>JANAVB010018199.1:18976363-19092687 GCA_029216955.1 Iris pallida | reverse complement strand
AACTCAAATTTCCTAATCTCTTTCCCTCCTCGTCTCATTTTCCCCTGTAAAATTTTGAAGAGCAGAGCTCCCAAGTTCCTTCTTCCCGAGTTCTTCCAAACCCTAATTCTAGGGTTTCGCCACAGCCATGGCGGCCACCACCACTACCGCCACCGGCGATTAGGCGCTTCTATTGGCATCAGCGCTCGAGGAGTTTCCTCAACGATCCCTCCTTCTAGCAGTGCACGCGTGAGGATTACATTTATCGACGACAACTGCGTGATCTTCTCTGGTGGTGCACTACCGTGGATTGCAATTCTTTTCTCCGTTGACTGCTCTTTGCCCCTCTCGACATTCTCCATCTTATTTCCTAGCGACTATTCTTCGCCCTTTGTGTGTCCGACACCGTGACTTCGCCATTCCTGTGTCGACAACCAAGGTTAGATTTTTTGGAATTTCTTTGAAGAAATTTGTTTTTTTTGATATCACTTGTGATCTACAAATTTGAACCCTATCCCAGATCTGGAGTAAAATTACTCCGTCGAATCTTCTTCAACGAGCTGTTCTCTTCGACGAAGAATCTTCTACGTTCCTTCCGGATATGTTCAATTGGTTCGACTCTCTTCCTCGAAGGATATGATAGTAATCGGTGAGATCTTCAGTCGAGATCGATCTTGAAATCATTCTTGAATTTGTCATCGATTCTCTTTCCGTCTTTTGATTCAGACTGATCCTTGTGTCGATGAAATTGCAGAGTTGATCGATCCAGTAGTTGACCGATCGAATCATCTCGCTAAGCGACAAAGAGTTTATAGACGACGAACTCGATCTAGGTAAATCATTGATTCCCGAACTATCATCTTCTTTAATTCTTATTGTGCGAGTTAAAATTCTTATTCGGTTCTTCTTGTTGAGATGATTAAATCATTCATGAGTGCTTAATTATCGATAATTTGATCAGAGTATGATCAAGGTGATCATTAGAATTTTGTTATTAATTCACTTTAGTTTTCTTTTGATTTCCTTAAAAGAAGATTTAGCAAGAATATAGAATGTATCAGTATCTTTCTGAATGCATTTTGTTTGGTGGATTGCCTGAACCAAGATTATATCAGTGATTGGACACAGGGAGGATGTATCTTACTCGTGAAATTGTGTCTTCACACGTGGACTTAGCCCCAGTTTATTCAGGTATAGTTCTAAACTGTTGTTGAAGTTCTGCAAGAAGTGATTCGAGTAGGTTGTATTTTTGTATCCAGACTGGTATGTATCGGACAAGGTAATTAGTGTTCTATTACCATGGCAAGGTCGAAAACTGGCACCGGAATAGAGTTTGCTGGATTCGAACAAACTCAGCGAGTAGTGTAAGACCCCTCCCAAAAAATTACTTTTATTTATAATTTAGAATTTCTAAATTTTACAAACCATTTCAACAATCTATTTGAATTTTCATGACTACAGTTTAACTATTCATTTTTATTTATTTTGGTAATATTGACTCGTTGAAATAATAATATTATTATTTTGGGATTTTAACTATACAGCTTCTATTTATTGCTATATCATTATTTAATATGATGGCTATATTTTTCTTAATAGAGATTTTTTTATTATTACTATTGCTATCAGTAAGAATAATTAAAATTAAGATTGATAGATGAATGATCTCATCACTCATTATTCAACCAATTTCCAAACCACTACTTTCTAAGCTAGAAACTATTATTTTGGCCTCTCTAGCTACCCATAACTCATAACCGACATATGGCCAAATGCTCCAAAAGGTAGCCCAAGAACCGGACCTCAAAAACCAATCCCTCTCACCTTCTATAAATAAGTACGAAGTTCTCGGTAACCCTAATACTCTTTGAAGAGCAACAGAGCCATCTTGTTCATCATCTTCCTCGATGCCTCAGACCCGTGCGAGTTCACCGCACCATACGGCTACGCCAGCACCCGTGCTAGCATCTCCATCATCCCTGTACCGTTGGCGAGCACCTCCCTCGGCTCGTCTTGCTGAGCCACAATACAAAATGCAGACAATCGGACGACCTTGGTTTTGTAGGGAGCGTTGCTCAATACTCAACTTCACCAACCCTTCACCCTTTTTGTAAGCTTCTTCTTGATTTGATTCATGTGTGCTCTTCTAAATTTCATGCATATATAGAGAAACATTGTACACTTAGGCATTACATACGTAGGATAGAGGAAACCTCAAATGGCAGCTTGCACCCTCTTTTGTCCCTTTCTCCCATAGTTTCTTTTCAAACCATTGTACACTATGGTACACGAGCATGTGGAATCTTATGTCACTTGTTTCTTTTAACTATTCAGTAACATATAGATGCCTACATAATTAACATTAGATAGTTGGGAGCTAGCCGAGTAGTACCAATAGGTCATAGTTAACTAAATCACCCTTTTAATTATTTTCTTAGTAATCTTGGCTTTTGATTTGATTAAGAAAGAGACGGCAGAAAGAGGATTGAAGAAGATGATTAAACATATATATATTTTTTTTTTTTTTTTTTTTTTTTTAAAACTATATATATATATATTATATATATATATATATATATATATATATATATATATATATATATAATTATATATATATATATATATAATATATATATATATATATATATATATATATATATATATATATATATAAAAAATATATATATAATATATTATATAAATATATATAAAAATTATATATATTTAATATAATATATATATCTATATAATATATATATATATATATATTTATATATATATATATATATATATATAAAATATTTATATATATATATATAAAATATATATATATATAATATAATATATATATATATATTATATATATATATATATATAATATATATATATAAAAATATATATATTATATATATATATATTTTATATATATATTTTATATATATAAAATATTTATATATATTATATATATATATATATATATATATATAATATATATATATATATATATATATATATATATATATATATATATATAATATAGCTCCGTTTTGGTGACCGTCTAAAACCCTAGCCGCGCCTTCTTTGCCCACGACTCCGGCTTGGCCTCTGGCCGGGCCGGCGTCCCACGCCAGTGGAGACACTCGCTCCATCGGCTCCCCTCCATGGCTAAGACGTTCGCGAGGCGGTTGTGGGGGTCCAACCTGTGTCCACCCCTCGATTCCGATCCGAGCTCCCTCTTTCTCACGAGGGATCCCGGTGATATCCTTCTCTGAGGAGGAGGAAACCATCCTTGCGGACCCTTTTCACTTCTTCCTCATTGGCAAGTTTTTCCATTCACGCCCCTCTATGGATGTGATTAGGAAGGCCTTCCTCAACTTCAAGTTCGCTGGCCTTGTTCAAGTAGGATCTATTGACCCTAAGCATATCCTTATTCGGCCTCAGGAGGAGGTGGATTTTCTCCGTCTCCGATCAAAGGATCTATGGTTTATTACACGGGCTCCTATGAGATTATTCAGGTGGCATAAAGAGTTGTCTCCTTCGGAGGAATCCCCTCTAGCTCCTCTGGGTTTCTTCCCAGGTCTGCCTATACAATTTTTTAACAAAAACGCGTTGTTCTCTCTAGCCATGGGTATTGGTAACCCTCTGCGTCTGGATCACGCTACTGAAGACCTAACACATCCCAGTGTGGCTCGCATACTTATTGAACTTGATGCCAGTAAGACTCCTCCACTGCTGGCCATCCAGTTATCTAATGGCAGAAAGATCTCACAAAAAGTGGAATATGAGTCCTCTCCTATGTACTGCTCTTTTTGCAAGCACTAAGGCCATGTTCGCAGTTCATACAAAGCCATCCAGAAGGATAAGCAGCCAATGAAGGAGCCCCCTACGCAACGCGCACGTGATCCTGCTGCTGGAGGCCAGACTACACTGGCTGTTGGAGAATGCTCTATACAAGCTCCTTTAGGCGGAGGCTTAATTAATGATCAGGTTCCCCCCTCCTTCAATGAACAAATCCAACCACCGATCCCAAGGATGCATTAACTACGATTCCTCCCCACGTGATTCTCTCCATAGCTTCCCATGATCAAACCAATCCCGAAGTGCCACCTCCCTCATCAGCTCTCCTAGTCCAAGCGAATCCCGACGCTCCACCCAAACTATCGTCTCTTGGTGACGGCTAACAATCACTTCAACGTTTCCCCAAGGACCCTGCGGCTATCGCCAACGTGACAGCGACGGACACCACCGCCACGCCTACATCAATCGAAGCCCCCCCAACTGCCATCATTCCTCCTTCACTCCTCCCCGTCCCAACAAATCAATTCCCTGTGCATGACGAAGCTCTTCCTGATGACCAGCTCGAGGAGGGTGAGCTCGACACACAAACCATGTCATGGGCTCAACAAGTGGAGGAAGAAGAAGCTCGTACGGACCCACTGGAGCCTGAAGTTGGGCCGCCCAACCGAACCTAGATCAAAGGGTGCCGCCGCCCATCTTCTCGGTCCTTCGATCTGCAGCTAAGCTCACTCCAAACCCATCCACCTCATCCTCCTCTAATGTTTGATATCCTTTTAGAACGTTCGGGGAATAGCCAATCACATGACTCTTAAAAGAATAAAAACTCTATGTCGCATACATAAAGTACAGCTCCTAGCTATTATAGAACCCAAAGTTACTACTGACCAACTCCATTTCTATCAAGTCAAGCTTGGTTTTCATATGGCTTTCACAAACGATAAAGGAAACATTTGGATTCTTTGTAGTAAGGAAGGACAAATCACCCTGGCCGATGCTACGGACCAGTCTCTCTCGGTCCTATTCTCTCATTCGCTTATTCCTTCTACATCACACATCTCTGTTGTTCATGGCAGTAACACCAAGAAGGGTCGCCGCTTGCTTTGGGAATCATTGCTCAGACTCCCGAATCTCTTTCACTACCCATGGCTCATTGGAGGCGACTTTAATGCTATACTCGGACTGACGAGAAGTTCGGAGGCCTGCCCCCCAATGAGGCATCCATATGGGAGTTCAGGGAGTTCTAATTGGCTGCTGGAGTTGTGGAGGCTCCGTTTACTGGCAATTGCTTTACTTGGGTCAAAACCGACGAAGGCCTTGAGCAGCAGGGCTCCAGGCTTGACAGGGTGCTCATGGATGGGAGCTGGTGGGATTGGGCCCCCCTCACATCGTGTGATCATCTAAATCATACTGAGTCGGATCATGCTCCCATCCTCGTTCAGTTTCGAGATCGATCTTCAGTACCTAAGAAGCCATTTCGGTTCTTGTCCTTCTGGCCTACTCATCCTTCATTTTCTCATACAGTTGATCAAGCCTGGACTTCAGTTCATCATCATAACCCTATCATTAATTTGGATATGCGGCTAACGGCTACTAGGAAGGCTTTATCATCATGGAGTCATGCTACATTCGTGACATTTTCCAGGCTGTAAAACTTGCAGAAGATAGAGTTGTCGCAGCTGAGGTTGCTTTCGAAAATGACCCATCCCTTCGCTCCGATCTTCAGGAAGCACAGGCTCACCTCAAGCAGAGAATTCAAATCGAAGAGGCCTATTGGAAACAAAAGGCTAGGCTCAAGTGGGACTTGCAAGGGGATCAAAACTCGGGGTATTTTCATTCCTGTGTTTCTAATAAGCGCCATCGTCTGCATATTCATCAACTCAGGGCGAAGACGGATCCACTGCTAATGATCTAGAGGTCATTCAACAGATTGCTAATGACCATTACACGAAGTTGTTCCTTCCAGAGCCAGTTATTGATGACGAGGAGTTCATGTCTGTGCTTCCTAAGATCCTTAGTGATGAAGAAAGCGCAGCTCTTACTATGAAGCCTACCATGGAGGAGCTCTACAATACTGTTAAATCAATTGATCGCCATAGTGCTCCTGGACCAGATGGGTTTACTGGGATTTTCTTTATCAAATGTTGGCATATTATCAAGGATGATGTCATGGCTGCGGTTCATGTTCTTCAATGGATTCTCCTTGCCGAAAGTCATCACCAGCACTCTCCTCATCTTGATCCCAAGAATAAGCATCCATCCTCCATATCTGAGTATCGGCCGATCAGCCTCTGCAATTTCGTGAATAAGATTTTCTCCAACTTTTCGCAAATAGGCTCTCTCCTATGATGACAAGGATCATTTCCCCGAAGCAAAGTGGATTTATTAAGGGCAGGGAGATTGTCGATAACATTATCCTTGCTCAGGAGATGTTCAGCATGCTTGGTCACGATAATTGGGGGACACAATGTAGCTATTAAGCTTGATATGAGCAAGGCGTATGATCGGGTCAATTGGAGATTCTTATTTTCTACTCTTCGCAGACTTGGATTCAATGAAACTTGGATTAACATGATCATACACTTGGTAAACAATGTGTGGTTCTCTATTATGATCAATAGCAATATGTCAGGCTACTTTCAAGCCTTCAGGGGGCTGCGTCAAGGTGATCCCTTATCGCCCATGTTATTCGTTATTGCGGCTGAATCTTTGAGTAGGAACTTACAGAGATTGGCATTACAACCAGGTTTTCCCGTAATTCCCCTAGTGGATGCCCGAGAGTCACACATCTCGCTTATGCCGATGATATCGTAATTTTCTCTGGGGGAGATATGCGGTCTATACAGTTACTTATGAAGGTTCTTCAGCGCTATGAGCGAGCCTCAGGACAGCTTGTCAACTCTTCTAAATCTGCCATATGTGTCACGGTTGATTTCCCGGCTGACAAGGGCAATTCTTTGAGTTCGTTGACAGGTTATCAGCTTAAAAATCCTCCCATAACCTATCTCGGCTGCCCACTTATGACTGGTAGAAGAAATTCGACAATACTTGAAGAACTCAAGGACAGAGTTCATAGTAAAATAGAGGGGTGTCACAACAAGATCCTATCTCCTGGGGGTAAGTTGATTCTCATTAAGTCAGTGTTATCTTCCATTCCGATCTTTTGTCTTGCTGCAAGCAACCCTCCTATGAGTGTTCTTAATCAAATTGAAGCAATGTTTAGTGAATTTCTATGGGGATCGAAGGATGGCAATCGGAAACACTCATGGATCGGTTGGAATCAAATTGCGAGACCACATGAGGAGGGGGCCTGGGCGTTATGAGGCTCAAGGATGTCTTCGATGCCTTCAATGTTAAACTCTGGTAGAATCTGAGATCACAGGACATACTATGGACAAAGTTTATGAAGAGGAAATACTTCCCCCTATCCACCCGACCCAAGCTACAGTCCAATCTAATGCTTCACATATATGGCGTCGCATTCTTGCGGAAAGAGATCTTGATGACAGGTTCCAACTGATAGAAGAGGATGGCATTGGTCCGCACTGGCTACCCGATCCTAGATTCACTATCTCATCGGCCTGGAAGGCTATAAAACTTCCATTTCCTGTTGATAATAGGTTCAAGCACATTTAGAGTACCCGCATTCCCTCTAAATGGTCGGTTCTTCTATGGCGGATCCTCCTTGGTCGACTCCCTACACATGATAATGGTCAAAAGCTGGGATTTCAGCTTGCTTCGTCTTGCCATTGTTGCTTAAACCCTAAGTCTGAATCTATCAATCATATATTTTATGATGGAGAGTTGGCAAGACAGGATTGGAGTACTTCTCAGACTAATCTCCAAATTCGTGGCCGTGTGTCGAGTTTGGAGGGTTGTCTAACTATATGGTGGAGAAGAAACAATCTACATTACAAACAGATCACTGTAGGTGCGATTTGCTGGGTTTTATGGAAAAATAGAAATAAGTGGAGGTATGAGCAATACAAATACAGTAGGAGACAAATCTGCAAGGAGATCCAGAAAGAAATTGGTAAAGCTACAATCGCCTGCTCGCATGGAAGGAAGAAACCCTAAATTTTTGTATCGGGAATCATATGAATTCTTCTGTATTTTGATTTTGTCCTTCTTTCTCAATAAAGTTTAGGTTTCTGTTAATATATATATATATATATATATATATATATATATATATATATATATATATATATATATATATATATATATATATATATCAGAAAGAGGATTTGAAGATGATTAAACCTATTTATATATATATAATTAAACCTATATATATATATATATATATATATATATATATATATATATATATATATATATATATATATATTTATATATATATATATATATATATAATAAAAAAAATATATATATATATATATATATATTTATATATATATAAATAAATAAATATATATATTTTTTGGAGAATAGGAACTTTATTGATGAATCAAGCGCAAAATGCCGAAGCATATACAAGTATACGCGACAAGCGCGAAATAAAACTATCGAAAGAACCAAAAAGCTATCTGGTCCGAGCAGCTATCTCAGCGCCGACCAGAAGCGAGCCGAAGAATGTGTGCAACGCTTGCTGATCTTGTGGATATGTTGGAGGACCTCCCTGTTTAAATGTAAGGGGTTGAATTGGAGACTTTCGTACCTATATTTGTTCCGGTTCTTCCGGAGGACCCAGATTCCGGCGGCAGCAAGGATCTGATGCCCGTACGATCTACCCCAGCTGGCGAGGAGATCGTTGAAGCCCCCGGCCCGGTGAACCTGGTTGCAACGGAGGGAGAGGCTAGACCATAATTACGAGACGAGGCTTCCGGTGAGCAGGATGTGTTCGGCTGTTTCAGCGTGGTGCTCAGTGCAGCAATGGCATCTAGAGGCAAGGCTGAATCCGATGGATGTGAAGGAATCGTTGGTAGGAAGCTTCCGACGGTGAGCTCTCCAAATAAGAATTGACCATTTGCTTGGGATGCATGAGTGCCAGAAAGGGGCTATTAATAGGGATGGCGCATCGGTACCTCTCGTCACGGTTCTGGCTGATGCCATAGTGAAGGTGCCATCTGACGTAGGAGACCAGCGCAGGGTGTCAGGGATCTCGCTAAGTCGGACGTCAGCGGCGGCCAGGTCGACCGTACCCTCCGGACCCAGCCAATCCCTGGCACGGCCCCAGTTCCAGCTAGTGCCATCGATCCATAAATTGTCGATCTTGCAGTTCGGGTCGGTGGTTGGAGAAAGCTGGAGGGTAACATGGCCGAGCTAACGCTCGTGCCACAACGACGAGTTGCCGTTACCTAGTTGCAGGTGGATTAAGGGTTCAGCGAGGCATCGACCAAGTAGGATATGGTGCTAGGATGCGGATGAGCGATTGCTGGCGATGGCTGTCGCGGGGTGTGAGTACTGAAAGTATCTGGCCTTCATGGATCCTGTCCAGATGGATGTATCCGCACGAAGCTTCTACCACAACTTTATGGAGCAGGCGTTAATGATGTTCGCTAATTTACTGAAACCAAGTCCATCCGCGTTCGTGGGTTTGGCCATCGAGTCCCAGCTGGCCAAGTGGTGTTTGTCCTTGCTGTCGAGATATCCCCAAAAGAAGCTATATATATATATATATATATATATATATATATATATATATATATATATATATATATATATATATATTTTTATATATATATATATATATATATATATATATATATATATATATATATATATTTGAGCATGGAAACTTTATTGATGTATCAGGCGCAAAATGTTGAAGCCTATACAAGTAAACGCGCCAAGCACGAACAGACCAAAAAAACCAAAAAGGGGCCAGAAGCCAAAAAGAAGCAAGCTAGCCCGGACCCTAGGTTAGGACAACTCCTTCCAAAAAATGGTTCATAGAATGTGTGCATCGCCTGCTGAGCTTCTGGATTTGTCGAAGGACTTTCCTGCTCAGCTGTAAATGGTTGTATTGGCTACCTTCGTACCTATATTTGTTTCAATTCTTCTAGAGCACCCAAATTTCGGCAGCTGCGATGATTTGATGCCCGTGAGAGTCACCCCAGCTTGCGAGGAGATCGTTGAGGCCCCCGGCCCGATGTGCCCTCCTGCATCGATGAGAAAGGCTATGCCATAGCTGAGTGGCGAGGTCGCCGGATAGTAGGATGTGATCGGTGGTTTCTACTTGGTGTGAAGTACAGCAGTGGCATTTGGAGGCAAGGCTGAAGGCAATGTAGTTGAGGGAGTCGTCGGTTGGTAGCTTCATGCGGTGGGCATGCCAGATCATAATTGACCATTTGTTGGGGATGTAGAAGTTCCAAAAAGTAGATGTTAACGGAGACATCGCGTCGGGACCTCGCACCGCAGTCCTAGCAGAAGCCATCGTGAAAGTTCCATCGGAGGTGGGAGTCTATCTCCAGGCGTCAGGGGTGTCGTTGAGTTGCACGTCTGTGGTAGCCAAGTCGGTCGCCGCCTCCGGTCCCAGCCAATCTCTGACCCTGTCCCATCTCCACCCAGAGTCGTTGTGCCATAAATCTCGGATCGTGTAGTTCGGGGGTGCGGTCGGGGTAAGCTGGATTACCATATTGTCGAACCAACGTTCGTGACACGGTGACGAGATGTCGTTGCCGAGCTGCTGGCGGATTAAGGATTCGACGAGTTGTCTCCATGGAGGATACGGTGCCAGGATGTAGAGGATCGATTGTTCGCGACGGCAGTCGCGGGATGGGAGTGTTGGATGTATCTAGCCTTCACGAACCGAGTCCAGATGGAGTTAGTCGTTCGGAGCTTCAACCATAATTTCATTGAGCATACGTCAATGATGTGTGCCAGTCTGCTGAAGCCCAGTCCACCCACATCGATAGGTTTAGCCATCGAGGTGACCCCAAAAGAAGTTGGCGAAGAGGGATTCTAATGAGGATACTACCTTCTTAGAGGGGTGGCAAACGGCAAGGGTGTAGATGAGGATGGAGGTTAGGACATGTTTGATGAGAATCATCTTTTCGCCCGGAGAGAGGGTCGCGTTGTGCCATCCCTCAATTTTTTTCCTGATTTTGTTAACTAGCCCCTTGAATATTCCCGAATTAGATTTACCATAAACCATCGGGCAACCCCGGTAATAGAATGGCGGGTAAGCGATGGAGAAGGATGTAAGGTTGGCGAGAGTAGCCGAGTGGGCCCTATCGGCTTTGTGGTGGGTGTAAATAACACTTTTGTTAGTGTTAACGCATTGGCCTGAGCATCTGGAGTATTTCTCAAGCGAATTACTGACCACCTCCACCGACCCAATATCTTCGGATGAGAATATGAGAATGTCATCTTCGTAAGCCATATAAGTGATTAAAGGACAACCCGTGGTGGTATGGAAGTCGTGGAATCTAGGGGGATTGGCCATGCTATTAAGGTTTCTGCTGAGGGCTTCGGCGGCGATGATGAAGATGGTGAAGGAAAGAGGGTATCCCTGTCGAACCCCGCGGCTAGACTTGAAGAAGCCGTCGGCTTACCCGTTGATGACCGTGGAGAACCAAGAGTTGCTTATGGATCTGAAGATGACGTCAATCCAAATTTTAGATAACCCGAATGTCCTGAACACCCAAATCATGAATTACCAGTCCAGACAGTCATAGGCCTTCTCCATGTCGATTTTGATGGCAACGTTCCCCTCTGAACGAGAATTTCATACAAGTTATCATTTCCTGAGTGAGAAGAATATTGTCAGTGGTGTTCCTCCTACGGACAAAGCCGCTTTGCTCCTCGGAGATGATCTTGGGAAGAAGAGTGGACAATCGGTTCGCGATGATCTTGGAGATGATTTTACTGGTGAAGGTTCATAGGCTGATCGGTCTGAAGTCTTTGAAGGTCTCCGGGTTGTCTTTTTTTGGGATGAGGATAAGGTTGGCGCGGGAGATGGCTTTGCGGTAGCTCGTGCCATGGAAGAAAGCAACATCGGCCTCATGAAATTCTGATTCGATGATATCCCAACTAGATCGGAAGAATACGCCAGAGAAACCATCTAGCCCGGGGGCGCTGTGTTCGTCAAGGACCCAGACTGCAGACTTGACTTCCTCTGCCGAGGGGGGTCAAAAGCTGCGCGTTCTCACGCTCGCTGATCAAGTTGGGGACCTTAGCCAGGAACTCCTCATCCTTAACGACGACGACTTTGGAGAATAATTCGGTGTAGAAGTTCACGGCTGCCGCCTGGATGCTCCGCTGGTCTTTGAGTAGGATGCCATTATTGTTAGAGATTTGGTGCAGATTAAGTCGATGTCTGCGGCCATTGACACAAGCATGGAAGAAGCTGAAATTCCTGTCTCCCTCAACATCCCAAGTCAATCTGGCTTTTTGCTTCCAAAATTTTGTCTCGACTTTTAAGCGAGATTTACGGAGGGCCTTGGTGAGGTTGAGTGCTGTGCGAGCCTCCGGGGATCTGTCCGAGGCGAACCGTATCTCAGCCCGAGTAACGTCATCCTCCGCCGTCTTAATCGCTTAGAAAATAGTACCAAATGAGAGTTTGCTCCAAGTTGATAGAGCGCCTATGGTTGCCTTGAGTTTGGCGGCCATTCGAACAAGGGGATCGAGGTTACTCGTCGAGCTCCAAGCAGAGGCAAAGATGTTCCTGAAGTGAGGGTGATATCTCCAGAAGTCCGAGAATCGAAAAGGTTTCTTGATGCGATTAGAGTTGCTGCTGATCTCGATTAAGAGAGAGGAGTGGTCCGATTCGGTAGGGTTGAGGTGGGAGAGCTTTGTGATGAGATCCACGTCGGACCAACAGTTGTCGACTAAGGTACGATCTAGACGGGAGTATTGTCTTCGGGCGCTTTCCTGTATGTTGCACCAGGTGAAGGCGTTGCCAGAGAAAGGAAGGAGGGACATGTGGGCGTTGAAGATGAAGGTGTTGAAGTCATTCATGGCCGGATGGGGGGAGGGCGACCCCTAGATTTCTCCTCTCTGTGCGAGATCGTGTTGAAGTTGCGAAGGCAGAGTCACGGAAGGTTGATGTGGGGAAGGCGGGTGTCCATCAGGGTGTCCCAGAGCAGCTTACGCTCGGAGAAGTCACAGCTGCCGTGGACCGCGGAGAGGAGGGATCGGGACGTGAGCGTAGGGTGCTCCACCCAGCAGGAGAGTGCCTTGTTCGAGTCCTGAACGATGTCGAATTTGCATTCGTCGGTGAAGTGGATCCAGATGTCATGACATCCGGCGACGGCGGTCTGGAAGCCGAGTTGAAGCTGGATGGATTTGAGTTTTCTCTTGTTACAGCACTATTCATTGACACTAGCAAGCAATGGAGTAAGGAAAAGATTCCTTTCCATGTTAACATGGTAAAAGCTTTTGGCTTCATAATTCTCAACCAAGGTTGATTTCAAATTGCACATAAGCCATTTATCTTTCCTCTATTTACATAAGTAGCATTTATGTGTATATAATAATTAGGAAAACTACGTAAATATATTTTCAAAAGTAGCATTTATCTTTTCTCTATTTACATAAGTAGCATTTTTTGCGATACGGAGTGCGTCCCGCCAAACCGGACCACTTCGTCGTGTACCAATTGGATCGAATGACGCGTATGGTATTCCCGGACATGTGGGCTTTCGCGGAAGTTGATTTTGACGTGCGTGCACGCCGAAATCAACCCGTATCCGTCGAAAATTCCCGTATCGACCTCCTTACAAACTAGTCAATTACTTCATGTATGTTTGTCATTTTGAGACGAAACATGCGCCAACAGGACCGTGTCATTTTTCTGGTCCTGTATGCCAAGTTTGGTCCGATTCTGAGATAGTTGACCGGATGGCCGTTTTGCGGGCCCTACGAGCCGACTTAATGGATGAATTTGTGTACGGCCCACCGGAATCAAACTTTGGACATGCCGTTGGGTTCGTCTCATCAAACCGGACCCGTAGACATATATTTTGGTGCAAAGCGGGTCCAACGGCGGACACCATTTTGATCCGAAATTACTGTTTTGCCCCTGTATCCAAAATTGGACTTATGGGTAGCCTATCCTAGCTACTTTGCTTATTCCGAAAATGTTGGCAATGTCCGTTTTAGCATCCGGAAATAGTTACAGGAGTTCAGCTTTTGTGGATATTTGATCTGACATGTTATTTAGACGTGGTTGAGTCTACACCAGGCAAGTGCACCTTGCCAACTTGTACAGTTTACTTATACGCATGCTTTTACTATTTTCTTATTCATGTCTCCTTTTCTTTCCATATTTACTATCTTGTCATAGTTTATTTCTATGCCTCTTGCCTGTTATCACTTATCTTTATCATTAGTTGTATCTATATGGTTCCATACATGATTTCGACAGTGTTGTTACTTGAGTGATGTGCCTTGATCACCTGACCATGATACTTTGACTGGATCATAAGTTCCATGTTACCTTGACTTGACCATCTACGAATATTATGATTGGTTACTTGACCACTCTCGATTCAGGAGACCCACGACAGGGCTACGATAGAGACTCACAATAGTTAGGGAGTACCATGGCAGGGCTACTAGCTATAAGATCAGGAGTACCACGGCAGGACCACGGTCATTCAATTCAGTTTGTAGTCATTCTTAGAATTATTATGACATGTCATAGAATTCTTCCATATGATCTTTATTCTTGTTCTAGCTGTTATTTCTTGTTTTCTTGCATGTTATATACTGTACAATAGGCTTGTATATTATATATCTTGCTAGTCCCCTGAGGATCTGGTTGTCTCTCCAGGCTTAGTTAGAGAGGTGGACTTCCCGGAGGTATACGGTTCTGGAGTCGAGGCAGGTGACGTACCTTCGCAGAATGATGAGATAGTGGTCGAGGACTTCTCTTGATACATGTCTCTTTATTTTAGATTTGATCCATTTTTTTTATCAATGGACATGTAGTTGATTATTTATTTCTTTATACTGTGGTTTCGAGATGTCTTACCCGCACAATTATTATTTTTATTTCATGTTGGACAGATCTGTCTCATTAGTATTATTTTATTAGACTTGATATCTCGTGTCTTATTTTCTGTGTAGATGAGATTAGTTATGACCTTTGACTGTGTTATTATTCTGGATTATCATGATTTACAGCTTAAGCATTTCGCTAATGGGCTTACTATGAGATTTGGCCCATTGGTGAAGTGTTGTTGGCATGTACCATATCCTGGTCCTATACATATTTTGGGACTGGGGCATTACAAGTATTAATACTGGGACTGATACTCGCGCGGGTTAAATTCACTATTGTAGGTTTGAATTTAGAAACCAATGGTCAGCTTCACTAGAAGCCTTGACATCTTTGAGTTGGGCTGGACCTGTCAATAAATAGATCCCTGAGCATATTTTGTGAGTCTAATTGGGCTAGTAACAAGTTGGACTCAATTTTACTATCTAATTTTGAAACGGACTATAGCAGTGGGTTGAGTCCATCTCGGCTCAACAGGCTAGGGGTTGAGGCTGACTGAAGATTGGGCTTCAGAGACTGAAACTGGATAATAGGCTGAAAAGCAAGTATGACTGTTGCTAAATTTTTAGCATGTTGCAGTAAAAAGGCTGATACACTGTTGAATTGCCAATAGTTATTTATACATTACTTTATCATATTTTAGAAATAAATATTCTAAAGTATAACTATTGTTTGTGTATTTAGTATCAATTCTAGTTTTTACATGAATATTTTATAAGTTTTATCAAAAATATATTTTCTATAGCTAACCAGGATATGATTATAATTTATGATATTTTTAAATAATTAATTAGTTAGTGTCATGACCCGCACCCGATATAAGGGCACGAATACGTAAAAGCGTCCACCCTACGCCGCAGAATCGGTGGTAGGACGCTGTAAAGGTCTACTATGTAACAATAATATAATAACATGTCATTACAGCTTACCTTCGAACGGATGATAACAATGATATATATAACCTCAATCACAAGTCTAACATGACTAATATATGGCATGATAAAAGATAGAGATAGAGGTATAAACTCAGCGTGCAAGTATCTAATACTAATCCATAGAGAGTCACAATATAGTTATACAAGTCTAAAATAAATATAACAAGCATAATGTAATAAGCTGGAGACAAAGTCCAATCAAATCCTAGTCTAACTGAGTAACTGCTAGTGCCACTTCACCTGGAACTAACCCCTGCTGGACTAGGGTCTCCTGGTCAATGCCTACTACATCATGAGCACCATAGTAGGTGGTACACTCGTCCTTGCCGTCGTCTGAAAAATATATCCAGTCTGGATGGAACAAGCACATTTCCAACAACAGTTCCTAATAAATGACAAGTTATATGAAACAGTAAATAGATAGAATATACAAGAGCAATAGGAAGTACATGAATGTAGCATGACAAGGGTAAAGTTGTAAACTGGAGCAAGAACAAGAGAAACTAATCATGGCATGTATAAGAAGAATCATCTATCTACGTGAGTGAACATTAGCTTTGACATGTGGCCGACTTGGGAACTTGCACAAGGTCTACTGGCCTGGTTAATCATACGTGAAGTGTATGATTAACACTCACAAGAATCTACATTATGCATAAGGTGGGTGTTGACCACATGTCTAGTCTAATATTCCACCTCCTCTAACTAGTAGAGTGGATCCAATCATGACACGTTATGATACGGGATTCTATGAGAAGGTAGTAAGTCTCCTCGAGAATTTGTGTCCATATATTGCACAAGAACTACAACGAGGCTTGCACAAGATACACCAAGGTAAACAAGGAATAAAATCTCATGACGTGATCCATAAACACCAATCCGTGTGACCAATGTGTCATGAAATAAGTATATCTACACTAAGTACAAGAAACATAGTAAATATCATAAATGGAAAACTATCAGAGAATGTACTCGCCTACAAACTGGTATGAAGTATCAATGACGTCCGATACAGCGCCTCGAAGACCAAAATAGGAAATATTGTATCAATATCAAGTTTGAATTGAAATATAGTCCTACTAGTTCATTTCTAGGTCAATAAAGCATTTCTTGGTCAAAATGGTCAACTCAAATCAACTCAAGGTCAACTAATCCAAGTTGTATTAGCCTATATCTAAGTTATTGTGTCCATAATCTAAGGTTCTAGGCATTATGTAGCTCTTATGGTATAGGGGTAGGTTCATAGACTAATCACTACTTATATTACTATTTTACCCAGGTAATATCCTATATAGTTGTTACCTTAACTATATATATACTAACTCTGCATCCCAAAACCTATTCACAACAGATACATAACATATATACCTATATCACTAATCATATGGAGAAATGTGTATCTAAATAGGATACACTTTCACCTTAACCAAGCCTCTCATATAGTCCATAATGGACTGAACCCCACCCCTTTATGTCTACTATCCTGCCTAGCAGTAGACAATGGGACTCTCCCATAATGTCCAGATATTGCACTCCTACTCTAAAACCATTAGTTTCTCTTAGCCATAAAAACAGATACACTATATAAGTTCTTAAACTGATACTCCAATGTCTACCAACACCATCCCTATCTCAGATACATAGCCAATTGGCAGCATATATATATATATATATATATATATATATATATATATATATATATATATATATATATATATATATATATATATATATATTATACTATGCTATATATATATATCCTAAACTCTCTCATAATCTCTGTTACCTCATATTAGTTGGTATAATTGATACCAAGATTAGTTGAGACACCGCTCAACCCATTCTTCCCTCTTGCCTGCTAATGAAGTGTAGCAAGTCCCTATAGCTGCCTACTGAGCAACCTTACTTTTTCAGAGATGGCAATGAAAACCTTGATGCCCATCCCTACCTTTTTTACAGTTCATTATTCAACTGATACTCTAATCCAACTGATTTGAGTATTAGGATGCTAATCTCCCATCCTCTTCTCTAATCCTAATTTCTAACTTCGTCTTCCTCTATCTGGTATAGCCAAAGATTGACCAAGTTTGGTATCTAATGATCCCTGGTGTCTCACATCTTCTTTCATGTGTCTCCAAAATTACTACAGTTTCCAAGTATCCTAAGCTTCTAATCCTACTGCTATTGTACCCATATCATCTCTTCCCTTCTGCCTGATTGCCCTTGCTATAGGCATGGCATTCTATATCCTTGCATCATGCTACAACTGGTAAAGTTATCCTATCGAGCAAAACTGACCCCTATACTCACATATATGTAAACCTATCTAACACTATTACAAGGATTCACACCCTTGTCCATTGGCCTTCACCTTCAATCCTAAGCTCTTGCATCTACCAGTTAGATACTGATTTATTCCACTAATCTCCATACAGTACCTGACAACCTGAAAATCAAGTTACAGATATGTGATATCCTCATAACCACAAATATATATATGCGTATAGGCCTATATGTCTATATAGAAAAAATGTGTATACATAATGTAGTGCAATTTCTAGTGTCACATGACAAGGTTGGGTGTGCACTAAAGTGTCAAGGTACACAAACCCCAAATTGGTCATGTGTCCTAGAACAACAAGTCACAACCTATTGATATCCCATTATGGACACAAAACTAGTCTGAAATACTACCCACAATTCTATTTTAGCCTATGAGACATTTCTACAAACACTTGGTGTGTTACCCACGGATTTCTTCCAAGAGTGGCACAAAACCTATCAAAACTTTCAAATAAGTTCTCAAAAGAGCCTCTAAATCATTCCTAAGGGTTGTCCTCATACATGGGTGAGTTCCTATGGGTTATTATCAAAATTTGTATCAAAGAGACATGGTTAGAGAGTGATATACCTATTGGGAGTGGTTTCCTAATGAATAATCCAAAGGACACAAATTCGACACGAAATTCTTTAGCAAATGGACTCTCCTCCTTGTTCCTAGCTCCACACTCCTTCTAGGTACCTTCTTCTTGAGAGATTGTGAGGAATGGTGGAGAAAAGAGTGAGATTGGGAGAGAAATCAATGGTGGGAAACACTTCTTTTCGAAAGAACTCCTAATTTGGAACAATAGTGGCTAGAGATGAAATGAATGAAGTGTAGAGAGACTCCTCAAGTGGCAAGCCACCTATAGCTAGGTTAGGAATTAATCACAATATCTAAATAGCCCTCTAAGTTATAATTTGGCTAATTAAATGAAATGTGAAGGGTTTGGGGTCATTTTGGACAAAATCCTAATCTCTTAATGAACTAATTGGTCATAAATAGTTAGTATAATTGTACGAACCTAATAACTTGGTTCATGGACCATGCCTTGCTAATGATTAGGCTCTGGCTTAGTTTCTAAGCTAACCGGGCCACTAACACAAGTCAAAAATCATGCTAGCCTCTAACCCAACCAACTAAACCCAAATAAATTAAGTAGATATATACAATATTCCTAAATAATATTCATAATATATAATCATTTATAAATGACAAATTTACCCTTATTTGGAAAAACTCGTGATTACAGTTAGATATAGTTAGATATAACTTATTAGTTACCAGTAATTAGTTAGATTAAAAATCTAATTTTAAACTCCAAATTTATTCTAGGGAGACCTGGAGATTTCTAATTCCCTATTCTCGATTTTCCTGAGTAAGGCAAGTACTTCTATGGTTTTAACTCATTTACTTTATGTCATGTTCTTTTTATATTGGATACGTTGTTACACGATATGGTTATGTACTCTAGTTCATGTTCTTTACTTGTGTCTGGGGTGGGGAAATACTACAGATATGTGACCAAAGCCCAACCTAGAATTTATGTGAATAGTTTAGCTCTCATCATCGTGCATATGGGACTCTAAGCTGTACCATTACTTGTGCTTATTCATGTGCTTACCCCAGCCGGTTACATATTCTAGTATGTAATTCAAATCAGATCACATGTCAGGATTCTTGTTTATATGTTCATGTTCTGTTTAGATTATACATTTATTTTCATGTTCATCATGTTTTCTTGTTCTTAATTTGTTCACCATGTTGTACTTGTTTCATTATCATAGATTGTACTTTGCTCCGCTCTTGACTAGCTATGTTACATATGAGCTTGAGGCCATATGTGATACCAATTATGGGTAGGAGCCCCGGACCGTAGCTGAGCAGGATGACACTACCCAGGACTTAGATGCTACAGAGATTTAGATCAGCTTTATTTAGTAGGTTTTCATTTGTTGTTGTATTGTGAGGATTTGTGGTTGGGCTTCCACCTTCGCATTCTGTATCCGGATTTGTCTTTGGTATTAGCTTAAAAGGTGTGCTAATGGCTGGACCTATGGTGGTGTATTGTGTTATTTTCTGGGATGTATTAGATGCTGTGATGTGCTTTATGGATTTTATTTGAGTTTTTTGATACTTAGTACAGCTTACTACGTTGAGTCTCTAACGTAGGATGGGCGTGTTCGACTCGTATCCGATTATTCGGGAGCGGATCGTGACAGCCGGAGGTGGTAGGATTGAACAGGGATTAGGGGTTAGGGTTTTCTGGCCTTTGATTTCTTTGTCGACGTGTCCGATGTGTCCTACATAACACCGGACACAAAAAATATTTGGTGGTGATGGATCCGTTGTGTCCGGTGTGTTGAACATGGTGAGGGAGAATGTTGACGTAATAGGAAAAAAACAGTATGGACACAGACACGGTGCATGACACAATTGACTATGGTGGCTTGATGGTGATGATGGTTTGTAATTTGTGGGAAAAAGCAAAGGAAATCTCCCTTTATATAGGTGTAGGGGATTTCTTAAATTGACAGGGATTGGGAATCCAAAAATATATCTTCCAAAAATTTAATCAATGAATCATAGATTGAACAAGTCAAAAATTGGATACAGTAGGAATTTAAAATAATACTTCATATTATCAAAAAAATTATAGAATATATTTCATAAATATAATCCCATTTAAAATAATATATCAATTGATTTTGTCAAGAAGATCCTCCTATATGGAGCTACCAAATGCATATTACCGATGCCCACAAATACAACGGTCCCCTTGTTGCTCATCGCATGTCCAAACCTACTGCCTCAGTATGACATAAAGATCCTCTTATACGGAGTGAAGTGATACGATACCCCCGTGTCCATGACCTAATCGTCGTTATGACACATACTACAAGGACAACTCCATCATGCGCGCAGTTGCTCACTGATACCGCCAAGGTCTCACAACTTTTTGGTAGAGAATTTAAAAGTAGTAGGGCTTGAAGCACATCGTCAATCCCCATCTTCATCGCAGATAGCTGATTGATGATACCCTGAATCTCGTCCAGAGGTTGTGCCACCGAGACACCCAAAATGTACTTCAAGTTGATGATTGATGAATAATAAATGCCTTATTTTCAGTTGTCGTTCACTCGTACAGTGAATGCAACTTCTTCCACAATGCTTTTGTAGAACTCTCCATGGAGACGTGGTGAAACACCGAATCGTCCAGCCATTAGGAGATAAATCCAATAATTTTTTGATCTAATCACCTTGCCTCTAGCCATCATCAGACTTATCCGATGGCATGCGCTGTCATCCTCCAATGTAACTATAAGTCCTCAGGAATTTTAGAGTTTTATTATTTATTTTTTTTATTTTATTTTTTTATTTAGTATAGTTACTAATAGATATTTTTCCACTTTTATTCATGATCATAAAATATACTCGTAGCTTTAATTTTTGGAGCACATGAAATGCCAAACTCTAGAAATTTTATTCATGATTTTGACCTAGACAAGTTTATCTTCGATTTGGTATATCATGTCCCACCCAAATATGTCTTCTTGTAATCTATTTGCTTCGCATAACTTCAGGGTCAATTTAGACCAAGAAGTTATTTCCCGTGAGACTTGTCGTAACTTCCAACTTGAATTTGGGACTCGACCTCTATCCAACCTAAACAACCCAATATACAGTTTCCAATATATCTGAACCTACTACACACATGTCTAGGGTGTCCCAAACAATCGAAGTCCCATGTGCTATTTAAATTCAAATGGCACATAAGGCCCCTTATGTGACTTTTAAGCCTATTTCCAATTCGGTTAATTCTTCTTAAGCTTAAACTTGTCTAATAAGTTGTATATGACTTGTTAGGGTCATAGATAGGGCCATCCTAGATTTTATTTCAGATTTTTGTAGGCTATATTTGGGTCAAACCTATTAGGGAAACTCAATGATTGCAAGTTTCTAAATTTGGAAACTTGTATCTTCATATGCCAATCTCTCTTGTATTTGGTTTCAAAACCCATAAATACTCAACCCTAACCACACAAAAACAACCCATAACCAACCCCTAACAATACTATATAAATATAATACACGAACCTATCCAAAAACTCTCTCCACAAACCCTAATGCAACCCAACTCCATTACCGCCAACCTGCTGTTGTCCTCTCTTTCTTGCTGTTATTCGACCCCTTGCCGATCACCTCCAGCCCAACCACCTTATCCTCGACGTGCCCAATAACCCCTCCACCTTCCCAAGGCTGGCTATCACTGTAAACCACTAGTATAGGTCGCAACAGCCAGCACAAGACACCCTCAACTTGATGTTCAAAAATACAACAGGTATGTCCATCTTGCGAATGTGTTTTATCCACTTTTAGACATCAAAACTTCATGGGACCAAAAATGGTGGGTTCCCCTATTTGTATACTACCTTCATATAAAATGTTATGCCAAAATTCTTTTTAGATTTTTCGAAATACACGTTTTACCGAAAGGTGTCCAGAATTGACACAGTTTGGTATATAGAGATTTTGATCTAGTTAGAATAACTTCTACCATTGATATCATATATAAAAATGATCATAATTCGATTATCTACAATCCCCTTCAAAGAGTTTTTTATGATTATATTGATTTGATATGTAAAGTTTTTCCATCTTTGAAAGACAAAATTTTACGGTAAACAAATATCGACATTACCATCTTGTGAGTCCCAAATAATTTTATACGCATCCAATGCTCTATATTATCGATCCTCGACTCATGATCATGAATATTTGCTAATTAAAATAATGTGATTTTAGAATATTTAAGCTATTTTATTTATGGTTAAATAAGTCTGAATAACGTTGATTTATCAATATGGATATTAGTTTGATCATGAATTGATTTGTAATTAGATTTTATGCAATAATAAATATATAATATTTATTTCCAGAATTATAGATATTTATTTAATAAATAATGTTGAATATTTTATATTTATATTTTGTGGAATTTTATTAGTCCTAGAAGGAGTATTTCGACTAGTATGTATTATGATTTGTTGGTTAAACCTATCTACTATATATATATATATATATATATATATATATATATATATATATATATATATATATAGAAAAAAAAAATATATATATATATATATATATATCAAATATATAAAAAAAAAAAAAAAAAAAAAAAATATATATATATATATATATATATATATATATATATATATATATATATATATATTATATATATATATATATATATATATATATATATATATATATATATATATATATATATATATATATATATATTTTATTGATTATTATCATTGATATATATATATATATATATATATATATATATATATATATATATATATATATATATATATATATATATATATATATATATATATATTTATATATCAATGATAGTAATCATGTTAGTGTTGTTATTAATGTTAGTTATTATTATTATTATTTATAGGAGTTTGCGAGACCATAACAATGAAGGTTGAAGCCAGACCGATACTTTATTCCTTTGTAGCAATTTCAGGCAAGATACCATGCCACTATGATCTTATTTTATTTTCTGCTATACATGGACGTGTTGTTGTGTGTTAGGGTTAGATGTGTTAGGAGAGCGTCCAAGTGTGACTTGGGTGCAGTCGATGATACCATCGATGACATATAGAGGGTGTGTGCGTGAACTAGCATGCTAGTGGATTTCTTCGTATTGAAGTTATTTTTTTTAATGAATTCTATGATGTGGACACGACTCATGATACGATAATTGGAGTAACAGTTATATTAGTTTTGACACGCATTATGTACTTGGCCGGTACAAGGGGTTCGTGCGATGGATCATATATGATTAGTTGTGTTAGTTAGAGGACATGCATGTGAGATACGAGTCGTGTGAGTTGTGGACATGATCTTGTACTTCTCCTAGGAGAGAAAGATTATTAGTAGGCATATGACATAGCCACCTTTTTAGCCTCATAGTTGTCCAATTATGGGTTCATAGTTTTTCGGTTATAGGTGTATTACAATAGTATATATCCGGCAACAGTCGATGACCGTACTTTAGAACACGGTCGAGAGGTTTGCTAGTATATATATTAGCCTCTAGTGAATGCTATGCTTTATTTCTTCATCTACTCATAAGTTCCAAAGTAGTCTTCAAGTGCATATCACTTGGATGGATGGTTTACCTTATCAGTTATATTCATGTTCATGTATATTACTTTTACTGTTGATATTGTGGTTAGTTGTTGTATCTTATTATGTCCCCTGAGGACCTAGTTATTTCTTAGATTCGAACGATACCTTTATCTTACAGTTTACGGACCAGACATTGAGCCCGAATATCTTACAGATGACCTGGAGGATGTGTCCGAGGAGTTTTCCTGATCCAGTGGTTGATAGCTGATTAGAGTCATGGACATTTTATCTAGCTAGCTATGTCTTTATTTAGTATTTTACTATTCAAGCATTGTACTTTGCTATAGTGGACATATTTCTACTAGACTTGATTATCTCAAACAGATTTTGTATTTGACTATTTCAGACTTATATTCTATTTTAGTCAGATATTTATTATATTCTTCTGCGTTGATGACGTTGTTCTATGGATGAGATTCTTGTGGAGATATTAGTTTACTTGTGACTGTTATACTATAGATATAGCATTCCACATACTACGATTAGGATAAGTCCACTAAATTGGGAATACTTACCCTAGTCGTATAGTCGGCATGCTCTTGTCTTGGGTTCCGATATATTTTAGAAGTGAGACATGACAGTAACATGTATAAACAACCAATTTTTAATTAACTAAAATTAGACGAATTAGGGTATATACTTAGTATATATATATATTAATATATATAATACATATAATATATATATATATATATATATATATATATATATATATATATATTGCAAAAAACTCCCCATTTTATTCTATGCAAAGAAAGCCGAAGCTATACAAGTATACCCAAAAGGCGCAAAATGAGGAAGCCTATACACGTATACCAACAAAAAAGGGTGGGACTGGAGACCGGAGCCTAAGCCCTAGACAAAAGAGAGGTCCAAAAGGTCAACTGGCCATGGTTGCAGTGAGATCTCCGCTTGCTGCATTGTCTGATGATCTCCGCAATCAGCTGGTCCGTGGTGGACTGGTGGCCCTCATATCTAGCCTTGTTGCGGTTCTTCTACAGCACCCAGATGGTGGCTGCTGCAACAATCTGGTGACCGTGCGATGCTGCACCCCAATCCGCTGCGTGGTCGATGATACACCTGTTCTCCGGGTTCATCCTGCAAATATGGGAGATGACATTCCAAACTCCAACCGGGAGGTCGCCCTGCAGAAGATGTGATCAACCAATTCCGGGTGGCGGTCCTTGCAGCAGGAACAAGCTGATGCGAGACTTAACCCGATAGTGTTGAGAGTGTCGTCGGTGGGGAGGATCTTTCGCAGGGCCCTCCAAATGATGAAGGACCACTTCTTGGGGATACAAGGCTGCCAAAATGGAGCGATGATAGGGGAGTTGAGGGTGTATGGTACGGTGCCATGAACCACTCGCCTTATCGATTTGACCGAGAAGGTTCCCGGACTGTCGGCCATCCAGCGAATCGCGTCTGCGTCGGTATCGAGCGTTACTCCGCATTGACGGATTCGGTCAACTGTCTCCTGGCCAGCACACTCAAGGATCGTGTCCCATCTCCAGGAGTTGTCGGTGTGGTCTCGCATGTCCTTAATCTGGCAATGCTCGTGGCTCTCAGAGATTATGGGGATCAGGGTATCTCCGAGACATCGTTCCCGGAATGCTGAGGATTCTCTGTTGCCCACACGAAGGCGCATATTGGGTTCGGCCAGATATCGGCCGATAAGCATGCGCCTCCATGCCGCGGAGGATCTGCTATTGGAGATGGCAGAAGTCGGGTGGGTGAATTTGAAGTATCTAGCCTTCATGAACCTGGTCCATAGGTTCCGGGTAGTACGTAACTTCCACCACAATTTCATCGAAAATCCGTGGACGATGTTGGACAGCTTGGTGAACCCTAGGCCTCCTTCGTCGGTGGGCTGCACCATTGTATCCCAACTGGCCTAATGTTGTTTATCGTGGCCTTCGATGTTCCCCCATAAAAAATTGCTAAAGATGCTTTCGATCGATTTTAGCACTTTCTTGGGGGGAGAGCAAAGCAGCGAGGGTGTATATGGGAATAGATGTGAGGACGTGATTGATGAGGATCATTTTGCCGCCTGGAGAGAGAGTAGCATTATGCCAACAATGGAGCTTTTTCCTGATGCGGTGGATGAGGTCCACGAATATGCCAGCATTAGATCTCCCGTATACGAGAGGGCACCCCAGGTAGTAGAAATGAGGGTTCTTGATGGGATAGGAGGTGATATCGGTTAGATCTCCCGCTTGCTCTCTCTTGATGCTGTAGTGGGCGTAGATGACACTTTTGTCCGGGTTGACCTTTTGACTCGAGCACTCGACATATCGCTGGAGGGTGTGGTGGACAATATCTACTGACCCTACGTCATCCGATGAGAAAATCATGATGTCGTCGGTGAATGCTAGATGGATAATGATCGGACAGCCGCTGGCTGTATGATAGTGGTAGAAGTTGGGATTGTGCGCCAGCTTGTTGAGGTTCCTGCTCAATGCATCCGCCGTAATGATGAATATGGTGGATGAGAGAGGATCTTCTTGCCTCATCCCGCGGCTCGATTTAAAGAATCCGTCGGTTTGGCCGTTGATCACGGTAGAAAACTAGGAGTTACTGATCGATCTCCAGATGGTGTTGGTCCACGTTTCGGAGAAGCCGAACGCCCTGAGCACCCAAATCATGAATTGCCAGTCCAGCCTGTCATATGCTTTCTCTATGTCTAATTTAATCAATGTTGCCCCCTCTAACTAGAAACTTCATGCAAGTGATTAACTCTTAGGCCAACATGATGTTGTCCTGGATGTTCCTCCCACGAATAAAATCGCTTTGCTCCTCGGAGATGATCTTGGGGAGAAGACCTGCCATACGGGATGCAACAATCTTAGATATGATCTTGTTGGTGAAGAGACTAATTGGCCAAAAATCACGAAAATTTTCTGAATTCTCTTTTTTCGGGATGAGGATAAGGTTGGTGCTCGAGATGGCTCTGGGATACGTGGCTCCTTGAAGGAAGGCAGCCACCGCCTAGATGATGTTGGTCTTGATGATGTCCCAGCATGTACGAAAAAATAATCCGGAGAACCCGTCGGGGCCCGGAGCACTATGCTTGTCCAGGACCCAAACGACGTCTTTCACTTCCTGTTCGGATGGGGGGAGCTCCAGGGTGGAGTTGTTACTGTCGCTGATGATGTGTGGTATCGCCTCCAGGAAGGCATTTTCCTTGGTGACGGTCTCCTTGGAGAACAGGTTGGCGCAGAACTTGGCTGCTGCATGTTGGATGCCCTTCTAGTCGTTGATGATGTACCCCGAGTCGTCGGTAATTCGATGAAGCGCGAGTTTCTGTCTACACCCGGTGATGCAGGCGTGGAAGAAACCCGAGATTTTATCGCCCTCGCTGTCCCATTGAAGTCTCTCTTTCTGCTTCCAGTCTGTCTCCACTTTCAGCCAAAATTTGAGGATCGCTCTGGTGAGATTAAGGGCTGTTCTGGCTGTCGGAGATCTGTCTATGGTGAACCTAATTTCGACACAAGCGACATCATCCTCAACCTCACGAATGGCTTAGAAAATGTCCACATAGGCCTGCTTGCTCCAGACTGTAAGGGCTTTCCGCGTAGCTTTGAGTTTGTTGGTTACCCTCGAGAGGGGGTCGGGGGAGTCCGTTTCGTTCAAGGCATCTTTGACGATGTCTAAGAATTGAGGGTGTTTGCTCCAGAAGTTCAGGAAGCGAAAGCTCTTCCTGTGTTGGCCCGAGGACTTGGCAATGTTAACAAGTAGAGGTGCGTGGTCTGATTCGGTGGCGTTGAGGTGGAAAAGCTGCGATGTGGTTCCCATATTCAGCCACTGAGCGTTCGCTAGAGCCCTATCGAGACAGGAATATTAGCGGCAGGCGCCTTCTTGCATGTTGCACCAGGTAAAGGCATTGCCTGTGAACGGAAGGAAGGAGAGGTGGGAGTTGAGAATGAAGTTGTTAAAATCTTGCATGGCCGAAAGAGGAGGTGGACGGCCGCCGGACTTCTCCGTACTGCATGTGATGGCATTGAAATACCGAATGTACAGCCAAGGAAGATTGTTATGGTGGAGATAGATGTCCAGAAGGGTGTTCTACAGGTGTTTGTGCTCCGTAATGTTGCAGCTGCCATGAACCGTGGACAAAATGGCGCGCTTGGGAATCTCTGAATGCTCTATCCAGCACGATAGGGCCTACCGAAAATCCTGGATGACGCCAATATGGACGTCCTGCGAGCAGAGGATCCAGATGTCATGTCTACCAGCAACAGCCGTAGGAAAGCCAAGATGCAACTGGGTGGACTTGAGTTTTTTGTGGGTGATTTTGGGTTCGAGGATGATCAAAATGTCGATCTTGGGGGTTTTCTTGAGACTGGTGATTCTCCTATTTGTAGGTTTGTTCGCCAGACCGCGAATATTCCAGGAGAGAATGTTTAACATTAATATAGGCACGGAGGAGGGATTGGTGGGCCCTCTTGGAAGCGGACCTGGTCTGAATCGCCGTGGGCTTTCCGTTCGCCTTATGACCTGATTTTCTGGTGGTGGATGCCTCTTCCTCTGTTGGTGAAGATGGTCTGGATAATGCATTTCCATTGGGGTTGGTGATGGTGTTGAAGGTGGCCTCGGAGGAATCGAGCGGGTCGCCTGCCGAATCTGTCACCGGTTCTATGGAGGGTGAGAGGACCGAGTCGGTCTCGTAGGTGATCTGATCTCCTGCCGTAAGGAGGGGAAATCCGACAGCGAGGACTTGGATGCCGCGACGGGCTTGTTCTGGCCCGAGGATGGCGAGGGCTTCTCTGACGTTGTCTGCGAGGTTCGGGTTAACCTCTTCTGGGCAGATTGGAGGAGTGTTCCGATCTTGAAGGTCAAGCTTATCTGCTACCGAAGTAGAGTTGGTGGCTAACTCTTGATTCTGGTTGTGGCTGTCGGGAGAGACTCCGAGGGAGGGGATCTCGATAGTTGGTTCTGCGGCTCCTACGTCGAGGGCGTCGAACTGGTTGGTTAGGGTCAGAGCAGGTGGGTGGAAGGGGATGACAGCCTTGGCTGTGGGGCTTGTTTCTCTTTCACCGGATGGGAACCTTTTGTGACGATTCGGTCGGAAAGGATGGGGGATCTACGAAGAGTCTGATGCCGATCTTCTTGGTTGGGGACTGCCCGCTTCTCTGATTTTCGCTTGAGCTCTGGGTGAAGGCGGTAACAATGTTTCGATTGGTGTCCTCTCTGATGGCAATGGGAGTAGTATATAATGTGATTATCGTTGACTATTTGTTGTATGTGAGTCCGGGTGCCGAGTTCAATAAGAATGTGATTGGGGGGCTCAGAGGAGAGATCTAGTTCCATACAAATCTTCGCATAGTACGCTTTGCTCAGATTGCTGGTCTCCTCTGCTGTGGCTATATAAGTTCCGAAGGAGTTGGCGATCCGCCTTAGGGTCGCTGGGACGAAGCAGATGAGGGGTAGGATGGGGAGGGTAACCCAGGCTGCGATCGTCGCTGAGTCTTCCTTGGTGTTGAAGCTCGTAGTCCATTTGATGATCTTCATCTTGTGGGAGTCCACCCTACAGGTACCTTTGGACCAGATGGACTTATGATCAAGGTCCGAGGAGAGATTGAGCAAGATATGCTTTAGGTCGATGGAGGCCACCCTGTATGCGTCAGCGAGCTTCCAACTGGCGATCTCCTCCTGAACCCGTGAAAGTTTGGGGCAGCCAGAGGAGAACTTAAGCACGAAGGTGTGAGGAAATGAGGTCGCCAGGGAGGACACTTCAAGGTCGGAGAATGCAACAGACGGCTCGGATGATTCTCCCGGGAAGACCAAGTCCTGGAGGGGAACATCCTGAACCCGAAGTTCCAGCTTGGCCACCCTGTCCGGGCGAAGCTTATCGGCATACGATGGGGCGGAGAGGCCTGCCGAGGAGGGGTGGGGATCAAAGGCGTTACAGGAGGGGGCCCGAGCAGCTGAGGACGAGAGGACGGAGGGAGAGAGGGCAGGAGGGTAGAGGGGGTGGAGGAAGTCGGTTGATGGGCTGGGTCCCTGCAAGGGGCCAGGGCTAGGAGATCGTCAGGGATGGTGCACCATAAGGGAGGATGGAGGGCCTGCATGGAGACGGACTGGCCGATGGAATAAATACTGGAGAGTATGGGGGCGCACAAAGAGGGAGCACTCGCGCGGCAGAACCCACTATCCTGGCCCAACGCCGCCACGAGCAATAGGAACTCTCGCGGAGAGGGAGCAGCTCCTGGCGACCACGGGGAGGGGGTCGGCTGCCTGGAAGACTACACGAAGGCCCGAGGAAGCTGGGGGGTATGCGCTCACTACCGGACGGGGAGGCTGCACTGGGGAGACGTATGCATCCGAAGGGAGGATGGCACCGACGCCGCTGGATGAAGCAAATACGTCCAAAAGAGGTGGGATATATGTGTTCGAAGGGAGGTACAAAGGGGGGACAGAGGTGCCTGGAGCTACCAAGGAGGGCAGGACACGAGCGGTTGACGGATCGAATGCTCCCGCCGGGAGGATGACTTCTAAAGTGCCGGAGAAAGTACCACCTGCGCCCACCTGGAGGGGAGAGCAAAGGATCCTGGGTGGAGACCGTTGGGGAGGGAGCCCATATGCACCCGCGATGCTAGGAAGGAATACGCCCGAGGCGAAGAGGCCATATGCATCCGAGGCCAAGGGGCTGTATGCGCCCGAGGCCAAAGGGCCATATGCGCCCAAGCTCGGAGGCTCATATGCGCCCGAGGCTAGGCAGAGGTATGCGCCTCCAGCCGGAAGGCCGTAAGGCTGATCAACTCTAAGCGGCTCAGTAGTGTCTCGAGGAGGATAGGCAGGAAAATAAAAATTTGAATTCGAATGGCCCGCCCAAATCAGCCCTGAGGGCAGCTGGAGAGGAGGCGGAGGGGATGGGGAAGGGGAAGAGGCGGTGAGGGGCGGCCCGCTGGGGGTTCGGAGCGTCCCGCATGGCCGAAGCGCACCACTGGTGGCCGAAAAGAACACCAGGGGGGAGGAGGTCGGAAGGCTGGCAAAGGCGGAAGGGGAAAGGGGGAAAAGCTGCGACAGGCTCCTAGGGCGGCGGAGGGCGGGGGGAAAACCCCGGCCGAGGAAGGTGGAGGCGACGATTCAGGACCAAGGAGAGCAAGCAGGTCCGGTAGGACGGCTGGCCGGGGGCCGGCCTACCGATCCCGAGGGGGGAGGATTCATGCGGGGAGGGGAGGGGGGAGGAGGCGCCCTCCGGCCTAGGAGAGGCCAGCGAGGAAGGTGGGGACGGGGCATGATGAGGAATCAGGGGAGTAGAGGGTCGGCATGAGAAAGATTCTATAATATATATATATATATATATATATATATATATATATATATATATATATATATATATATATATATATATATATATATACATATTTTTGGGAAATCATATATTCATATTAGAGGTGCAAAATGCCGAAAACTTTACAAGTATGCCCAATAAAGAAAAATAGGGAAGCAAAAGGAGTAGGGGAGCTATCCCGCACTCAAAGATGACCGACCTGGAACAAAACAAATAGGTCAGTAGTATAGGAGAATCCAGAATTCCTTCTGTGCGTGCTTGTAGTGTCTGCTAACCTTGTGTATCTGTCTGTGGACCTCAAGGTTCAGTTGGTTAGTGGTGAACTGGCGCCCCTCATATCTATATTTGTTCCAATTCTTCCAAATTACCCACATGATGGCGACGACAATGATCTGGTGGCCGTGCGATGCTTGACCCCATGCGGCAAGAAGATTGTTGAAGCCCCCACCTTCCTGATCCGGGAAGCAAAGGTTGGTGAATCTGGTCCACACATCCTTAGCCATGTCTCCAAAATAAAGGGTGTGCTCTGCAGTTTCTGCCTGTCTATCCGAGCAGCAATGACACGCGGAGGCTAAGCTGAAGCCAATGGAGGCAAGGGTGTCATCTGTAGGGAGTTTTCTGTGGAGCGCTCTCCAAATCAGGAAAGACCACTTCTCAGGGATGCAAGATTGCTAAAACACTCCGATGATGGGGGATGGAGTGTCGATACCGCATATCATACGATGCTTTGTAGCCAGAGTGAATGAGCCTGAATTCGTCAGGGACCACCAAAGAGTATCTTTTTCTGTGCCGATTGCCAGACCAGAGTTGGCGATATCAGTAGCCGCCTCCTCTCCGAGCCAGACCGTAGCCTGCTCATGATTCCACTCCTCTTCGCTGGTCCCCAACTGGCTAATAGCTGCAGTGCAAGGGGCACCCGGCTTAGGGGAAAATAGGTCGTCCCCGGCCCACATTTTGAGGTATATTAAAGATTCATCCGATCCCAGCTGGAGGCGGATTAATGGCTCGGCAAGCTATCTACCATTCAGGATACGACGCCAAAAAGTAGAGGATCTGTTGTTGAAGGTGGCAGTAGACGGGTGTGAGTGCTTGAAGTATCTGGCTTTTATGAAACGAGCCAACAAGGAGCGGTTCTCACGCAGCTTCCACCACATCTTCATCGAGCAAGCGTCGACCACGTGGGCCAACCTGTAAAATCTAAGGCCACCCTCTGCCGTTGGTCTAGCCATGGTGTCCCAACTGGCCCAATGATGCTTATCCTTGCCATCGCTGTGGCCCCAGAGAAAGTTGGAGAAAAAGTTTTTAATGTTGCTGATGACCTTCTTCGGAAGAGAGCAAGCGGCCAGGGTACAGACTGGGATGGAGGAGAGCACGTGCTGGATCAGAATAATCTTGCCTCCAGGCGATAGAATTGCATTGTGCCATCCCTCAATTCTTTTCTTGATTTTACCTACTAACTCCTCAAAGAGTCCCGCGTTAGATCTGCCATACACCAGTGGGCACCGTAAGTAAGTGAATAAGGGGTACTCAACCGAGAAGGAAGTGATATTGGTGAGCATGGTAGAGTGATCTCTGTCTGCTATGTGGTAGCCATATATAACACTCTTGGATGGATTGACGTGCTGGCCATACCATCTGGTATATCTCTGCGGCGTGTTGTTGACCACCTCAACGGACCCCGCATCGTCGACAGATAAGATAAGGATGTCATCAGAGTAAGCCAGTGAGTTATGATCGGGCAGTCTCTAACGGTGTGGAAGTACTGGAAGTGAGGATAGCATACCATTTTGTTTAGATTCCTACTTAGCACTTTAGCGACGATGATGAATATTGTAGAAGGTAGAGGGTCTTCTTGTCTAACACCGCAACTAGATTTAAAAAATCTATTGGCTTGTCCGTTGATGACCGTAGAGAACCATGCGATACTGATCGACCTCCAGACGACGTCGATCCAAGTCTTCGAGAAACTGAAGGCCCTGAACACCCAGATCATAAATTGCCAATCGAGTCTATCGTAAGCTTTTTCTATGTCCAGCTTGATGGCTATGTTCCCTCCTCTAGACGGGAATTTCATACAGGAGATCATCTCTTTAGCCAATAGGATGTTATCTAGGATGTTGCATCTACGGACGAAACTACTTTACTCTTCAGAGATTATCTTGGGGTGAAGTCTTAACATACGGTTAGCTATAATCTTGGAGATTATTTTGTTGGTGAAGGGGCACATGCTCAAGGGACAAAAATCTTTGAAAGTCTCCGGATTGTCCTTCTTGGGGATAAGGATCAGGTTGGCATTGGATATCGATTTGGGGTATCTAGCTCCTTAGAAGAAGGCGATAACTGCCTCACAGATGTATGACTTTATAATGTCCCAGCAGGATCTGAAGAAGACGCCCGTAAATCCGTCCGGGCCAGGGGCACTGTGCTCGTTCAGCACCTATACTGTGTCTTTAACTTCACGCTCAGTGGGTTGAGTCTTCAGTTGGTTGTTGTCTCTGTCATCAACTAATCGGGGAATCGCCACAAGAAATGCCTCGTCTTTGGAAATAACATCTTTGGTGAACAACTTTGTGTACAAATCTGCCACAGCCGACTGAATGTTCGAATGGTTGTCAAGGGTGTGGCTGCTCTCATCTTTTATTTGGTGGATGTTAGTTGTTGTCTGTGTCACTTGATGCAGGAGTGAAAGTAACTCGTGTTTTTATCGCCCTTAATGTCCCATGTCAGTATGGCTTTCTGTTTCCAGAATTCCTTCTTAATTTTCAAGCAGAACTTCAGAAGCGCTCTGGTGAGGTTGAGTGAGGCTCGGGCCGACGGGGAGCCTCCATGAGCGAATAGAATCTCAGCGCGGGTGACATCGTCCTCGGTGATACGAACTGCCTGAATGATGTCGCCATAGGCTTCTTTACTCCAAGTGCAGAGGGCTTTTCTAGTAACTTTGAGTTTGGCGGCCACTTGATGAAGAGGGTCGGGATCGACGAGGCCCCCCAGGTAGCCGTCACAGTATCCCTAAACTGTGGGTGGTGACACCATAGATCAAGAAAGCATAAGTTCTTCTTGGGTTAGATGATCTATCTGCTGATCTCGATGAGGAGCAGGGAGTGATCCGACTCTGAGGCGTTGAGGTGCGATAGTCTAGAGTTAATGGCAAGGTCAGTCCATTACGAGTTAATGAGAGCACGGTCTAGGCAGGAGTATTGCCGCCGGGCTCCTTCCTGTATGTTGCACCATGTGAATTCGTTACCGGAGAACTTAAGCGGCGACAGGTGGGCATTGAAAATATAGTTGGCAAAGTCGAGCATAGCAGATGTTGGGGATGGCAACCTTCCATCTTATCTTCTCTGCAAGTAACAACATTGAAGTCACCGACACATAGCCAGGGGCTGTTGGTGTATTGAAGATGGGAGTCAATCAATAAGCTCCAAAGCTTTTTACGCTCTACAATCTCACAGCTTTCATGAACTGCGGACAGGAGGGATCGAGGATGGAGCAAGGGGTGCTCCAGCCAACACGTGAGCGCATGTCTCGAGTCATTGATGATCTTAAGCTTCAAATCTACAATGTGGAGGATCCAGATGTTGTGAGAGCCGGCGATGGTGGAGGAGAAGCCTAACTGTAAACTGATGGATTTGATTTTCTTGGGAGGGATTTTGGGTTTAATAATCACCAGAATATCAATTTTGTGTAATCTCTTGAGACATTTTAATCTTCTCAAGGTTGGTTTGTTAGCGATGCCTCGGACGTTCCAAGAAAGGATGTTAATCATCAAATTAGTTGGGGAGGGAGGGGGTTTGGTGAGTTTCGTGGCAAATCTGGTGATCATGGACGTGACCTCTTTAGTGCTTCTTTTACTATTTTTTTTTGTTGGTGAGGTCTACCTTTCCTGGCTCCTTGGGGTGACTGCCCGAGGTGGTGCCAACAGGATCAAGTACCGGATGTAAATAAACCTCTCCTTCTATTTCGGCCAAAGTTCCAAAATAGTTATCTTGATTCGCAAAGCCGGCGTCCATTGCTTGATTCAACCTGGCCACTAGTTCAGAACCTATATTAGCCAGTTGTTCTGCATAGATGGTGATATCCATGTTAGGGTTGATTTATGTGTCTTGATCGGGATGTTGAATAACTTCTGTCGCTATTCTCTCTCCAGCCCTCTGGGGTCCGACCTTTCTTTCCTTGACTCCCGAGCCGTTACTGGTCGAATTTGACAGTATCTTCGAGGTTTGTATTATCGCTTCTTGGGGGGTGATAACCTCTCGTGCCTTTCTCATCGGCGATGAACCTCTGGATGTCTTCAAAGTGGTTAATCTCTTGAGTATCGTCAGAGTGTTCCCTATCTAGGATATCAAATTTATTGGTGAGGTTTAGGCTTGTCACGCCCCAGAACCAGAATACTGGAGAGCGGGGGCGAACATAGCCAGCTACGTATATTGAAATGAAGTCCATCTCGCTATAAGGTCACATCTGTCTAGATATGAGGGTTTACTACAAGCCAACAGTCTCTTAAGGTCAAGCCTACTGTCTCAATCTCAAGCAAATAATATAATTACAAGATGTTTGACCACCAAATATACAATAAAAGGCGTCCCAAATATTACATATCAGCTGATCATGAAGCTAGTCGTACAAAATGCTAGGACTAGCAAGAGTTAAGTCATACATGATCAACCCTAGGATTTGTTAATCATGTTTACAGCCCGTAGGCAGACAGTAAGTAAAAGTGCATCGAGCTAACAGGTGCTCGTCGGCTAAACGCCTCTAAAGAATAATTTTACAATAGAGTGAGCGAAACAAAATAAAAAATCCACTCGTAGCCCGGGTTCCTTCTAGTCGCCACCATCGGGCTGGAGGTTCGGTAGATCCTCGGGAGCTACTCCGAAATCTGGCCACACAAAACCAGCTGGTTCAAACCCCAGAAAGAGCAAGTGCCACAAAGGAGGCCACAAAATAAGAACAAAAGATTTTATCGTTTGATAGATGAAAATCGGCCACCAAGTTGACCCTTTAAAACCTGTTTATTTTAGACAATTTCGTGGAGCCAACTTCGTGAATTTATTTCTTTCTCGACGAAGCTCCATTTAATGAACCACCAACTCCGATGCATAGCAAATATAACCAAATTTAACTCATAAAAATTTTAGTTTCATAGGATGTCAGTTGGTTGGTTGAAATCGACGCCAAATTTGGCCGTTTGAAATCGTAACTTACAAGATATAAAATTATATTTTTGAACCCGGGACATCGGATTCCAAATTCGACACCAACATTGGACACGTGGCATCGTTCTGGCCCAAATTGACATATAATTGGCAAATTTGGACAACCTTTGTCCTGACATGTTTTTCGGTGCAAAGCGGGTTCAAGAACGGACACCGTTTTGACCCGAATTTAACGTTTTGCCCTTGTGTCCAAAATTGGACTTATGTGTAGGCTATCCTAGCTAATTTGACTATTTTGGATATATTGGTGATGTCTGTTTCATTATCTGACGACTTCTGTTAGAATTTCCCCTTCTGTAGTATTATTAAATTATAATTAATTTATATTATGTTCGTATTTCGGAATCCGTGTATCGAAACTGAGATCAGTCGATTCCAGTGATCTTTTATCGCTGAAATTGACAAGGTGACCATATGGATTGGCAAGATAAGATTATTAATCTTGTGTTTGATCATCTTGTCTCGATTATAACGTCATAGGTTTTGTTGTACGAATTACGAGATACAAACTTAATATTTGAACATAGAGTTTGTAATCCATATTATTAACGAATAATGATCATAGAGGTTAGTATAACCTAGTTCTAGATAGTATGATTAATAAATGGCTTAGGTAACATAGGTACACTACAACAAAAAACCCTTTTAATAACGCTCGATAAGACGTATTGATGACGCCTGATACCTAAGCGTTATCAAAGTTCGAAATACCTTTATTTCTATGACGGTTTTGACTAATTCTGGGCTTTTTATGACGTTTATAAAACAAAGCGTCATTAATAGTTTAGAGCGGTGGCAAACTTGTAATAAATTTTCTGTAATATATTCCATCCCCCCCCCACGATCTTATTCAGAAAAACTCTCCTTCTTCTTGCTCCCCTTCTGCCCCCTCTTCCCGCCTCTCCCCAAACCCTAAAATTTTCCTCTCTTTCACCTCACCCCTGCCACCTCTCCCTTCGCCGCACAAAGCCTGTCGCCCCTCTCATCACCATCCGATCGCAGCACAAAGCCTGTCGCACAAACCCTAAAATTTTGGGGAGGGTGGAATGGCGACGACGATGGGAGGGTCCGCGGGGAGGAGGAACATGGAGGAGGCCGCGATGGCGCTGGCGGAGATGGGAAGGGAGACGGAGAGCCTTCCCGCTGACCTAGCGGCGGCGGTGGAGGGGGGAAGGATCCCGGCGGAGATCGTGAGGAGGTTCGAGGAGCTGGAGAGGTCGGCGGCGTACCGTCGGTTCAGATCAACAAGGCCTGCGACCTCAGCTCCATCTCCGTCCTCCCTCCCCACTCCAGGTTCAGATCCCTCCATTTTACTGCTCGGATCGTTCGTTGTTCTCTTTTTGTTGTTTGCGTTGATTTCTTTTGGTTGGTTGGTGAAGGAGGACGAATCCGGCGTCCCTCCGGCCATCCGGACCCCATGCCGCCGTCCGCGGAACCCGATACTATCGCTGGACGCGTCGCTCACCCCGAGCGCCTCCGACGGCGCCGTCGCGTACAGTAGCGTGCCGACGACGATGCCCAAGGCTCCGCCGTCATCCTCGCACAGCTCAGTGTCGACGTTCTCGCCGACCGCGTGCGGGGAGGTCGAAGCGGAGAGGGGCTCCTCTTCGCGGGTGAGCGACGGAGACGATGGCAACGTGAGGAAGAAGCTCAGGCTTGCGAAGGAGCAGTCTGCTCTTTTGGAGGAAAGGTTCAGAGAACATAGCACTCTCAATCCAGTAACGCTCTACTTAGTTAATTCAAACTAGCTTAGTTAGATCTTCCTCTAATATATACATACTGTTCTCATGATGATGATGATGTTCAGAAACAAAAACAAGCCTTAGCAAAGCGATTGAACCTCCGGCCGCGGCAAGTAGAGGTCTGGTTCCAGAACAGGAGAGCAAGGTTTGCACCAATACACAAATCAATTTTTTTCCCTCTATGTTTTATTGCTTGTGTTTCAAGGACTTACTTGCTTATCTGTGATTCGGTGAGTATCCACTAATACCTGTTGTTCTATATGGATGCATATTTTATAGGGTAATGTAGGACATTTTAAGTGTCACACATGGTTAAGAGGCTGAGACTAGATTTACCTCATAATGGGTAATATAGGACATTTCTATTTTGCTCCACAATTTGATACCCAGTGTGCATTTACGAAGCAATCATAGATTTTAGCTTTTACAGGTTTTATTTCCTGCTACTGAATGTTTGCTTCTACATATCTGTCTAAACACAGAGATATCATGCGTCATTTCAAGGATTTATGTTGGAAAATTGCCAACCCTGGGTAAATGGTAGAGTTTTTGTTTACTTTAGTTGTAAAAGATAGTAGGATTGATTTGGATATTGAATCCAATGTGAACACATTTAGCTTGTGTTCGAAATTAAGGATGGAATGAAAGAAGATCAGGTTTGGGCTTGGTAACATGAAACACACCGAACCTGTTTAACTTATGGTCTTATGTATTTTATATTTTTCACACTTATTTCTCTGAACATTTTATTTATAAAATACAAGAATGTTCGAAGCCAACATCATAATATGGAAATAGCCATAATAAAGAGCCACCTTGTTGACATTATCGGAAAAACATTATATATATGCTAACTAATCCTAAATAGATAGTTATAAGTTATCAACAGGATACTAGAACTAAAAAGTTACAGAAATACATGTTTAATTTTTCCTTAGAAATTTTTGGATATTTGTCAAGTTTGATGTTGTGACAACTGAGGATGTAATAGATACATAATGAAAGACTGGTGAGAGAGCTGTGAAGAAGCAGTATGTATCAAATACCCTCGATTTGTGCGAAAAAGAGCTCTGCAACATCCAAAATTATGGAGAAACATATGCATTTTTTTGATGATCACCTTTTGTCGCCTAACAATATGTACTCATTTGTTGAGCAGGTGGACACAATCCTTTGCTCGGAGTGCTTTCATGATGCAAAATTCATTACTGCTCATTCGAGTATTGATTTTCAGAGATTGGATTCTAGAAAAGACACCCTCGATCTCGATGGGGATAGCTGGACAGATCAGGAAACATTGATGCTGCTTGAGGCTTTGGAAAAATATAGCGATAACTGGAATGAAATTGCAGAACATGTAGGCACCAAGTCCAAAGCACAATGTATGCTCCTGGGTTCTCATGTTTGAATTCTAATGGAGATAATTCAGGTAGGAATATACTATATACTTTTGATCATGGTAATGAATTCAGATCATCCAGCATTTGTTACTTTTAGATCTTTGATATCACTGAACTTTTCCTCTTATCTTCTCATTCAGGAAGTACTCTTCATTCAGGAGACCAGCTTCCATTTGCTAATTCTGCAAATCCTGTTATGTCCCTGGTGAGTAATTGTTGTATTTTGCATGGATTTGCTGATATATCTCAAATGAATGTACAATACAACAAAGCCACAGTGCTGACGACAGATAGGCAGCTGAACGATTTGCGGATAGTACAAACGAAGATATAATGGTTCTTATGGGGATGAATATCTTTTAATTAATGTTATCTTGAAGTCCATCAGTCACAAACAGATGGTTAAAGATGAAAAGAGATCCATGTTCTTGTTTGTCATGTCTAGTTGTCTCTTTTGAAGTTGTAAAGTAATTTTGCTTGCCACATTATTGTTCAACTGTTTCGGACATTTGCACTTGGCATTCTCCTTTTATTCCTTCTGATTGTATACTAGTCCTTTTATTCCTTTTATTCCGTCTGAATAAGAAACTGATGGGGAGTATATTGAGCGATCACCATCTCGTGGAAGGGAAGATGAGCCAGACCCTGAAGATGAATATGAAGATGAGGATGCAGAGGAAGAAGTTGCTGGTACAGATTCTATGTCAGAGGAAGAAGAGGTAATTTATCTCCTACAAGGAAATGATCTATACTTGATTTTCTATGCTGGAGATCTCAAATGACCAATCTAAATACTTTTAAGGGTCATAAAGATTGTTTGTATGCTCTTAATACCTCAAGTGTCCAGAATAATACTTTTAAGGCAGTTGTCTTTTAATGGATAGAAAGGGTTTTATCAATGTCGTTAGTTACTGAAGTTTACTTTCTTTGGTTTACGGATGTTACCATAGATGCATAATTTAGAGAGGCATGCTAGATTGCTAATGACATAATGCATGGTTACCTGTTTACTTATTCAATGAATATCTACTGTCCAGGAGCCAAAGCAAAAGAAGGGATCTGGAGGCAATGGTCTCAAACGCAAGAAGATTCAGTCAGATGAGGACTCCCCACCCAGAAAGACAACAACTCATCGAAGAAAAGCAGTCGTCTTTGATAGCGATGAGGATGTCCTATTTTGAAAAAATATAATGAAAATGGTGATATATATTATGTATATATTTGTAAATGGATTAAATGGTACTCTATAACATTTAGATGTTTTCTTGTGAATATGGTTCAAAATGAATGTTTTGAAATTGAATTGAGCAACATTGAGCATTGATCTATAATTTTTTGGAAAGTAATATATAAATGTGCAGAATTGAGCGTTATAAATGTGCTGAATTGAGTCTGTGCAGATTATCTATTCATAACGCTTTCAAACTACGCTGAAAATAAGTGTAGCAGAAACTCATCATATTCATGACGTTTTTATTTATGATGCTTTTAAAAAATATTTATAACACCCATTTTCATCACGCTTGTTTTGGAAAAAAACGTCATGGTTTGTCATTAATGACGGTTTTTAGCCGTCATTAAAAGGTATTTCTGTTGTAGTGGTATTACATGACTTAAAAATGACCCAAGCTTTCTAGGTAGGCTGTATAGTCATAATTATATTTAATAAATAATAAATATTTGTTTGTGATTTGGGGTTGATAGATATTTTACGGAGTACGATCCATTGGTTCAAGGATAGTTCGGGTAGATTGGTACTGCAGCCTCAGCTCAGATTGGACAAAACTCCAGGCAAGTATACCTTGCCTACTTGTATAGTTTATTTTCATGCATTTTCTATACTATTATTTCTTCTCAGTCATATTTTATTACATGCTATTCATGTTCATCTTACTACTATTTTCTGATTTTACGTGCACGTATATTTCTTATTTTTTTTGTGGCACTGTTTATTTCTTATGAGTGTCGTGACTGTAGAAGCATGGAAAAGAACAAGAAAAGCTCATGCGGCTCAAAGTAGAAGGAGCCTCATGCGGCTCAGGAATCTATCGGAGCCTCATGCGGCTCAGAAACTCTCCAACAACCTCATGCGGCTCAGAAAAGAATCACGTGGCCATATGCAGCTTGCTTTTTTACAGCTGACCATAAAGTGACTGCTCCCATTAAATGCTCTGACATAAAGTGATAACTCTGACATTAAAGCTGAAATAATGAACTCTGACATGACGGCATGTTCCTCGGGAAACGAAGAAAATCTCCTATACAGCTGGCACGATCCACCAACTCTAAAGCTCCTTATGCGGCTGCCACCCCCCTCATGCGGCTGATGCTCTAATGCGGCTCGGATCGTGGAGACTATCGTCATGTGGCTCAAATCCTAAGAAGCCACCCCATGAGGCCGCTGTCCTTGTACGGCTCTGATCATGGGGATCATCTCCATGCGGCTCAAATACTGAGAGGCCATATCCATGCAGCCTTGACACGTAGCTAGTCTTATGTGGCTCAATTGGAAACCACCACCATGCGGCTTAGATTTCGGAGGCTACACCTATGCGGCTGCCACCTTCATGCGGTTCAAAACCTAAGAAGCTACCCTCATGCGGCTGTGGCTTGCGGTTATGACACGTGGCAGAAGGTCAGTTTTCCCGTAATGATGGCTAGACACGTGGCATTAAATCAATCAAGACTTATCAACAAATCTCAACAGCCAGATTTAGTGTAATCATCATAATTATCCAAATCAAATCAGATCAGACAAACCGAACACGTGACAGGAGATCCGAGCCTATCATCACAAATTATGAAAATTTGTGGCAATCAACATTAATTGTCGATAGGATTTGGTGCAATCTACATTAATTGCCCAGATTTGTTGTAATTAAAATTAATGGCCCAGATGATTGGCCGCTGACTTTTTAAGAGGGAATCATCGTAAACCCTAATGATCACACCCCCACCTCTATAAATAGCAAGGTGCCATTCCCTTGCAAAGCACCTGGAGAGACCTGAAGACCCGAGAGGACCCCCGGCTGGATACACAGAGAGACAAAGGCACGCACAGAAGATTCTTCCCACACGCTCTGAGAGCATTTCTTCATCAGAGCCGAGGCTACGTCCGATCGTCCAAGGAGTAAGGCAGAGCTGCCGTCGCTTTCTCGAGCCTCTATCGTCACCCCCAGAATCAAAACTAAACAATTATACTTAGATTGCTGTACCTAGGTTTTCATTCCTAGGCTTTCTTTGTACGAGCGAGTTTGTATTGTGAAGTAAAAGTTCAGTCCTCCCATAAAATTATTCTATTCTTTCATAATCAATGGCAAACAGTGACGATATTGACTAGTCCTTAGTCTTTGTTCAATTGAGTTGACTTGACCTATCTTCGAGATCGATTGCTAGTTATCGACCTATGTTATCTCTAGATCGGGAGCATCCTATGGCGTTATGATATAGAGACTCCTTATAGACTTGTTATTCCATCTCTAGGACTGGGAGCGTCCCATGGCATTACAGTGTTAGAGACTTGTTATCGACATGTTATCCTCCGTCTCTAGGACCGGGAGTGTCCCATGGCATTACGGTAGTAGAGACCCATCTTTTGTCTCGAGGTCGGGAGCGTCCTATGGCATTACGATATTGAGACCTTTTTTTATCATTACATGTTTTACTTTTCTCTCTTTCTGCATGTTATGATTGTTACAGTAGGCTTGTATATTATGTATCTTGCTACATTCCTCTGAGGACTTGGTAATCTCTCCAGGTTATTGTTGGTTTTTCTTCCAGGTATTTGTTGAGATTGCTAAAATAGAAGGATAGATTTGTGAGTGATGGTGTCTCCCGTATTTAGGTATCGTTAATGGTATATTTATCATTCTTTCGTCTTTATATTTCGTGATGACATCTTCCACTATATAGCCTAGTTTTACGAGCTTACTTTCTATTATGAGCTTGTTCAGATGATTGTATTAAGGTCTGGCCAACCTTACTACAAATTATCTATCATTGTATTTATATTCAAGTAGCATCAGTGTATTATTGTTTGATCAGCATTATTGTACTGGTTCCTACCTGAGATTATTATCTGTGGATTGAGATATAGATGACTTGTTATTTTATACTCAATGTAGATAGGTTATATGTATTCGAGTTGGGCTAGAGTCCACTTGATACGTAGCTGGCATGTACCGTATCTTGGGCCTATACATATTTTGGGACTGGGACATTACAGATGGAGACAAATCTATTACCAAACGACCATATCAAAACTAGAATAAAAATGGAGTTTGGCCTCCAAAATAAATAAAAGAAAATATAGCAACTAAGAGATCCTCGATAGAGGACGAAGTATCCGGTCCTGGACCGTACTACTGCAAATAGTCCCGATCATCTACACTTAGAGATATCACCAGGTCCTCAGAGAGGCATAACAAGATAAATAATAACATGCCAAGATATACTAAATATAAAGACACTCCTAAAGGTTTCCTTAACCATTCTACGTAAAATATGCACTTTTTAGGACAACTTTCAATGCCTCAGCTCATAGCTAAACAAGATCGACATAGACTCCTCCGAGACTAGTGCATCTATGCTTCTTTATAGACCGTAAAGCGTCCCCAGGATGCTAGAGGCCAACTGCTCATATATAACCATGGTCATCATATCGCATCTCCATCGGAGCATGCGATTACCGAAAAGTGCATAATTGTGCATACGCCTAATGACTGTCCTCTCCACTCCATGTTCCTATCCATCTCGTATCCACAATAAAATACCTCTAATAAATTCTAAGTCTTCTAACATGTATTTCTATTAGTAGTTATGTCTTATCTATCGTACGTCCCATACGTACCGTGATCAGTTGAATACACAAGTCTGTGTTCTACATGAAACTTACAACTCATGGAGAACATGTATCATAGACAAAGGAGATATAAAAATTCCACACAATCATAGTGTAGTATGCTAAAACTAGGCCAACGTGCATAAGATAAATACAAGTAACATAAAACGATAAATACAGTCGTTTGCACCCAAGTATGACTTGGAAAGACAGTTTAATAACACATAAATAAAAAATAAATAAATAACATTAATATAAAATACTTAAATAGATATAAATAAAAGTACTCATGGCAAGGTATACTTACCTGAAGGTGGTGTGGTGATTTGACGAAGTCTAGAAGGCGAACACGTCAAGTCAAAGGAAGCAAAAAATAAGGAATCCTCACGACCATCCCTGGATGCTGAACAAACATCACCAACGTTTTCGGAATGAGCAAAAAATCTAAACTAGTGTACCCATACCAATTTGGACAAAGGACAATAATATTAGTTTTGGGTCAAAACGGTGTCCGTCGGTGGGCACATTTTACATTGAAAAATGTGTTAGAAAAAATGTCTCTAAATTTAGCATATTATAGGTAAAACAAAGTCTAAACAATGACACAAACCCAATGATATGTCCATATTCAGATTTCGATGAGCCAATCACAAAATTACCCGTCGAATCGGATCGTGGGACCCATGAAATGGTGATCCGGTCAATTATCTCAGAATTAGACGAAATTTGAGTCACAGGATAACTCAGATGCTACAAGTTCACTGGCACAAGTCTCATCAAGACATGGCGAGCATGCGTAAAATGATTAGAAAACTTGTAAAAATATCGATACGGTAATTTTTTATGCATACGGATTAAAATCGTCACGTACATATAACCAATTTGAATTCTGTCAAAATCCAAACATTGGTGAATATCATGCACACCATTTGAATCAATCGGTATACGATAAAGTCATCCGGTTTGTCGGAACGGACCCCGTATCGAAAATTTCTAATATTTTAAAAACTATTTTTCTCTGGTTTTTAAACTAAATTTTAACAAAAATTATTGAAAGGACAAAATATAAATGGTACATTGTTGTGAAGCTGCTCACGTTGGCTACAACACTCCTTAATTAGATTTTGATAATTCTTAACTACCCAACAGTTAGATGCCTTCCAAAATAGGGTTTTTACTTCAAAAACTATTAAATTATGAACATATGAAATTTTGGGATTTTATGATATTCAAGGGAATTATCATTTCAAATTCAACTATATCCCTCCTAATGATTTACAGAAACACAAACTAGATCAACTAGGCTCTACGTCATATTAGTTAGATTCAGTTTTGATAGAACATGCATTAAGTAATATACAGGGAAAGAGGGTACCTAGACTGTGGTTTAGTGGATTCACTGTTCTTCAGCGTATTCATGACAGTCCATGGGGGCCACTGGTTGAAGGAGGCCAGGTGTGCTCGCTGGAGGTTAGGGTGGAGGTCGCCTGGAATTGAAAATTTGAGTTCACGAGGAGGCTACCTGTTGTAGGACGGAACAATATAGTTTCAAAGGTTTGTTGTATACCTAGGTATTTAGAAAGTTTCCAACTAGATTTTCACATCGATTTAGAATTGAATTTGGGTATTTGATTCAACCGGGAAGAGAATTGGATACGATAAAATTGGAAAAGAGTTCGGTCAAAACAGATTTAAATTAGATTCAAAATCGATTGTAGAATCCCTGAATTTTTTCTGTTCTATAGGTTTCAAAGATGTCGGGTTTAAGAGGCAGTGAACAATGATTGCATTATTCACGCTATTGTTTTTCTTATTTACTAAATTTTTTCATTCTCTATTTCTTATTTATTAACTAGAAATTAAACACAATTTTTTAATAAAACTTCATATATTTTATTTCCCTAATTTCTTACATTATTATTATTATTATTATTATTATTATTATTATTATTATTATTATTATTATTATTATTACTATTATTATTATTATTATTATTATTTATTATTATTATTATTATTATTATTAATATTAATTATTATTATTATTTGTGAATATAATTTCTACATGAATTTATTAAGCTATTTACCTACTCATATATAAATATAGATATTAACATACTATTTAATTATTTTACACTTAATATGACATATGTATATAGAATATATATACATATATATATATATATATATATATATATATATATATATATATATATAATATAAAAAAAAAAAATATATATATATATATATATATAATATATGTATATCCCGAGATACAGCAACTGCTTTGCTTCCTCTCCGGTTCCCCTGGAGCATCCTGCCCACCCCCAGTGACCGCTGCCCTTCCGGCAGGGTCACCTCGCTCGCCTCCTGCGGTACCCTCCACTCGACGTCGTCCTGCCCCCCCGGGTCGTCTTGGTCTCCGTTCTTGCTCGGCATCCGCCCGGTTCATGGCTCCTTCTCCGCCCCTGGCGCCCTGCGGGCAGCCAGTGCCATGGCCGCCTGATCTCCTTGCCCTCCTGGTCTCTCCCCTGATCCGCCCCGCCTCCCTCCTTCCGCCGCCCCCTCATCCCTCCCCCGTTCACCTCCCTCCGCCTCCTCTTCCCCCTTCCGCCCTCCCTTTCGGTGGCGGTCTGGGCAGTTTTTCGGCTCGTACAGGGTCGCCCACGGCGCCTTCACCGACGGGCCTCTTCGTCGCCCCTCCCCTCGTGTCCTCTTCCTTCCTCGCAGAGCTGCCGCATGATGTGTCTTGTCAGTTCTTTCCTACACTAGAATCGTACATGTTGGTCGTCGAGCCAGCTGCCCCTGTCTCGGTTTCTTCCCCTTCCCGTCCTCAGTCTCTGTTTCAATTTTTGTATCCCCCCTCCCCTGTCTCGATTAGCGTAGGAGCTTTCGAGCCTACCTTTGGCGCTGGGCCATCGTCACTGCATGGCGTAGGCTGCTCTGTGTCAACTCCTATTGGCGTGTGTGGTGTGCGCCCCTCCCTCCGTTGGGTTGTGCGAATTTCCTTAGCCCACCCGACGCTACTCTCTCTACATGCGATTCGTTCAGCGCCTTCTCTTTGGCGCTGGCGCCATTCGCTCCCGATCGCACCAGCTTTCAGCGTCTCTTTCCTGCTTTCGTAGCCTCGTGCACCCAAGCTACATGAATTGTCCAGGTGTCACCATCATCGTTCCCCTTTTCTCGTCTGCCAGAGACAGTCTTCCTCCGCAGCGCACCTCTCCTTTGAGCCCCAGCTCATGGACGACGTCGGCAGGCCGCCTATATGCTACGGCGTTTCTCTTCCCCGGGTCGCTAGTACCTCGGAGCCCTCTCGTGGCACTTCTGTGCGCGCTCTAGAGGAGCTACAGTCTGTGGCCCCCTTGTCTCCTGGTGTTAAGCCCCCCTCCGGTTCGGCCTGTGGCCACTGTTGCCTCATACACCGAAAAGGTTCGGCCCGTCCGGGCTGCTCAGAGATCCCCGATCGTCTTGGACGTGGCACTCAGAGATATCGACTACCCCGCTTCAGAAGCACATGATATCTCGGTGCCGTTCTCTTCTGCTGATCTAATGACCCTGTACGAGAGATTCCCATCCACCTTCGTTCTTAAATTCCCTACAGGCTGCGTCAAGTTAGCCAGAGTCCAGGAAGCGGTCGCCAATTGGAGACTCTCATCCGATTATAGGGTCGCCCTATTGGATCCCAAACACATTCTCTTGTACCTATATTCGGCGGATGATTAAAAGATTGTCCAGACTAGGGGTACAAGCAGGATCGACTCCCACGTCATGACCATAGTCAAATGGTCAAAGGACTTCAACACGAAGAAAGACTCGCCCATCGTATCGGCATGGGTTATCCTTCCCAATCCTTTGCTTATTTGTTTTGTTCCAACAGCTCTTAAAAGGATTTTCAATTCCTTCGGAACCTACGTGGCAATGGCCAAGGAAACCCAAAACCAGACTAAAGCTATCTATGCCAAAGTTTGTATGGAGCTTGACATTTCGAAGGAGCTCTCCAAATCAATCTAAATCTCGATGGGCAATAAGACACACACCCAATATATTATTCACGATAACAATATCATGTACTGCAACCATTGCCATATGAGAGGCCATCTTATCAAGCATTGTTTCAGAGCACACCGAAACTGAATAAGAAAGCCGTAGCCAAGACTGCCCCCAAACAACTGTCAGGTCAACGCCAGAGATCTCCGCTCTTCCCACTCCCAGTCCCTAACTCCCATATCCGGTTTGAAGCCAGTGTGGATCACTCTCATGGCCAAAAACAAACCCTGAAAAATGCTCCCTAAAAACATGATGAAACCTCCACCAAAACCACCAGCCTTGTAACACCCATATTCTGAATACGTATTTTGTCAAGCTTGCATGTATTTCAGACCTATATTTTATTTTCTCGGATTTTGGCATGTACTTGTAATTGGCTTGACCTGCAGATTTTGGTTCTCGTAATTGGGTTTTACCTGGCTTGGTTTATTTTGTGGAGGAGAATTGGTTTGATTTGGTTTGGTTTGGTTTAACATGCATTGGAGCACTTTAACCTATACTCCACCCTCAACACAACACAACTCACCCTCATTAAATCCTACCTAACTTTTCTCTCTCCTCTTTATTTTTCATTTACTTCTCCATCTCCTTCTTCTTCCTTCCTCTACACAACTCACCAACACCCATAGGCAAGTGCACCTTGCCACCACATGAGAACCATATTTTATTTGTTCATTAGCTAGATTAGGCCATGGTGATCAACATTAGAACTTGACATTTTGTGATTTGGAGTCTCCATTGTTCTAGATCTAGGTTTTAACTATTTTCGGATTTACATGGTTTTGATCTATTTTGGTTGAATTTTTGTGGGTTTTGATGCTTCCATGTGGAAGAGAATTCAATTTTACTCAAGTTAGAACTTTGAAAATCTAGATTTGGCTTTGATTTGATAAAGATATGAAAATTTGAATTCTTGGTGTTCTTGGTGTTCTTCTCGGCCTGGAGTAGCAGCCTGCAGCCTGCGCTCTTTAGCACAGTGCTGGACTGCGCAGCCCCTCTCGGTCTGTGCTCTTTAGCGCAGTGTAGACCGCGCAGCTTGCCCTATGGTGAACTGCGCTCAGCCCCATGCGCCAACCATTCCTGCGCACTTTACCCTGCGCAGTTCACTCTTGCGCAGTCTGCTCATGTGCAATCCACCCCTGCGTAGTTCACTCATGCGCAGTCTGCTCATGCGTAATCCACCATTGCGCAGTTCACTCCTGCGCAGTCTGTTCATGCGCAATCTAACCCATGCGCCATCTGCCCCTGTGCCCCTGCGCACTTGGCACCCTGCGCAGCTGACACCTGCGCAATCCAACCCCCTGACCCCTTGCGCAATCTATTGGCTCTTGGAGTTTTGGTTTTATTTCTTTAAGCTTGGCTCTTCTATAGCCCTGTATATTGATATTTTATTAGATATTTTACGCCCATTTTATATCCTTATGCCTTTTGTCATGAACTTGATTTTACTTAACATGTTTGGAATAACTATTGTACATGGCATGGTATGACAAGGAACTAGCATAACACGACAGTGACCCATAGTGGTGCACTCCTGACATGACCAACCTGACATGATAGTAGCCCGTCGTGGTGCACTCCTGACAAGTACCCTGACATGATTTATCTTGATAACTTGATAGTGGCCCGTGGCGGCGCACTCCTGACTTGACTTGTAACTTGTAACTTGACTCGTATAATCAACTTGACACCGTGGGTGTTCCTACTTGCTTGCTTGTGCAATCTACTTGTCTTGTCTTGCATCATGTCTAGGACGTGACTCCCTGGTTCCCATGGTCAGGGATTCATACTGAATATGGATTAGGCTAATAACTAGATCAAACTATAGTTCATGGAGAATTTCCAGTCACAGGCAATCTCGTTATCTGGGCGCTCTTAATTGGACTTGTAGCTTGCCGACGAGTAGAGCACATTTCCAGCGCACTGTCATGTGTTGCACCCTGTAAGTCACCTAAGGGTATATCGTCTCCGGGGCGATGTACCCAACCATACTCTCAACCCGCGAAAGGATAACTGGATGGTCTGCAGGGCTTGGGACTGGGAAATTCTCATTGCATCTTGTTAGTAATTAAGGCTTGTGATAACCCTAGTTAGTTAAGTAGTAAGCCGTAGTAATTGCTTGGCCGCTTGTGAATGGATGGAGTCCAGCCTTGTCTAAGTCTTGTCTAGTCCCTGTACCCTGGTACTCCTGAACGTGATTGTTTTACTTGCTTTAACAATAATTGGGTAGGGACAAGGAGATATTCAGGCGAAGGGTTACAACCCCGGTCCTTGTTTGGTTTACGGGTTGTAACCTGGTTTCCAGAATGGTTCCACGTCCCTAGTCGTTTATTGTCCTGACGTGCTCTTTATTACTTGTACTTTTATTTCATTTCTTATGTTCTGATATGCTGGCTTTTGTTCTTATTTTGTGGCCTCCTTTGTGGCACTTGCACTTTCTGGGGTTTGACCCAGCTGGTTTTGTGTGGCCAGATTTCGGAGCAGCTCCCGAGGATCTACCGAACCTCCAGTCCGATGGTGGCGACTAGAAGGAACCCGGGCTACGAGTGGGTTTTCTATTTTGTTTCGCTCACTCTATTGTAAAATTATTCTTTTGAGGCGTTTAGCCGACGAGCACCTGTTAGCTCGATACACTTTTACTTACTGTCTGCCTACGGGTTGTAAACATGATTAACAAATCCTAGGGTTGATCATGTATGACTTGACTCTTGCTAGTCCTAGCATTTTATACGACTAGCTTCATGATCAGCTGATATGTAATATTTGGGACGCCTTTTATTGTATATTTGGTGGTCAAACATCTTGTAATAATATTATTTGCTTGAGATTAAGACAGTAGGCTTGACCTTAAGAGACTGTTGGCTTGTAGTAAACTCTCATATCTAGACAGCCGTGACCGTATAGCGAGATGGACTTCATTTCAATATACGTAGCTGGCTATGTTCGCCTCCGCTCTCCAGTATTCTGGTTCTGGGGCGTGACATGGTTTAAGTGGTGGCCCATGCAGGTCTTGTCAATCAAGAAATATGAGGGTTTATCGATAGATGTCTCAATCATTATTCGTCCTTGATCTCCGTTCACATCCTCTGAATCCCTGAGAATCTTGACTTGATCACATGCTTGTATCGTTTATCTGTCCTGGTCCTTCCTTATTATTTCCCTGTGTTGTCTTTCTCAGCGGCACTGTACCTGACCCTGCCGATCAGCAAGGTGGAGCACTTCATATGGACCAGCAACCAGGAGATCAAGCCCAGCACTCCGGAGTAGCCTCCAGAGTTATACCTACTGGAGGAGAGCCCCCAGTTCAGCCTGTTCAGCCTGCTGAGCCGGATGATGGCACCTTGGTAGGTCTCATCAGGGCCTTGATAACTTCTCAAGATCGCAGAGGAGACGCCTTACACCAGACAGTGGCAGATGCTTTGACCAGAGGCGGTCATCCAGGGAACAGTGCGGCCAACAGCTTCAAGCGCTTGAACCCTCCATTCTTCGACGGCAGCGAGGATGCGATTGCCGCGGACGCTTGGCTTCAGGATACCGAGGTGGTTCTGGAAGCAGCTAGGACACCTGAGAATGAGAAGGTGGCGGTGGTACGCCTGCAGTTGTTGGACTTAGCTCGCAGTTGGTGGGCAGCACAAGCCATGGGATTAGTGGCACCCATTGCTTGGGCAGTGTTTAGAGAGATATTCCAGATGAAGTATTTTGATGTTGTGGCTCGGTACAACCTGCAGACCAGATTTACCAACTTGAAGCAAGGAGGCAGAACAGTCGACAGTTATGCATCTGAGTTTTCTAGGCTCAGTAGGTTTGCCCCTACCTTGGTGGCGACCGAGTTTGATAGGGCCCAGCGGTTCCAGCAGGGACTGCATTTGGAGATCTTGTTGGCAATCGAGCAGTTCGAGCACCAGACATTCGATGCAGTATTGAGGGAAGCTAGGAGGCATGAGTACACCTCCCAGCGGATCGTGGATAGGACCGGAGGTAGGAAGCGGTCCCACAGTCAGATGCACCAGTCATCAGCTCCAGCCCCAGCAGCTAGAAGTTTGACTATTGGAACTCCGAGGCGGGCGGCCTCAGTAACGTCGGTTCAGCATTCGACCCCGACGTACCCACAGCAGCAGAAGCAGAAGCAGACTTCCGCAATGGGATGTTCACATTGCGGGAAGCCAGGCCATGTAGTGGCAGATTTTCGTAGGGCACAAGGATTGTGTCTAGTTTGTGGAGCGGCAGATCACAAGATATGAGCCTGCCCGAATAGGGGTAGTTCTTCCTCTTCCAACCTAACCAGTCCATCGGTTAGGGGACCAGCACCCATGCAGCAGCAGCAGTACCCAAGGCCATTGTTGCCTCAGGCTCAGGCATTCCAGCAGCAGTGTGCCCAGGCTCCAGTGCAGAGCAAGCAGAGAGGTTTCCAGCAGAGGGGACCCACAGCTAGAGGTCAGGCCATGATGATGGCTATAGAAGAAGAAGTTGCACCAGGTGAGGTAGTGGCAGGTACTATTCTCGTCAACTCCTTTCCAGCTTCAGTATTATTTGATTCTGGTGCATCGCATTCATTCATGTCTGCACGATTCGCGACACGGATAGGATTGGAGCCCGAGTCATTATCAGTGAGGCTCAATATACTTACTGGTAATGGTCTTGTGGAAGTAGATCGAGTGTTTTCCTCGTGTCGGATCGTAGTTAGCGGTAGAGAGTTCCCCGCTAGATTTATAGAATTTCCTATGGCAGACTATGATGTAGTCTTAGGCATGGATTGGTTGAGGAACCAATATGCTAAGATAGACTGCCATGTTGGCAGGGTTATCTTTAGTATTCCAGGCGAGCCAGAGTTTTCATTTTCCAGAGGAGCAGTGGAGCCATCCTCCCCAGTGTTGAGGATGGCAATAGCAGCAGTACAGTTGCCCCGGATAGTTGAAGAATTTTCAGATGTCTTCCCAGAGGAACTTCCAGGGATGCCGCCAGAGCGGGAGATTGAGTTCACTATAGACTTGATCCCCGGGACAGTACCAGTATCAGAGAGAGTCTACAGAATGGCGCCTTCAGAGTTGGAGATTTTGTACAAGATGATTGAAGAACTCAGGACCAAGGGATTCATTCGTGCAAGTGGATCGCCTTGGGGAGCCCCGATGCTTCTTGTAAAAAAGAAGGATGGTACGTCCAGGTTATGTGTAGATTATCGTACCTTGAACTCAGTGACAATCAAGAACAGATATCCTCTTCCGAGGATAGATGACTTGTTTGATCAACTCAAAGGGGCTTCAGTGTTCTCGAAGATAGACTTGCGGTCAGGATACCACCAGATCAGAGTCAGAGAGCAGGTGTCACGACCCGCACCCTGTGTAGGGGCACGAGAAGTGGGTACGTCCAGCCTACGCCGCAGTGTCGGCGGTAGAACGCTGTCCTAGGTTGCTAACTAATCTCATGCAGTGTATATAAAGTACTTGCCAAGATCTCAACTCCGAAAGGAGGACAAGTAAAAGATATGATATACTCAATCACAGTCTAAGCACGATAAGATAACACAGAAATCTAGATACCAACTAACAACAACAGAAATTAACTACTAAAATAATAACAACAATATCTCAAACAAACTCTAATACAACTCGATATCTCAAGTTTAATACAACAAGCTCAAAATATGAAAGCTAAGTAAGTCTACTAGCTAATCTCCTGAATCACTCCTGAGAGTCGGAGCCAAAGGTAGCTAATCCCTCGCCAGGTCCATGGTAAGTAGGGCATGTGTCGTCAGGAGTATCATCTGTAATATTTTCAACAGGTCCAATCAGGACAGGAACGAGCACATCTCATCTAGAAATCCCAAGTAAATGACAAAGACTATAAAGCAGTTTTTTAGACAGTTATATAGATGAGCATGGCAGTTTTATACAGGTAATGGTGTAGAGAAACAGTGAGGGTACAAGGAAAGTAAAGTAACTAACAAGAGAAGAAAACATGGCAAAGAAGACTATAGTAAACTAGCTGAACTAGAATAACATGGTATAAGTCCAGACAGTATAAAAGGTAATCCCAGTGTGAGTCCAGTAAAAATGAGTCCAGTGGTGATCCATGATTCCAGGGTAAGTCCAGACTATACTCTAACAGTGTGTTTTAAAATACTGAGATCAACATGTAAACGGCTAGGGGTAATCAGGCACATCGCACACTCGGCCAAGTGTGGGATGGCTAGCATTCCAGAATAGTTCCAAGGGAGGTGGTTCCAGATTTTAGGTATGTTCACATGTCTACTCAAGTATTTCCCCGCCCACAAATGAATCCATAATCCAACACTACAACCAGTATGAGTCCAGCCAATGATTTCCAGAAATGATTCCAGAAATGGTTCCAGTAGGGTGATGCCAGTAGTGTTTCCAGATATAGAGGCCAGACATAAATAAATGAGTGTCGCATGTAATGGATCCAACAATACCAGTCGTGTTTGTACAGAGAATCATATATAGCTATCTAGAACTGAAATACAGTAAATGACAAGTAATGAAAGAACTATCAGAGAATGTACTCGCCTGACACTCTGGAAGAGTAGTGTAATATCAGATGTCTGTACCAGGGTCACAATGTCCTAGAATAGAGTAATACAGTTATGACATGTCCAAAATGAAGGTAAATGAAATCTACAATGCAATCTATATGAATTCTAAGCCAATCTAGGTCAAAGTCAAACTTGGTCAACTCTACAGTCAAACTAAGTCAAATCAAATCATATTAGGTCACAGGGAATCAAACTAAGTCAAATAGAGTCAATCAAGGTCAAACAAGTCAAGGTTAGTCAAATCTAGGTTAAAGTCAACTCCTGGTCAACACTCTAATCAAACTAGTCAAATACTAGTCAACATGATCAATCTGGATCAAGTCTAGATCAAACTTAGACCAACTAAGGTATTGGTCAAACAAAGACCAGTCAGCAAGGTAATTAGGTCAATCTTGACTAATGGTCAACTTCTAGTCAATTTCTAAGGCTAACACAAATCATGACACAACTCCTAAGTATACCACTTAACCCCATACATATCTTAATCTACATGTAGCTACCCATATAACCCAAGTCACACAAATACCCTTATATACTTAGGGCACTCACATATAGGTTAAACTCAAATAGCTAGCTAATAGTCTAGGTTTTACTCAATCTTAGTCAACTAGTCCCCTCTATACCCATCCAAGTCCATTCTAGGTCAGTTTCAAGTCAAACTAGGTTGATTAGGTCAAGTTTGACCTAAGGTTGACCTTGGTCAACACTTGGTCAAACAAGGGGCAAACTAGTTAAGGCATGGGTATTTGGTCAATTAGGGTTAGCCCTAATGGCCATAGGCTAATAGCTTAGACCATAGGCTAATACATATAACATCTCTCTCTATACAATATATATATAAATATCTATACAAGGTATATGTATATACATATCAATATATATAACCTACCTAGGCCTATATATATACAATGCCTATATACCATAAGCATATATATAGATACAATATCTAATACATATATATATAACACATATATATATATACCATGTATTTATATATATAACCTATACATATATATATATATATATATATAGATAGATAGTGAGAGAGGGGGAAAAGAGAGATAGGTAGAGAGAGATAGAGAGAAGACAGTGAGAGAGGGATAGAGAGAGATAAGTCAGAACAGTAGGGGGGGGGGGGTGTCTCAGGTTTCCTGAGACAGGAAACCTCACAGAATACACACACACACACCACACATATACATACATATGTACATACATATGTATATACACACACACACTACCAAAACTCCCCAAATTCGACCCACACCCTCAAATACATATATACTACACGTATACATACTAAAATACACTTGTACAAGCATTAATCATACTAAAATTAGATTTGAAATTCGTTTTGGAAATCTGGAAACAATTCCAAAAAACTGGAACACTGGACTGTGTATACGAACACTAGGTAATTCGAAATTCGTGCACTAAACCGAGCTATGGCTCGTAACTATGGGTTGGTAATGGTAGCCCCTAGGTTCCTCTAGGTTCCTACTAGCCTGACACATGGCCATGACACGACACGGCGTGTCCACCAACTCCTAAACCCAATCGGGTAAAACACATACACTAACAGACACTACACGTCGTGCACACATGTAGACGAGTCTAGGACACGACACAAAGCGATACACATCTCGTGATCGTGTCAGTAGGTGAGTCTAGGGTTCGTGCACGTGTCCAGCACCCTGCACTGTGTCCACGTGTCGTGTAGAAGGGACACGACACGCGTATCAGAGAGGGAAATACGTGGTTTCAGACCGCGTCGTGCAGTGATGCACGCGTCTCGTGTACGCGACACAGGACACGACACATCTCGTGCTCGTGTCCTGGGGTTCGCCCTAGGTTCCTCTACACATGTGTCACCCTGACACGTGTCAACGACTCGTGTACATGGGACACGAGACCCGTGTCAGAGCCGTTTTCACGGCTGTACAGTGCAGTGCACGTCCCTTGCGGGGACGATTCCGTGTCCGACACGACACGAGGTCATCCCAAACTTTGGGGATGACCTGTCAGTCAGTGCCCCGTGCTCTATGCCAATTTTGGCGTGTCCACGTGGCGTGTCCAGGGAGATAATGGTGTCGGGTAGCAGGGCATGTACAGTGTGTCTGTGCACTGTGAAAACCGTGGGTTCGTGTCCAATTTGGACACGGACACAACCCTAAAATGAGGTCAGAGAATTAGGGTTAGGGTTAGCAAGGTCTAGGCTAGGTTTTTGTTCAAAAAGTTTTGCAAAAACAGAAAGTCCTCTTCTTTGAGGCATTTCACCAAACACAGGTTTTCAAACATGGATACGTGTCCGATACGGACACCAAACCGACTCTAACCTTCACCAAGTTTTACCCACAGTACCCTAGTACCTAGATGCATGCATACATGAAGAAAAATCAGAGTTTTAACTAAGTTTAAGAGCATTTACCTATTGATGCAATTTCCAAGGAAAACTCAATAAGAGGGGGGGGGGGTGTCCTGGCTTTCCTTCAAGGTTAAGACAAAGACTTTTGGTGCTAAAGGCTTGATCTTTTGAGTGTTTTAAGCAAAATATCTAAAATGTAATATCTAGATATTTTCCCTACTTAACCCATGACTAATATCTACCCCCTTATCATTCTAGGTTAGTAACTAACCTCTAGATTAGTGCTAAACTAGGTTAGGGACTAACATAACACTAATCAAATAATTAATTAATAATAAATCTCATAAATCCAAATAATTCCAAATAAATCCTAGAAAATTACCAAAATACCCTTTAGGCCAAAAAGCCCAAATTTGATGTTCTAAGCCTATGGCTAAGCTCACATGATCATGGTTAGTCTCTAGGTTAAGGAATAGCTAGGGTTTACACTAGAGTTTATTAGTAAAATCACAAAGTCACAAGTCATGACTTAGGAATTGGTTTAACTTAACTAAAATCACCAGAAAATCATACCATGACTAAAATACTACTAATAAATAATAAAAATAATAAATTTTCAAAATTACCCCAATTTCAGAAAACAGGGTGTTACAGCAGGACATCCCGAAGACAGCGTTTAGATCAAGGTATGGACATTGGGAGTTCCTTGTTATGCCCTTTGGAGCGACCAATGCGCCGGCAGTATTCATGGACCTCATGAATCGTATTTTCATGCCTTATTTGGATCAATTCGTGATCGTGTTCCTAGATGATATCCTGGTCTACTGCAAGAGCGAAGCAGAGCATGAGCAGCATCTCAGAGTTGTCCTTCAGACGCTTAGGGAGCACCAGTTGTACGCCAAGTTCAGTAAATGCGAGTTCTGGCTCGATCGTATTTCGTACTTGGGTCACATCATTACCCGAGGAGGAGTAGAAGTGGATCCCCAGAAGATTGTGGCTATCGAGTCATGGCCAGTACCCAGCTCAGTGGCAGAAGTTTGCAGCTTCCTTGGATTGGCCGGCTACTACCGGCAATTTGTTTCAGATTTTGCAAGGATTTCAGCGCCAATGACCCAGTTGACCTGCAAGGATGTGCAGTTTGCTTGGACAACAGAGTGCCAGGAATCATTTGAGAAGTTGAAGCGAGGTTTGATAACGGCTCCCATTCTCACACTTCCAGATGGGACCGGAGGATTCATAGTTTATTGCGACACTTCAGGCAGAGGATTGGGATGTGTCTTGATGCAGCATTGGAAGGTAATATCTTATGCATCACGCTAACTTCGTGACCATAAGAAGAGTTATCCGACCTACGACTTGGAGCTAGCAGTAGTAGTATTTGCACTTAAGTTATGGAGGCACTACTTGTACGGAGATAGAGTAGAGATATTTACTGATCACAAGAGCCTGAAGTATGTTTTCACCCAGAAGGACCTTAATATGCGGCAGAGAAGATGGCTTGAGCTATTGGTGGACTACGATGTGGATTTGCAGTATCATCCAGGGAAGGCCGACGTTATAGCAGATGCGTTGAGCCGGAGAGCCAGAGTTTATTTCCTAATGGCGCAACCAGAGTTATTGGCAGATTTTCAGAAGATGGGAATTAAAGTGGTTCTTCCTACCAACGTGGCGTTGATGGCCAGCCTACAAGTTCAGTCCAGCATAGTTGAGAGGATCCGGATGGCGCAGTCTATAGATTCCAAGCTTCAGCAGCTTAGAGCAGAGTGTGAGATAGGAAGAAGGCCAGAGTTATGCATTCATGAAGATGGTACACTTCGACACGGCTCTCGTCTTTGTGTACCCAGTGAAGATATCAGACAGGAAGTCATGGCAGAAGCTCACAGTTCATAGTATTCTATTCATCCCGGTAGCACGAAGATGTACCGTGATATCCGTCAGCACTTCTGATGGAATGGCATAAAGAGGGAGATAGCCCGATTTGTCTCTCGGTGTTTGGTCTGCCAGCAGGTTAAAGCTGAACATCAGAGGCCCGCTGGACTTCTTCAGCCCTTGCCGATTCCAGAATGGAAGTGGGAGCATGTGACCATGGATTTTGTGACTGGATTGCCTAGATCCCCAGCTGGTCGAGATGCTATTTGGGTTATAGTTGACCGGCTCACGAAGGTGGCTCATTTTCTTCCATTTAGAGTTGGGCAGTCAACGGCTCAGTTGGCAGAGATGTACCTCAGGCAGATTGTCAGGCTTCACGGTGTGCCCATCAGTATCACCTCGGACCGAGATTCAAGGTTTACGTCACACTTTTGGCGTAGCCTGCAAGAGAGTTTGGGAACTCGTCTCCAGTTCAGTTCAGCTTATCATCCGCAAACAGATGGCCAGTCAGAGCGCACAATCCAGACTCTTGAAGACATGCTGAGATCATGTACGCTCGATTTCGGTGGTTCGTGGGAGGATCACCTGCATCTCATGGAATTCTCGTACAATAATAGTTTCCAGGCTAGTATCCAGATGGCTCCGTTCGAGGCTCTGTATGGTAGGAAGTGCAGATCCCTGCTAGCATGGGATGATGTCGGAGAGAGGCAGATGCTTGGTCCAGAGATGATTGCCCAGACAGTTGAAGTGGTCAAAAGGATTAGAGATCGTCTTCGAGTTGCCCAAGATCGCCAGCGACATTGGGCCGATGCTCATCGGCGACCCTTGGAGTTTGCTATCGGCGACCATGTATTCCTTAGGAGCTCGCCTAACCGCGGCGTCATTCGCTTTGGCGTACGGGGAAAGCTTAGTCCTAGGTATATAGGGCCGTTCGATATCTTGGAGCGAGTACGAGATGTATCCTATCGCCTTGCTCTTCTGCCGTCGTTAAGTGAGGTGCATGACGTATTCCATGTGTCCCAATTACGACGGTACATCCCGGACCCGAGCCATATCCTAGACCATTCGGAATTGGTTGTTGGTACCAACCTTTCGTATGAGGAGAGGCCCGTGTCTATATTGGACCGGAGAGAGAAGATACTCAAGAACAAGACTATTAGTTTAGTCCGGGTTGCTTGGGGTCATCACTCTCTAGGAGAGTCAACGTGGAAGTGTGAGGATGACATCCGATCGCGATATCCCTACCTGTTTGACTCATAAGGTATAATGTCTTCCTTATGCCTTATGCCTTCTGTCCTTGCTTGCATGCGTGATTGTTTGATTGACTGCTTAGTATAGCTTGCATGTGAATAGTACAACTTGTCCTTGTCTCTCTAGCTCCTTGATTAAATTTCGAGGACGTAATTCTTTTAAGGTGGGTAGAGTTGTAACACCCATATTCTGAATACGTATTTTGTCAAGCTTGTATGTATTTCAGACCTGTATTTTATTTTCTCGGATTTTGGCATGTACTTGTAATTGGCTTGACCTGCAGATTTTGGTTCTCGTAATTAGGTTTTACCTGGCTTGGTTTATTTTGTGGAGGAGAATTGGTTTGATTTGGTTTGGTTTGGTTTAACATGCATTGGAGCACTTTAACCTATACTCCACCCTCAACACAACACAACTCACCCTCATTAAATCCCACCTAACTTTTCTCTCTCCTCTTTATTTTTTATTTACTTCTCCATCTCCTTCTTCTTCATTCCTCTACACAACTCACCAACACCCATAGGCAAGTGCACCTTGCCACCACATGAGAACCATATTTTATTTGTTCATTAGCTAGATTAGGCCATGGTGATCAACATTAGAACTTGACATTTTGTGATTTGGAGTCTCCATTGTTCTAGATCTAGGTTTTAACTATTTTCGGATTTACATGGTTTTGATCTATTTTGGTTGGATTTTTGTGGGTTTCGATGCTTCCATGTGGAAGAGAATTCAATTTTACTCAAGTTAGAACTTTGAAAATCTAGATTTGGCTTTGATTTGATAAAGATATGAAAATTTGAGTTCTTGGTGTTCTTGGTGTTGTTCTCGGCCTGGAGTAGCAGCCTGCAGCTTGCGCTCTTTAGCGCAGTGCTGGACTGCACAGCCCCTCTCGGTCTGCGCTCTTTAGCGCAGTGTCGACCGCGCAGCTTGCCCTATGGTGAACTGCGCTCAGCCCCATGCGCCAACCATTCCTGCGCACTTCATCCTGCGCAGTTCACTCTTGCGCAGTCTGCTCATGTGCAATCCACCCCTGCGCAGTTCACTCCTGCGCAGTCTGCTCATGCGCAATCCACCCTTGTGCAGTTAACTCCTGCGCAGTCTGTTCATGCGCAATCTAACCCATGCGCCATCTGCCCCTGTGCCCTGTGTCCCTGCGCACTTGGCACCCTGCGCAGCTGACACCTGCGTAATCCAACCCCCTGACCCCTTGCACAATCCATTGGCTCTTGGAGTTTTGGTTTTATTTCTTTAAGCTTGGCTCTTCTATAGCCCTGTATATTGATATTTTATTAGATATTTTACGCCCATTTTATATCCTTATGCCTTTTGTCATGAACTTGATTTTACTTAACATGTTTGGAATGACTATTGTACATGGCATGGTATGACAAGGAACTAGCATAACACGACAGTGACTCGTAGTGGTGCACTCCTGACATGACCAACCTGACATGATAGTAGCCCGTCGTGGTGCACTCCTGACAAGTACCCTGACATGATTTATCTTGATAACTTGATAGTGGCCCGTGACGGCGCACTCCTGACTTGACTTGTAACTTGTAACTTGACTCGTATAATCAACTTGACACCGTGGGTGTTCCTATTTGCTTGCTTGTGCAATCCACTTGTCTTGTCTTGCATCATGTCTAGGACGTGACTCCCTGGTTCCCACGGTCAGGGATTCATACTGAATATGGATTAGGCTAATGACTAGATCAAACTATAGTTCATGGAGAATTTCCAGTCATAGGCAATCTCGTTATCTGGGCACTCTTAATTGGACTTGTAGCTTGCCGACGAGTAGAGCACATTTTCAGCGCACTGTCATGTGTTGCACCCTCTAAGTCACCTAAGGGTATATCGTCTCCGGGGCGATGTACCCAACCATACTCTCAACCCGCGAAAGGATAACTGGATGGTCTGCAGGGCTTGGGACTGGGAAATTCTCATTGCATCTTGTTAGTAATTAAGGCTTGTGATAACCCTAGTTAGTTAAGTAGTAAGCCGTAGTAATTGCTTGGCCGCTTGTGAATGGATGGAGTCCAGCCTTGTCTAAGTCTTGTTTAGTCCATGTACCCTGGTACTCCTGAACGTGATTGTTTTACTTGCTTTAACAATAATTGGGTAGGGACAAGGAGATATTCAGGCGAAGGGTTACAACCCCGGTCCTTGTTTGGTTTACGGGTTGTAACCTGGTTTCCAGAATGGTTCCACGTCCCTAGTCGTTTATTGTCCTGACGTGCTCTTTATTACTTGTACTTTTATTTCATTTCTTATGTTCTATGTTCAAACTTTAGGTGAGTGAAGGGGTATATACCGAGATTGCGACGGAAGAAATCTTTCGAAGATCCAACAATTGGATTGCCCAGAAAATGTTCACAAAGTTGTTGTCCCGATACACAATTCTGGGCTCGAATTCGTGCGCGTCACGACGAGATTTCTGGTGAAACACACGAATCATCCGTGTTAAGCATCAGAGAGGACGACGGAGACTTGGAGGGGTTCACTGGGGGGGTCGTCGGACTACGAGGGTGGTCGTGGTGGCGTCGGTGGCTGCTTGGCGGTGCCGCTGTGCTTGTGCAGCCCGTCACAACCGTGCCTGGCCATGGATGGCCGCACTTGGCCTCGCGTGCGGGGGCGTGCCTGACGGCGGCCTGGTGGCTGGGGGGCGTTCCTGTGTGGGGCGGCGCGGCGGCGGTCGGCCTCTGCTACCGCTTCTGCTGTCGTTTCGTGAATAAAGGGGGAAAATAGATGTTAATTAGGTTTTGTTATTAATATATATTAGCAATATATATACGCACATATATATGTATACATCATATTTTTTAATAATATAATATATATATATATATATATATATATATATATATATATATATATAAAATATATATATATATTAGTATGTGGATGGGTAATCCTATACTGTATTTCATATACCATTATTGATATAGACATGTAGAATTATATATATATATATATATATATTTATATAAAAAAAATATATATATATATATATATATATATATATTTGGAAACGAATTTACTGAAGAGGAGAATGGGCTCACAAGGAGCAGTACAACCTAAGTCCGGGCTAAACCACACAAAATGCCCAAAACCGCAGAGAGGCTAAACGAGGACCGGGTACATGGACCCGGTTTGAAAAACAAAAGGAAACCAAAAAAGGGAGAAAACCGCTGGACCCGAGGCAGGCACGTGGACCGAGGAAAGGGCACGAGGCCCAATGCGAAGGGCGCGGGGCCCAAGGACAGCCACGCAGTCCACGCGCAGTCCCCGAGACACGAGACCCGAGGGAGGGCCACGCGTCCCGTATGCGCGCTGCCCGAGGGGGGCCACAACCCGAAGACACGGCGCGCCACCGCGGCTTGGACTCCGGCGGAGGGGACAGGAGCTCCCGGGGGGGTACGTCTCCGGCGACTGAGGGAGGGCGGAGGAGGGACGGCGAGGAGGGCCGCGGGAGCGTCACCGGGGGAGGCGGGGAGCCACGGGAGGGGTCGAGGGGGCGGGCAGGAGGGGGCGGGCCGGCGGGGCGGAGCACAGGTCCGCCAGGGAGGAGAGGGAGTGCCTTGCTCTGGCCAACGCGAAGAGGAGGGGACCACCGGCGAGGGGGTAAGGGGAAGCCCGAGGGAGGGAGGAGTAGGGACGGGGATCCACGACGAAAGGGAGGGGGGTCTCGACCACGGCGCTGGGAGGGGCGGGGATCCACGGTGGAAGGGAGGGGGGTCTCGACCCGGGGGAGGGGGAAGAGGGAAGGAGGGGGGCCCGACCGGGGAGGGGGGGCTCGACCTGGGAGGGAGCCGCGGAGCCACGACGGAGGGGGCTCGACTCGGGGGAGCCAGAGGGGAGAGGCTCGACCCCGGGGAGGGGGCGGGGAGCCACAGCTGAGGAGAGGGGTGCTCGACCCGGGGGAGTCGGAGGGGAGGCTCGACCCCAGGGAGGGGGCTCGACCCCGAGGGGGAGAGCAGAGGCCTCACCACGGCGCTGTGAGGGGCGGGGATCCACGGCGGAGGGGAGGGGGGGTCTCGACCCGGGGGGGAGAGGGAAGGAGGGGGGCCCGACCGGGGGGGGGCTCGACCTGGGAGGGAGCCGGCAGAGGGGGCTCGACCTGGGAGGGAGCCGCGGAGCCACGACGGAGGGGGCTCAACCCGGGGGAGCCGGAGGGGAGAGGCTCGACCCCGGGGAGGGGGCGGGGAGCCGCAGCGGAGGAGAGGGGTGCTCGACTCGGGGGTGCCGGAGGGTAGGCTCGACCCCAGGGAGGGGGCTCGACCCTGAGGGGTGGAGCAGAGGCCTCACCACGGCGCTGTGAGGGGCGGGGATCCACGGCGGAGGGGAGGGGTGGGTCTCGACCCGGGGGGGGGAGGGAGAGGGAAGGAGGGGGGCCGACCGGGGGGAGGGGGGCTCGACCTGGGAAGGAGCCGGCAGAGGGGGCTCGACCTGGGAGGGAGCCGCGGAGCTACGGCGGAGGGGGCTCGACCCGGGGGAGCCGGAGTATATATATATATATATATATATATATATATATATATATATATATATATATATATATATATATATATATATATATATATATATATATATATTTAGGTATACATATAAAAAAAGAAAAATATATAAACATTTAAAAAATCATATATAAACGTTATCAAGATCATACAAATTAGGAAGAGGGATATAATTATAAAATTCCTTTAAAAAATATATAAACATTATTTCACATGCCTATATACCTATAATTCAAAAAATAAACGTATATATATATATATATATATATATATATATATATATATATATATATATATATATATATATATATATATATATATGAATATGGTATTAGTCTATTATAAATAAAATAATATATATACAAAATTATATAACCTATTTCACTATTCAACATTCTGTAAACAAATCCAAAATAATTCTATCGGGTCCTGGCATCCTAACATGGACTCTACCAAGTGAGATTGACTAGGTGAGGGTCTAATTATATTTTCTAGTCAAAACAGAATTTGAAAGTCACCCAATGAGTCTCATGTGTCATTCGTAAATAAATAGCACATGGGAACTCGATGGTGTGGCACAGCCTTAGCATGTGTGTTGTAGGCTCAAAATGGGTCAAAATCATGTATTGGGTCAAATGGTTTTGATTAATGTCGAGTCCCGAATACAAGTTGGAAGTTACATCTAGGATTACGATAATCGGTCAAATGCCAAAATTGATCCAAAGTTGTGCGATTATGTTAGGGAACAAGTTTGGATGGGACATGATATACCAAATTGAATGTCATCCTATCTACTACAAAAATTATGAAGGACGTTTCGAGCGATGGGCATGTCTTGTGCTCCAAAAATCAAAGACACGAAAAAGCACATATATAATCATAATTAAGAATAAAAATATAATCTAATAAATAGAAATCATATTAAAAAAATAAAAACCAAAAAATTGGGGTCCTCACAATCTACCCACCTTAAAAGAATTTCGTCCTCGAAATTAAAATAAGGCTCACTAACCTAACAAGGAATAGTTCAAGAGATACGCTAGGTCACCACGTTGTCTCCTAATAACTTAAGTAATAATCCATCCTAAATAATTTGGTTTGCAACATCTATATCGTAAAACTATAGATTGTTATCTCTAGTCCCACTTCTTGGTACTGGTGGTCTTCCAACGTTCATGTTGAAGGCTTGTCCTCCTAACATATTATCACAACTATATAAGTCTATTTTCACCTGATCAAACTAAATGATTCCTACCAATCCATCTAATCCTAACTTTACAACCGACAGAGCATAGTAGTAAATGGGTTGGGTTAGGCTATGTCTAGGTTTTTTTGGTAGAGGGTCAATCTTTACACTAAAACTACCACTCTATTTTTGATCGAGTGACTACCATAAGAGTGTAACCTAGTATGATCATATATTTATTTCTATACTGAGGACGTCTACCCACCTTTGGTTATACTACCCCTATCAAACACATGATGTATTAAAATTTTATAATCACTGCACACTAGTTGCAAACATTCCATACAACTAGATATCTATGGCCAATGGCATCTCTAATCCCCACCTATTTATCAAGCAATCAAAATTAACCAAGTCAATTTACACTATAACTTAAGAATTTTTAATAAATTCTATAAAGCACGACCATTCGTCACTCCAAAATAGGAAGGGACGATAAGCAATGGCACGAGAAAACAAAGAAAGAATAGTCGAGAGCAAATCTGAATTTCAAGGACGATAGACAAATTTCTAAAAGAATTGTCAAGCAGTTGTGGATTGAGATTTCTAAGGGTTTAAACATATTCACAGGCCCGCTCGGTACAGTAACCAAGACGGCTAACTCGACCTGCATGGGCCACCAAAAAATATGTAATGCCCCAGTCCCAAAATACGTATAGGACCAGGATACGATACATGCCAGCTACGTATCAAGTGGACTCCAGTCCAGCTCGAATACGTATAAGATGCCTATATTGGGTATAAAATAATAAGTCATCTATATCTCAATCCACAAATAATAATCTCAAGTAGAAACTAGGGCATTAATGCTGATCAAACAATAATACACTAATGCTACTTGAATATAAATACAAGAATAGATAATTTGTAGTAAGCTTGGCCAGAACTTAATACAATAATCTGAACAAGCTCATAACAGAAAGTAAGCTCTTAAAACTAGGCTATACAGCTGAAGATGTCATCATGAAATATAAAGACGAAAGAATGATAAACATACCACTAACGATACCTGAATACGGGGGATACCATCACCCACAAATCTATCCTTCTATTTTAGCAGTCTCAACAAATACCTGGAAGAAAAACTAGTAATATCTTAGAGAGATCACTGGGTCCTCAGAGGGACGTAGCAAGATACATAAAATATAAGCCTACTATAATAGTTATAACATGCAGAAAGGGAGAAAGGTAAATCAGGCAACGATCAATAAAATGTCTCAATATCGTAACACCATAGGACGCTCCCGACCTCGAGACAAAAGATAGGTCTCTACTATCGTAATGCCATAGGATACTCCAAGTCCTAGAGACAGGGGATAACAGGTCAATAACAAGTCTCTAACACTGTAACACAATGAGACGCTTCCAGTCCTATAGATGGAATAACAAGTCTATAAGGAGTCTCTATCCCGTAACGCCGTAGGACGCCCCCGATCTATAGATAACATAGGTCGATGACTAGCAATCGATCTTGGCTGTAGGTCAAGTCAACTCAAAGGAACAGAGACTAAGGACTAGTCAATATCATAACGACACTCATAAGAAGTAAACAATGACACAAAAAAATAAGAAAGATACGTGCATATAAAATAAGAAAATAGCAGTAACAAGAACATGAATAGTAGGTAATGAAATATGACTGAAAAGAAATAACAGTATAAAAATGCATGAAAATAAACTGTACAAGTAGGCAAGGTATACTTGCCTGGAGTTTTTTCTAATTTGAGCTGAGACTGCAGTACCAATCTTCCCGAACTATCCTTGAACTAATGGATCGTACTCCGTAAAATATCTATCAACCCCAAATCACAAACAAATATTTATTATTTATTAAATACAATTATGACTATCCAGCCTACCTAGAAATCTTGGGTCATTTTTAAGTCGTGTAATACCTATGTTACTGTTTACCATTAAATATCAAGAACAAAAAATTACAGAGGAATTGAACTTGATTGCAAACTTGCTTGTTCAAAAGAAAGCCTAGAAAGAAATCCTAGGAAACAATCTAAGTACAATTGTTTAGTTTTTGATTCTGGGGTGACGATAGAGGCTCGGGAAAGTGTAGCAACTCTGCCTTAGTCCTTGGACTATCGGACACAATCTTTGCTCTCGAAGAAAGTTGCCAGCATTTGATTGCTAACTTTTTTGTAGGGGTATGGCACCCTGCTATTTATAGTGATTCATGTAATAGCAGATTTTGGGCTGCATAAAGGGCCACGTGGCCACGTGTCTGTAATATCACACAAAGACTCGATCTTGGGCTGCCAGATGGTGGAGGGTTGTTAAGATTTTTTTGTAGCGAATCTGGGTGGTTGAGACTTGGTCAAATTGCCATTTGTTCCTTCCACAAAGTAGAGTCTGACTCATTTTGGCTGTATAGTGGCTTTAGGGGCGTTGCTTCTGCGACTCGGCTCCGTTTGTCCGTATGAGCTCTTTGAGAACCTTGCTTCTGCGGCTGGGCTCACTTGGCCGTATGGGATCTATGGGAACCTTCCCTCTGCGGCTCGAGTCCTCTTAGCCGTATGGGGCTTTCGAGAGCCTCTCTTCTGCGGCTTGAGTTGTCTTAGACGCATGAGGTCTCCAGGGGCACTGCTTCTGCGACTTAGTTTCGGTTGGCTGCATGGAGTCTTCATGAGCACTACTTCTGCGGTTTAGTTTTGCTTGGCCGCATGGAATGATGATCCGCATAAACTCCGTCTTTTCCATGCTTCTGCAAGACCTCCTTCAAAGTTTTCAAATTGCAAATTTGGAATACTTTGAATAAGAAGCATGGAGAAGAAATATCAGGCCGCAGGGATGCTTCAAACTGCAGGAAAACTTCAAGCCGCAGGGAAGCTTCAAGCCGCAGGAAAACTTTAAACCGCAGGGAAGCTCCGAGCCGCAAGAAGATTTCGTCCACGCTGTTACTGCTGCATTTAATGCTGGGATTTACTTTTTAGATTTGGTCTCCTTTTTCGAGATAATGATGATGGTCACTAAGGATAAAATTCGAAAAGGCCATCATTATCTTTTAATGGCATGATAATCGAAGCGGCACCCATTCGTTTTAGCCTATAAATACAGGCTATGTGATAGAGAGACTTCTTGTATTTTTTTTCAATTTTCTCTCTTTGCTGCTTTTTCTTCTTTGACTAGCCATGGCCCCCAAAGCTTCTAGAGCCGCTAGCACCGTCGACAAGGGAAAGGGGGCCGCTTTTGACAAGTTACCTTCCTTCCATCTAGAAGTCCATCCTCCGATCAAAGGTAAGGCGGGAGAATGATCGCTCGAATTTAAACAACCATGTCACATATTTTATGCACGGGTCTGACCATCCTTCGTGTAACACCCAGTTTTCCAGATGAGGGTATTTTTGAAATTTTGTAATTATAATTATTATTTATTGGTATTTATTCACGTTATGATTTTTTTGGTAATTTTTAATTATTTTTAAACTATTTAAAAATGGTTTAAGTCATGACTTGTGATTTTGGTGTGCAGCTAGTGAAACCGTAGAGACTGTATGACCTAGCGCCTAACCATGTCATTAAGATGACTTAATTATCATTTTTAGCCTAGGGGTAATTTGGTCATTGTGACTTATTTGAATTATTTGATGATTTATTGAATTGGTGAATTTTAGGTTGACTTGACTTGTTGAGACCTAGTGAACTAGCCTAGAAGCTAACCCTAGCTATGGTAACCCTAGTCTAACTTAGGTTAACCTACATTTAGTCATTAGAAACTAATTTTAGAATGAGGGGATTTGGTTTAGTGCATTTAAGTCATGGTTTATGGTTTCATGAAATGACTTATGGCTAAATGATTTATTTGATCATGACTTGGTCCATGGCCCATAACTAGAAGCCCTAACCCTAACCAAACCCTAAATGACTAGCCATAGGGATCCCCACCAATATAAACACTTATTCTCTAGGGCTTGCCTCCTTCTTTCATTCATTTCAACATTGGAAAAAGAAAGGTATTGTCCCTCTTCCAAAAATCCCCATAAATCCATTTTAATTCCTTTTTGATTCTAGTTTCTTGCATTAGAAGCTAATTTCCTTCTATTTTCTGAATGTAAAATTTAATCCCAGCTTGGGGACAATTTGGAGCTTTTGGCATCGAGAGGAAGAATCCCCCATTTGGAGCTTTTCCAAGCTTTTTGCACATATAGGTAAAACCCTCTAAATTGATTTAAATTTCAGTTTTCTTTGCATGTAGGGCTAGATCTAGGAGTCCCTAGGTGTCTCCAAAATTTGGGTGGTTTTTGTGTTCGTTTGGTGTCCGTATCGGACACGTGTCGTAGTGTTGCTTAGGTGTTTGATGAAATGCCTAAGAGAGATTTTTCTTCTGTTTTTCCAAATCTTTTTGAATGAATTCCTAGATCTATATGTGCACTTCACATTTGTGTCCTACTGAGCACATTTTTGGACACATTCGTGTCCATATTTGAACACACACGCGTGTACGAGGACACCGTGCAGTGCCCTGCTGCTCGGGTGCCACTGCGGACACGATACGGGCTCTTGTGAGCTAAAATTTAGTGGACACAATGGCCTACTTTCTGACACAATACACACAAAATTTCAGAGGATTTCATTGGGTGGTTCGAGAGAATTTCAACCCACACTGATTTTGACACTGTACTGCATGCGGGCGAGACACGTTCTGATACGTGTCTCGTGCTCAAGACACACGTGTCGTGGACATGTTGCAGACACCTAGACATGTTCCCCTATCCATGGCGAACCTAGGGACACGTCCACGTGGCACGAAGTGACACGAGTCGTGTCCATGAGTCGACTGCATCGCAGCACGATGCAGTCTGTGTACGCATGTGTCTGTGCGTGTTTCATGACTTGGACACGCCGTGTCCAGTCGTGGAGACACGTGGGGACTCGTGTGGACCTTGACCACGTGTACGACTCTGTACTAAACTATTTTGTATGTATTTTATTGTATTTTCGAAATTGGTATTGAGGATTCATATTCTCTGATACTCGGGTTACTGAGTGCATATTTTTCAAATCCTAATTCATTCTAATTCCTTTAAAATGTAAATTTATATGTCTATATGTATGTTGATGTAACTGTGATATTGGTTTACATGTCTGTTGCACTGTGGTATGGTTTAATTGGGGTTTGGGTTTTCGAAAATCAACATTTGGAAATTTTATAGATACTTTGGGACAATTCCTATTCTGATACTTCTTGGTAGCATAAACTAATTTCATTACCGAGCATTGGTAAATTGAAATCAATTTACTTGAACCTGGAGCTGAGGAATTGGTTTGATTTGGTAAATACTTGACCTTGATTTACATATTTAACTGAGATCAACACCCTTAGCACATTCCTGAGAACACTGTTATTGCACTGTTATGGCATTGGTCCACTTAGGCACCCCACAGTTTCATATTACACTAACTGTTGTACAATATTTAACCTGTAAGTTGTTATTACATTGGACTGTGATGCACAAAACTGGGAAACAAATACCATTCACTTGTTGATTCACACATTGGTTCAATGTGACACCCACACATTCAAACTAATGTATACACACACCCCCACTTCCTTTCAACTAAATCTGATTTGCCACACACACCCTCATGAAGTCACCTGCACACCTATGTGACACCATGGCTTGACACTTCACCCTTGATTCTCTTTCACTCCATACACACATTTAGGTAACAATGTTATCCTTTAAACTGAATGTTAGGTGCCTGTGATGTAAATGTCAGGTATTTCAATGATGAGTTTTGAAGAATATAGTTGACAGGTATTGGATGTTGAGGGGTATCCTAGTTGCATATGTTATATGTGAGAGTACATACATATCTATATATATTGGTGTATGTGTGTGTCTTTATTGAGAGATGTGAATGATCATGTGTCGGTGGTTAGAATTAGATTTCAGTTTGGCCTATATTTGTTTTGGCCTAGATTGGATTGCATTTGCAGGAGCAGGCAAGGCACTGCCTTGGCTTGCCCTGTTTTGGTTTGGCCTGACTTTTGCAGTGGCAGCAGCAAGCATTGGCCTTGCAGGTGCAACAGCAAGCAGTGGCTTAGGCAGTAGTAGTATTAGGAGCAGTGAGCAGCAGGGAGCAGCAGGGAGCTGCCCTGCCCTGCCTAGGCTGGCTTGGCATGGCTTGGCCAGGCCCCAGCAGCAGTAACAGCAGGGTACTGCCCTGCCTAGGCTAGGTTTGGGCTTGGGTTGTTGCCTATGTGTGTGTTCTTGTAAGTTATAGTTTAGATTAGGATTTTAGTTGAGTTTAGTGAGTTAGAGTTTGTGATTATTTGAGACATGCATCAACTGATACATGTTGTATCATGATGCAAGACATTAGTATAAAATGGTGAGGGTTAGACTTGATGAGTTAGAGTGTAAGTTAGTTTGTGAGGTTCATGTATGTTATGTTAGAGTGTGAGAATAGAATGAGGTTAAGGTTGTGTGGGGGTAATGAGTATAGAGTGAGGGTTGGATTAGGTTGAGGGTTTACCCTCATATATATTATCATGACATATAAGAATAAGGTATTATAAGTATTGAGATGTATGTATATACATTGTGTGGTAGATATATAGATGAGTTCTATATGGGAATACCTAGATAGGCTAGAAGTTGACCAAGTTTGACTCTATTAGGTCTAATTTGACCCAGTTGACTTTGTGTGACCTAATTGGACATGGCATGACCTTGTTGACTTAGGATTGACTTAGATTGACCTAGTGTGACTTAGTTTGGCTTGTTGTGAGTTAGTATGACCAAGTTGGACTCCTAGTTTGACCAATCTGGACTTGGATCTAGTTTGACCTAAGACAGTTGACCAGGGTTGACTTAGAGTTGACTTTGACCTAGATTGGCCTAGAAATTATGTTGATTGCATCATAAACATCATTGTCTTATTTTAAACACATTATAACCCATAATGCTCTATTTAGGACATTGTGACTCCGGTGTAGACATCTGATATTACACTACTCTTTTCAGAGTATCTGGCGAGTACATTCTCTGATAGTTCTCTAATTTATTTGTCAATTACTGTACTTCAGTTCTAGTTAGTGTTTTCCATTAAAATTGTTTGATTGAAAACTTTAATACAAACAGAACAGTGTTACAATGTAGGACTTAGATGTAGTCCTAGGAGTACACTTTTGTTTAAGCTGGGTCCTTAGTGCCAATGGAGCGAGTGGTAATACGTTGACTCCGTTGACGGGCTGGCGACGGTTATCGGTTCTCTGAAGGTGTGGATTGCTCTGGGTGCTGGAGCTTGCTGAGAGGAGGAAGACGTTGAGTGTCTGTATCTGCCTCTCTGGTGATTCTTTGTATGTTCGTTATGGATTCTGTGTGTGTGTGAAGGAGAAGATCCCTCTATTTATAGTTTTGCAGGCTGGCTGCTCATGCGCGCATGTAGGATGCGCCGGTGTGTGGGGACGCCACGTGGAAGTTGCTGATGGGGGCGCACGGATGATGCGCCCTGATTGGGAGGTTGAACTCTTCATACTACTGTTGTGAGCCGGCACGTAACAGAGGAGAAGATCTTTCTGTTGCTGAAATCTTGGACGAGTTGAGTCAAAGGACACGTGTCATCGACCCATGGCTCGAAGATCTCGGATTTGGTGGGGGGGAGGGGGTAATCTGGTGAGCTGCGCCTTGATTGGGCGCAGGAGGAGGTTGCGGCTCATACCCTTTAGGGGTTACAAACTGTTTAGAGCGTATGGCTTTTGAGGCGCATGCAGGCGACTTTAATTCTGTCTTTCGGGATCAGAGATCAGTCGGGGCACATGGCTTTTGAGGCGCATGTAAAGCTTCTACTGGAGACTCTTCTTCTGTCTTTAGGGATCAGTGAAGGGTCTGAGGCGCATGGCTTTTGAGGCGCATGCTAGTTTGGACCTATGGCCGTAGAGGCGCATGCGGATGGCCACGTGGCAGTAGCCGTCGGAATAGAGTCATGATGATGCTGACGTTGCCGATGCTTCATTCTCTAAAAAAAGCTGTCAACTGTTCAAACTTTGGGAAGCGTGCTGCCAACTCTGGTGTCAGTTCAACATTTAATGTTTGTGACGTTCGATGGACAGCTGAGTGGGCACATTGGTTGGTGTTCCACTCGGCATGGAGATGTGAGGGAGGGCGCATCCTCTGTGATGTGCCGGGTACTGTAGGGCGCGTCTGTGTGATGCGCCTGATGCTGGAGGGCGCGTCCGTGTGATGCGCTGTTTGGCTAGCGCATCTGACATGTCCTTTAATGACGCGGATGTCTCGCTCCTCGAGTGCTATAAATAGCCGTTTGGCTGAATTCGAGGCGTCCGGTTCATCCATTTAATGCAAATTCATTGCACAGAATTCGGAGAGTCATCCACTTGGCACGTGGGTTTGATTTGCCTGGCCTATAAATAGTGGCATAGAGAGAAGGTTTGCTCCTCATTCCCTCACGTACTTCTAACATGAACTTGGATATGTGGGTGCATTCTGTTGACGAAGTGCTCCCGAGGGTAAAGATGAGACGTCGTGTTGTCTTCGATGCACTTGAAAGTGACTGTTGCGTCCAAAAGACGGAGTCGAGGGCTTCTGAGGCAGGCGGAAGGTGCCTGTTGCATCCAAAGATAGGGATGTTCGGGCCTCGTCTCCGTTGTTCCGGAAGAGCCGTAGATCGGAATGGTGGTGCTAGGCTCTCTCTTCCTTCAAAGTGAGTGCCGCCCACTTTGATTGTGTTGAAAGCTCCTTGTGCCATGATTTCGATCACGGTCTTCCTTGGTCTTTGGAGGCTCTTTCGAAGCCTCCCCTGGCCACAGTATTTGCGGTGCTCTTCTCTTCCTTGGTTCCAGCCAGAGGGTTAAATGCTTTGCTTGGCGAAGCACTTATCAGGTGAGCCTGGCTGGAAGAGCGGCACATAACTGGGCTCTGCTCGGCCAGGTGAGCCTGGTTGGAAGAGTTGCTCATAACTGAGCTGCTGAAGGGATGCACATAACTGAGCTGGATGCACATAACTGAGCTGCTGAAGAGATGGTAGGATGCGCCTGGCTGGAGGCGTATGACATCTGCTGCGCCTGGCTGACAGCGCATGGTGACTGCTGCGCCCATCGGAAGGCACATGGTGGTTGCTGCGCCTATCTGGCAGGCGCATGGTGGCTGTTGGTTGTAGATCTAGGATCCTTCCTTTGTAGAAATTCTCCTTTGTACAACCTTTTCTAGACATGTAATAGACTTATATATATAAATAAAAAGTCCTTCGAATGTCTATGGCTTATTTGATTAGCTGTCTGAGTTCTGGCGCATAAAATGCCTGGCGCATGGGCTTTCTGGTTGTGAAATTCCATGCTTCTACAAGACCCCCTTCAAAGTTTTCAAAACTTTTGAATAAGTTTTGGAATACTTTGAATAAGAAGCATGGAGGTCAGGGCGCATGATTTTTGGGCGCATGCTTGTTCGGGCGCATGCTCCTTTCAGTTGATGATGATGATGCCTTGGTAACCCAAAAGATTAATGATGATCTTTTGGTTGTATTTGTTGTTATCTCCTCACGGAACCCGAAGCGACGGCTGAGATTACACGTCATCGGTTCACGCGTGCGACCAAGCCCTATAAATAGGTAAGGGTTGGAGAGAGAGAGAGAGTTCATCTGCTCTATGCCTTTGCTTTCTTTAGAATTTTTCTTCAAAACCCTAACTTTTTCTTCTCTGAGAGAATGGCTCCCAAGACTCCTCGCGGTAGTGCCGGCAAGGGGAAGGAGAAAGCGAAGGAGCCGGCGAAAGTTGTAACGGCTGACGTTCCCCGACGGCCTATCGAAGTTCGGCCGGAGGTGGTTGGTAAGTCTCGTTTTTTCGTACACCAACGCACATAGACCTTGGGTCTTTAATGATGTGCCGCGGTCTTTGTTCGCCGACGCGCATGGGTTTAGACCCTGATGATGCGCCGAGGCTGCTGACGCGCATGGGCTTAAACCCTGATGATGTGCCGAGGCTGCTGACGGGCATGGGTTTAAACCCTGAATGTGCCGAAGCTCTTCTTTCTCTTGTTGCTTCTAACATTTTTCTGATCTTTGCTAGTGTCAGTAGCGATCCCGCCTTTGAATGAAGTGTTCTTGGAGGCTGTCTTCAACCAGATGGGAGTAGAGTATGATGAGGAAGTGATAAACCCCGCTCAAGAGGCTCTTATGCTGGATCAGCCTCCCGAGAGAATGACCCAAATCCGTGAGCAACAGTATGGGTTCCTCAAACGGATGATGGAACGTGGTGTTTTAAAATCTTCCACATCTGATAAATTGACCTTCTTGAAGCCTGAGTTCCTATTCGGAGACCGTCTCACTTCTACTGATGCGACGGTGTTGAAGGTCAAGGAGGACTGGTTCTTTACAGCGAATGGGGTGCATATGACTGTTAAGCAACTTGAACGTCAATGGCCTTTGACATCCTTCTGTCGCCTTGTTTCCCAGAGGAGGATGTCTTGGGATCTTACCCCTTCTCAGGGGGGAGCGGTGACTGGCGTCATCCAAATTGATTCTACCTTCGACCAAAGGGATACTTTGACCGCCACACGGTCTGGGTCTTCTTTCACCTGGCGGACTCTACGCCCCGGGAGCCTCTACAGTGACGTACCCATTGATACGTTTGCTTATAGTGCTTCGACCTTTACACATCGTATGTTTTTGATGGAACGCTCATACCCGAAAGGAGATTTTCGGGTAGAGGGTTGGTGCCATTACGTTTCCAAGTTGGATAAACTGACACTCTGGATCTTGTCACGGTTTCGGACCGAGCTTCGAGAGATTGGGTTGACTGCCGCGATCCGTGCTACCCAGGCGGGTGTTGATCTCAACGGGCCCATGTTCCTCGCACTACTGGAGATGTTTGATGTCCATACCGGGACCTTTTTTACTTCGGTGGGGGAATTAGGGTTCGCACTTCATGAGATGTACGAGGTGTCAAAACTCCCTTGGGGGTCGGAACCTTATGAAGAGTACTTTCCCACCAACGAGGAACTTCAAGTCCTGGGGGACAGGGCTGAGGAGATGACGGCCGTCTTTAAGGAAGTGGCGAGTCATCATTACTATATGCAGAGACGGGATAGGAACGGGACGCAGCCTCATGTGACCGCTTGGAGAGATTATGTCTTTAGACAAGACAAGGAGGATCCCTCACAATTTTCCACTCCACCGGCGCTCTCTCATAGCAATGAGGACCAGCAATCAGATGCATGCTCCTACAGCTGCTTCTGGCATCTTGCTTATCGGATGTCACCCAAGGCGGTGTTGGCGTCCTACCTGATGATATGGCTCCGGGATTGCGTGTTCGCGGGCGGATCCGGTGCCGTAGAGAGGGTAACCCGAAACTTAATCCTGCCAGTCGTGAAGCTGGTCTTCGGCCGGCGTTTGGCTCTTCTCCCCGCAATGGTATGTAACCTGCAGCGAGGTTTGAGAGAGTTTACTGGAAATGTGATTCATGACAGAGGCTGAAATAATAACTTCCTGTGCGTCGAACTGCCGTTTCACTATTTGATGGGATGGCTGATTTTGTATCATCCCAGTGTGATGAGTCCAGGCTCGGAAGAAGATTATAAGGCTGGAGATGCACTCCTTCGTCGTTTCAATCGGAGGAGCTGGTCACATACTGGTGTCCCTGTTTGTAGAAAGGTTTTATCCCGTCTTCAGGGTTGGAAAATTACCAAAGTTGGTCCAATCTACTTGGGCTTTGAGGCCAACGAAGATCTAAGGGATCTGGGCGAAGGTACCACCACTCTGCCTCAATGGGGATTCTGCTGGTTGCAGAGTATCCGACCATCTCATCTAGTATACCGGAACAGGAATCAGTGCTACCTGGAACCATATTTGCCAAGCCGCTTTGCGCGGCAATTTGGTTATACCCAGATGATGTTGGATAACCCCAGTATTTCTTTGGGGTATATTGGAAGTTTATTGGATGGTGCACGAGCTTGGCATTACTATAATGCCGGATGTACCGGGGCTCGTTTTACGTTGCCCGCCCCAGATCCGCGGCCGCCCATTCTTTACTCAGCCGCCAAATTTTACTATGCTATGGCTGCTGCGCCCTCCGGATATGACAGGGAGACCAGTCTTATTGCAGGCACCCAGTTAGCGATGACCGGAAACGTACCGATGAAGGCCCGGTCGCATCGTCTGTCAGGGATAGGTCACTGGAGTGCCCCTTCCGCCTCTCAAGCAGAACCCTCGGGCGATCGATCAAAGCGATGTGCAGACGAAGGGATTGAATCTCCTGTACCGAAGAAACAGAAGAAGGCGTCGTCAACGACGGCGTCATCGGATTCAGCGTCCGCAGAGGTAAGGGCGTCCCACATAATCTGATTTTGGTTCCACTATTTACGAGGCTTCACCTTCTCTTGTAGGAACCGTTAAAAAGAAAACCTCGTACTTCAAAGTCGGGTGGGAGCAGGCGAGAAGGGACGGCGGGCTCGTCTGAAGTGCGTATCCCGCCGACCATGATGTCTCCCATGGAGGAAGATCCGGAGGATGCTGTTGACGTGGAGATTCCGGTATCCCCAGATTATGTCAGGAGGGAAACTGAGGGTGCAGCAGCTTCCGAGACGGCAAAGGCCAGAACGAAAGCTTCAAGTGCCGAAGGTTTAACAAGCACGCCGTTTCCTAGTGGTGAAGAAGAATGGAGTTCGTCGTCTTCCGATGACGTTGCGCCAGAGCTGCAAGAGCCTGTTGCGGAGGCAACAGAAGTAGTTGAGACAAAGGAGAGGGTTGATTCCCCTCCTTATCATGATGAGGGGAGGTCGGCTGTATCATTGCCGAGTCCTACCCCGGCTTCAACCGTGGAAGTTGAGGCGGCTACCACTCAGGAGGTAGCGACAGATTCTGTCCCTGTTGAGGGACTCGATGATGAGACCCGTCTGTCAGTCAAGACCGCTGCGACGGGTAAAAAGACAAGTGATAATCTCTCTATTCTGCCAAGGGAGGTACCAACCGTTGATAGGACGTTGGGGGTAGAAGAGGTGGCTGCTGACGTCGGAGGTTCCTCCGGGCTTGAGAAGGGTAAGGGTGTAGAACCCTCTGTAGCTCCTTCTACTTGGGGGACCATCTCGACGTCTGTGCCGGCTCCTTCTATTGCTTCGGCTCCTCGGGCTAGAAGTCCAGCCCCTGTTGATAAAGACCCCATTGATGCCGAGGTTCAACCCTCGCTGGTTGAGGTTGGCGGATCTTCTTCCGGTCCGCAAACTGTAGTAGCTCCTCCAACTCCTGCCATGACACCGCAGGTCCTGGCGGATGCAGACGAGTATGTGAAATTCCTCGTCGAGGGGTTGTACAAAATGTTACAGAAGGGTGTATCTGCTGTGATGGATGCCAATGGGAGTTTTGCGACGGCAAAAGCTCTGGCAATGCCCTGTATCGAGCTGATTCGTATTCACCAAGGCCACGACCATATGGCCGAAATTCTGGAGGCTTCGGTGATTGAGCTGGATGAGCGGCTCGCGGAACTTCAACGCATCCAGCGAAACGACCTCTCTGTCCTAATAGATGCGGAGAAGGGGAAGCTGATTACCGAGATCGAGTCTTCATACCAGGCCACCGTGGGCAGTTGGGAGCACGAGGTGGCTGAGACTGAGGCTGCGGTAGAGCAGTTGTCTCAGTCCATGAAGACGACGGTGGAAACTCGAGCTGCATTGGAAGCTAATATCGCGGATATCGACACCCAGATGCGCCACCTTGAAGACCAACGGGCCCGACTCCAGTTAGAGGTTGAGCGTGTCCGGGCTGAACATGCAGCATTTAAGAAGGATGAAGCAACTTTTACTCAGCGGACTCTTGCCTTGGCGCAGCAACGACAACAGCTTGATGAGAAGCATGCAAGTGATACTTCCGCTGGGGCCGTTGAATTGATGCGCCAAGAAGCAGAGCGACGAGTCCTGGCGACGGTGGAGGCCCGCACAGTCGACTTAAAGCTTCGAGTCAGGGAGCTCTCAGCCCATCCTGGGGAGATTTAGGGACCATAGCTTTTTTCCTTTTTCTTTTGTGTTCTTTTGCAACCCTTACTGGGGGATGATGTAGCTTCTTGTACTCCTTTTTTCAGAAGAATAAAGAAGTCTACAACTTTTTTTGTGATGTGTTCATCTTTTGTTGTCATGAACTTGATGATTTGTGTGGACCTATTATCTTTTGCGCACCTTAGTTTTCAGGTGCAGATAATAAGTTTGAAGGAACCATTATGTTTGCTCAGAGGTAATGTGGACATGGCAATCATTGGGTTCGAAATGATAGAATCTCCCTACTCAGAGGTATTATGGACGTGGTAGGAATGATCTTGGGGGATACGCTGAACAACTCAGAGGTTATATAGACGTAGAAGTTCTACGATAAATGTACAATAACGCAGGGGTTGTTTGTACAAGTTGTTTACTCAGAGGTAATGTGGACGTGGTAAACATAAAGGGTAGCGTAGGCTTACGAAGTGTAAGATTCCGCTTTGTAGGGTGTAGAGAGACAACTCAGAGGTAATATGGACGTGGTTATCTTTCTACTGAAGATGCCACGGAACAGCTGGGTTCCGGAAGCGTATGAGTTTGTGGAAAGAGGTTGTTTGGGGAAGTACATGTCTGGAGGATGTCAAGAATAGCACTTCTTTAGGAACTTGCCGTTGATGGGCATCATGAACAAGTCCCCATTGGGTTTGGCGAGACGGTAAGCACCGTTTGAGTATACCGTCTCTATGATGGAAGGTCCTTCCCACTTGGGCTCGAACTTTCCTGGTGTCTTGTGGGTCAACACCATTGGTCTTCTGACTGCTAAAACCAGGTCGCCAACTTGGAAAGTCCTCTTTTTGACCTTTTTGTTGAAAGCCTGTGATATACGGGCTTGGTAGAGCTCGATGCGTTGTTGAGCTAGGAGACGCTTTTCGTCAAGTGCCTCCAGTTCTCGCAGACGACGACGTTGATTGTCCTCTTCTGTGAGTTTGTTTGTGATTGCTATGCGGAGCGAAGGTATCTGTATCTCGAGAGGCAGTACTGCTTCGCTCCCGTAGACCAGGGAGAATGGAGTATTGCCTGTTGGGGTCCGTACCGTTGTGCGATAGGCCCAAAGGCATTCGCCAAGCTTTTCGTCCCAGTCGCATTTGTTGGATGACACGACCTTTTTGAGCAGCCTAACGATAGTTTTGTTGAATGCCTCAGCCAATCCGTTTGCTGTCGGATTGTAGGCGGTTGAGGCTATGTTCTGAATGCAATTCTTGTCACAGAACCTGCTGAAAATGTGGCTGATAAACTGAGGACCATTGTCATGGATGATCCGCCGGGGTACTCCGAAATGGTAAATGACATGGTGTTTGATAAAGCTGACCACCCTGGAGCTTTTTACTTCTGCTAGTGGAACTGCTTCCGCCCATTTGGAGAAGTAGTCGGTGATGGCCAGGATGAAACGGTGTCCTCTCGATGAAGGAGGGGTGATTGGCCCTACAATGTCCATGCCCCAGGCTTCGAAGGGCCAGGAGGCGACTGTAGGATGTAGCGGCTCCGATGGTGTATGTATGAAGTCTGCATGAAGTTGGCATACGTGGCACTTCTTAGCATATTCGACAGCGTCGGCAGCCATGGTTGGCCAGTAGTAGCCCATACGTCACAGTCGATCTTGCAACTTAGGACCGGGTTGATGAGCTCCACAAGTTCTGTCATGAGCTTCTTGAAGAGCTTCGGCTGCTTCTTCGTTGGACAGGCATCGAAGGAGGAGCCCATCGAAGGAGCGTCGGTACAGCGTTTTGGTAGCTGTATCGTAGTAGAATCGAAGAGAGCGTCTCCTGACTGAGACGGCTTCCTTCGGGTCCTCTGGAAGGATTCCGTAGACAGCGAAGTCGATGAACGGGAACCTCCAGTCTCGGACATTAACCCCAGTGTTCGTCGGCATGGCGTGGGCCACTTGTAAGCACAGGTTGTTTCTAGGACAAATCAGATCTCGTCCTGTTACCGTGATATAGTGTTGAGTCCCAAAGGGCGCTGCTAATGAGGCTGCGGGGCCGGCCAGAGCATCGGCCTCCAAGTTTTCTAAACGGGGGACATGTTCAATGAAGAACCCGGTAAAGGTTGAAATGATGTTCAACGCGACTTCATGATAAGGGATTAAATCTTCATGGCGAACATCATATTGTCCCCGAACCTGGTTTACGACGAGTTTTGAGTCGCCGTAAGCTTCCAGATGGTCGACCCCCAGCTGTTGTGCGAGCTGGAGTCCCATGACGAGTGTGTTGTACTCGGCAACGTTGTTGGAGCACGGCTTCGAAAGAGAGTACGCACGCTGGATGACCAGCTGATCGGGGGAGACTAAGACTACCCCCACTCCTGCGATGATTTGGCCTTTGGGGCCTGTTCTTGAAGCACCGTCGAAGAACATCCGCCAAACGGAGCTTCCTTCGGTGACGTTGGATTCTTGGACCTCATCCGGGATATCTTCATAGAGTTTTGAGGATTCTGGGATGGGGTGTGCAGCTAAAAAGTCAGCCAGAGCTTGACCCTTAACAACTTTTTGCGACACAAACACCATGTTGTATGGTGTTAGCAAGATCGCCCATGTAGCCAGCCGGGAGTTCAATGATCCTGGCTTCGTCATGAGGACTCTGAGCGGATTGACTCGGAAAATGACATGAATTGTCTGACCCGAGACATAATGACGAGTCTTCTGGATGGCAAACACTAAAGCCAAGCACTCCTTTTCGACGGGGTTGTACCGGTGTTCGGCCCCGATGAGTGTTCGACTGAGGTAGTAGATTGCTTGCTCGTAGCCTGTATCGCTGTTTTGAGCCAGCAGAGCGCCAAGAGAATGATCCATGGCACGGACGTAGAGGAGAAATGGTTTGCCGGTGACTGGCGCTACCAGGACTGGTGGGCTTGTTAGGTAAGCCTTGATGTCGTCGAAAGCCTTTTGGCACTCCTCTGTCCAGACGTAAGAGACTCCCTTCTTCATGAGCTGAGTAAAGGGTTGACATCTACCGGAGAGGTTTGCTATGAACCTCCGGATATATGCCAGACGTCCCTGTAGGCCCCGAAGTTCTCGAAGGTTCTTCGGAGGGTCCATGTTGAGGATGGCTTTGGTCTTCTCAGGATCAACATGAATGCCTTTCGTTGTGATGACAAAGCCCAAAAATTTGCCGCTAGAAACCCCCAGAAAGGATTTAGCGGGGTTCATTTTGAGTTGATGTGCCCGCATGAGATCGAAGATCGTCTTCAGGTCCTGTAGGTGATCTCTTTTAAGGCGGCTCTTGACTGCGATGTCGTCAACATAGCATTCGACTGTCTTGCGAAGATGTTGACGGAAGATGGTGCTCATAGCTCGCTGGTATGTCGTACCGGCGTTCTTCAAGCCAAAAGGCATTACTGTGTAGCAGAAAACACCCTTTGGAGTCCTGAATGACGTGTGTTTTGCGTCATCGGGGAACATCTTGATTTGATTGTAGCCTGAATACCCGTCCATAAAGGACATGCGCTCAAAGCCACATGTGTTGTCGATCATCACATCAGTGATTGGAAGCAGGAATTCGTCCTTCGGGCAAGCAGAGTTGAGATCCCTGAAGTCGATACAGACACGTATCTTCCCGTTCTTCTTGGTGATAGGAATGATGTTGGCTACCCAATCCGGGTGTTGTTCCTCACGGATGAAGTCGCTGGTCAAGAGTTTGTCTACCGCCTGATCGATAGCATTTATGATGTCCGGACGAAAGCGTCGCTGCTGTTGTTTGATAGGTTTGGCATCAGGTAAGATGTTCAACCTATGCATTACGATCTGTGGATCGAGTCTCGGCATGTCTTCATAGCTCCAGGCGAAGACGTCGATATACTCTTTAGCCAGTTGGATTAAAGATTCTCGATCTTCTCCTTCCAGGCTTTTACTGATGAAGATGGGTTTGGAAGAAGACCCCTCCCCGAGGTCGATCTGCTCGACTTCGTCTTCGGTGGGAGGTTCACGAAGCTCAAAATGAGATTCCTATTGTTCCCCTAGGCGTTGGGCCCAGGGTTCTTCTTCGAAGGGTTCCGGTGCTTGGTCTTCGCCTTCACCTTTTTGAGGTTGTGCTGACGTCATGTTAGCTGACAGCACTTTCCTGAAGACTGATCCGATACTGGTATCGGAATCCCAAGTCGATGCTTCGGACGAGTGAGAATGTTTTATGTCTTCTGCATCTGAACTCTCTGGGGTTGATGGCGGCGTGACATAGCCTAACCCTCGTCCAGTCCGATTATAATAGTCCTGTGGCTTTCCATTGGGCATCGAAAGCCGGACAGGGAGATGCCGACCCTTGTCGTAGTTTAAGCCTTTGTTGCTTTTCAGGTCGTAGCTCATCTTTTGGATGATGTGCTTTGCCGCATCCATGTACCGATAGACTTGTACTCTGCCGGTATCAGGTTCAGGCTCGATTGACGGGAGGTCCCGATGACGCTCGACTTTGCCCGAGATGATGGTGCCTTGGTCTCGGCTCCGTGGAGGGACTATGAAGACTCCTTGAGACGGGACTACTCGATTATGGTAGACGGTCGTTATTTGTGTTTGCAACGACCGTAGAGCGTTGTCTAATGTATACATGGCATTCCAGTGTGGAAGACAAGAATAATTAAAAGACACTCTATTATTGATAAAATACGAGATCTTATCCCGTGGGATTACATTGTCAAAGGAGGGTGCCTCTACGTCAGCCGAGATATAATCACCAAGCTCCTCGTCTGTAAGAACTGGGGGCGGACTAGGAGAGTCCAACACAGCTTTGGGGTCTGAGAGGGTTATATGAGCCTTCTCTGACACCTTGGATGACTGCGGCGGCTTGCCCTTGAGACGTACCTTGAGAGGCGCCTCGGCTACGCCTCCGGTGAGTGGTGCCTTCCCTTGTAATTTTGCCACCAGGGGAGCCGATGTTTGAGGTGGCTTTCCCTTGAGGCGTATCTTCAGGGGTGCTTCGCGAGCCGGCGCTTTCCCTGATAGCTTGATGCTCATTGGAGGCGCCTTCTGGGGTGGTTTCCCCTTCAGTCGAATTTTTAAGGGGGCGTCGGGAGTCGTCTCAGGCTCCATGTCCGGCTCTGTTGCCGTCTCTGTCGCATCATCAGCGTCGTTGGCTTCCTCCTCGTCAATGGGCTTGTACAAGTCGGAATCGGTGAAGTAGGCTTCAATCCCTTTGAAAGGATCGATGTCTGCAAACTCCGTCCGGATGACGCCATTGGTGGATACATACTTCATGCACTGGTGGAGCGTGGAGGGCACCACCATGTACTCATGCAGCCATGGTCGACCGAGCAGGATGTTGTAGTTGACCTCGGCATCTACCACATAATAAGTCACCTCAGTTTTGAGGCTGCCAATGTGACACTTCAGTCGGATCTTGCCCAATGGCTCGCTCTTGCTAGCATTGAAGCCACTGATGGTTGTATTGGAGGGCGCCAGCCGGTACATCGGGATCCCCAGCTTAGATAGCAGTGCCTTCGGAATGATGCTTAGGGAAGACCCAGGATCGATCTGAATCCGGCTCACCTTGACCGAGCCAATGTACCCTGTATAATACAGCGGTCGATTATGTCGGTGATGCTTGAGCAGCATGTCTTGTTGGGTGAAAGTTATGTTTGGGATAACTTCATCGCACAATGATAGTGCGCACAAGTAGTTGGGAGGTCTTCAGGCTGCTTGACCTGACTGAGAAAGGATTTAGCGTCCTTCAGAGCTTCGCAGAGAGCTTCTCGGAAATCTTTAGAAAGACGCAGGAGCTCGAACAAAGACAGGCGCGCAGGTGTATTGGCTAATTATGCCAGAATGTCGAAGTTGTGAGGCTTGGACAGCCCCGAAGCATTCTCCTTCCGTAGAGGTCTGTCAAAACGAGCCTCCACCTGCTTCTGCTTATTGGCTGCTGAGGGCTTAGATGGACCCTCCTCAGGGATGGTGCTAGGAGGCACCACCTCGACGGCGGCTTCGTCGGATTGGGAGCTCTGTTGTGCACGCGTCTGCACTGGAAGTGCCTCTTCTGTTGAAGAAGAGACTGTGCGGCAAGACTTGATCTTCCTGCCTTTTGATTTGGAGGTAGGGCGTACCTTCGATTGAGTCACCTCGGAGACGAGGTCGGGGTGAACCCAGAGGACCTCTCCTCGAGATATGGTAAGCGGGGTGAGTCCACTCACATTGTCACGAGTAGGTGGTAAGTTTACCACCTCCATTGTCGCCTTAGGGATGGGGACGACGCCATCTTGTGTGGTAGTTGGCGGCAAGGTGCCGAACTGAAGCGAAACCATATTGGCCGACACCGTCTTCTCTTCATAGTCGACGGAGATTACATCCACATTGATCATGCGCTGGATATAATTTTTGAGGACGTAGCAGTCCTTGGTCGGGAGTCCGACAAACCGATGGTAGTGACAGTACCTTGGGTTGTCCACTTTCCCAACTTCATCGGGCCGCTTTGGGTCCGGTAGCTTGATCTTGTCACCCTGCTTCAGTATCTCGAAAAGTTGCAGGGTGTCGTCATCATTGAATGAATAAACCTCCTTAGGTCTCGGTGCCAGTGGAGGCTTCTGAGTAGGCGCAGATGCGCCTTTTGAGGCATTAACAGTCAATGCCTGTTTCCCCTTTGCTTCTCGTCCGGAGCTGTTAGCTGCGGACTTTTTCCCCTTATCGTCAAAGGCGGGGAAGCTGACACCCAGAAGACGTGCATTGGCCGCCTTCTTTTCTGCAGCTTCAGCTTCGATGATCAGGGAGCTCCAGTCAGGAGGAGGAGTAGAGTTGAGCCAGAGCTTTACTGCAGGCAACATGTTCATGCTGCAAGCGGAGAGGAGCGCATGTTCTGGCATGCCTGGAGGTAGCCTGAAGCAAGCCTGTCGGAAGCGTTCGATGAACGCCCGAACCGTTTCCTTCTCCTTCTGACGTATCTCTATGAGAGACGCCATCGTCATGTCCTTTTCGCCGTCGTAGAAGCGGTCGAGGAAGAGGCGCGTCAGGTCGTCGAAGGACGATATAGAATTGTCGGGGAGGCTGCAGTACCAGTCATACGCCACTCCTTTCAGGGCCCCGACAAAGATACTGGTGAGGAGTGCGTCCTCCTTCGGAAGATGCCCTGTCTGTGACTGGAAGTACGTCAGGTACCGTCGCGGAGAGTCCTTCCCGTCATATGGGGTGAGTGTTTATGGTTTATACTTTGGGGGATAAACCACCTTGTTCCACTCGAGGGGATAAGGCTGGGGAATGCCCATCTTCTGGCGTTCCTCTTGCCTGTTCTTGGACTCGAAGCGCTCCCGCAGGTCTTTGATCATTTCGACCACATCCTCCGTAGAGCTAGGAGTCGGGGAAGGTGGTACCATCTGGATTGGAGCGTTTGAGGGCTCCGAGGTCCGAGGTGCTTCTGTATCCGAGGGCGCCCGTTGGAGGGGCACACTCGACTCCCCATTAGCTCCTGGGTCAGGACCAGTTGAAGGTGTCCTGATCAAGGCCGACCGCATCTCAAACCCTGCTTGAGTCAGTGCTTGCATAGAGGCAGAGAGGGTTTTGAGACCTCCCTCTAATGAGTCTATGCGCTGGACTATGTCCTGTGACGGTGCATCAGACTCGACATCACCCCCAGCCATGTATACTGTCCTGACACGGCCAGGAGTGGATGGATGGGTTGAGGCTTTACTTTCGGCCTCACTCTCATGCGGGGGAGTTACTTCTCCTGGTGTTTGGCCACCCCCAGCCACATTCTGGAGTTCATCTTCAATAGACACATCTACAAGGGTTTGATTGCCCTCATCTCCGTCTTGAAGGACCTCTTCGTTTCCAGAACTACCCCCGGTGGTGTCCGGAAGGACATCCTCATTTTGAGGGGCTTCAGGGAGAGTAATCTCGCCTTGATGATGAAGATCCGCAGCAGCTGTACTTTGGACATCTTCGTCTTCGGAAGGAGGCTCAACAAGGGTCTGGCTACCCCCAGCTTCCTCCAAGGACTTCTTCCTCGACCGAGTACCTTCAAACACTCCAGAGGTCGAGACAGCTGCCTTGGTTTTCCTCGGCTGGCTTTTGGATGAAGACGAGGAATTGGCAGTCGTCTTCCGAATTGATGAGGTGTTGGAGACCACGTTACATGAAGCAACCTTTGGCTCCTCTTCAGCTGACAACTTCGTCCCAAGGCGACGTCGGAGAGGTGTCGATGATTGCAGTCGTTGGAAGACCGACTGTCTTGGTGGAGCAGCCGCCTCGCAACAGCAGTTGATGGTGACCACCGCACAAGTATGCCCCGTAAGAGGCGTATTGTGCTTGTTGGTCGACTCTCCTGACCGGCGCTTATGAGTGATCACGTTGCGCAGGTCGTTGGAGGAGAGTGGTGCCTTCACACCCCCTTCAGACGTATGGCAAGGCCAAACGCCGGGGTGGTCAGGTGAGTGCTGCGCCCCCTGATCTAATACCAAGTAGGCATCACGATCAGTAGTGGAGGAACCACAACATTTGAAGTGACTTGAACGGACCTCAAAGGCACAACCAGAGGAGGCACGGGAGTTCAAGACCACTGAGTTTGCCTCTCCCGACTTGGTTGTGCACGTAGTAGATGCGCCCAAGCAAGATGAGGACTTTGAAGATCGACTCGTTGTTGGTGCAGAAGCACTTGAGTCAACCTTGTACAGCTTGCCATCAACAGCGCGCGTGATGACGAGCGCGTGCCTCTGGTCGGCTGCTGGCATAGCACGTTTATGGCGCATGGCCCGTGCCGTCTTGGATTTCTTCGTACCAGCCCGCTGGGGCGCATAGTACTCAGCATCCAAATTCTCCTCGCCATTACAGCGAGTGAGTCTGTCAAAGACAGAGGCTTTTTGTGACGCATCAGAGGTGATGCGCGGGGCATTGGCTGCGCCCCTGCTCCGTCGACGTATCTTCCTCGCCTGAGAGGGAGATAGCTGGGGAACGTGGTCGGCCGCACGCTTCCCCAAGAGATGCGCTGCATCGGCGGGCGCACCTTGGTTGCTGAGAACGTCAGCAGGAAGGAAAGGCTGGATTGCTGCATCCCCTTCAGTGGTGGTGCCCGAGGCGTCGACTTTGTGCACCCAGGCCGTGCGGATCTTCTTCGGCTTTGGTAGCCGCTTCGAAGGACTCGTACTTCCTTCAGAAATGAACTCCTCGTACGCCTGTTGATTGAGGCGCACGACCAGCGTCTTGTGGGAGGAGCCCACCTTCACGTCGTCGGCCTGTGACACGACTTTCTCGGAAGAGGAGAAAGAAGTCCCCAGCAGAGTCGCCAGCTTGTTTGCCATTAAAATTGTTTGATTGAAAACTTTAATACAAACAGAACAGTGTTACAATATAGGACTTAGATGTAGTCCTAGGAGTACACTTTTGTTTAAGCTGGGTCCTTAGTACCAATGGAGCGAGTGGTAATGCGTTGACTCCGTTGACGGGCTGACGACGGTTATCGGTTCTCTGAAGGTGTGGATTGCTCTGGGTGCTGGAGCTTGCTGAGAGGAGGAAGACGTTGAGTGTCTGTATCTGTCTCTCTGGTAATTCCTTGTATGTTCGTTGTGGATTCTGTGTGTGTGTGAAGGAGAAGATCCCTCTATTTATAGTTTTGCAGGCTGGCTGCTCATGCGCGCATGTAGGATGTGCCGGTGTGTGGGGATGCCACGTGGAAGTTGCTGATGGGGGCGCACGGATGATGCGCCCTGATTGGGAGGTTAAACTCTTCATACTGCTGTTGTGAGCCGGCACGTAGCAGAGGAGAAGATCTTTCTGCTGCTGAAATCTTGGACGAGTTGAGTCAAATGACACGTGTCATCGACCCATGGCTCGAAGATCTCAGATTTGGTGGGAGGGGTAATCTGGTGAGCTGCGCCTTGATTGGGCGTAGGAGGAGGTTGCAGCTCATACCCTTTAGGGGTTACAAACTGTTTAGAGCGCATGGCTTTTGAGGCACATGCAGGCGACTTTCCTTCTGTCTTTCAAGATCAGAGATCAGTCTGGGGCGCATGGCTTTTGAGGCGCATGCAAAGCTTCAACTGGAGACTCTTCTTCTGTCTTTAGGGATCAGTGATGGGTCTGAGGCGCATGGCTTTTGAGGCGCATGCTGGTTTGGACGCATGGCCGTAGAGGCACATGCGGATGGCCACGTGGCAGTAGCCGTCGGAATAGAGTCATGATGATACTGACGTTGCCGACGCTTCGTTCTCTGAAAAAACTGTCAACTGTTCAGACTTTGGGAAGCGTGCTGCCAACTCTGGTGTCAGTTCAGCATTTAATGTTTGTGACGTTCGATGGACAGCTGAGTGGACACATTGGTTGGTGTTCTACTCGGTATGGAGATGTGAGGGAGGGCGCATCCTCTGTGATGCGCCGGGTACTGTAGGGCGCATCTGTGTGATGCGCCTGATGCTGGAGGGCGCATCCGTGTGATGCGCTGTTTGGCTGGCGCATCCGACATGTCCTTTAATGACGCAGCTGTCTCGCTCCTCGAGTGCTATAAATAGCCGTTTGGCTGAATTCGAGCCGTCCGGTTCATCCATTTAATGTAAATTCATTGCACAGAATTCGGAGAGTCATCCACTTGGCGCGTGGGTTTGATTTGCCTGGCCTATAAATAGTGGCATGGAGAGAAGGTTTGCTCCTCATTCCCTCATGTACTTCCAACATGAACTTGGATATGTGGGTGCATTCTGTTGACGAAGTACTCCCGAGAGTAAAGATGAGATGTCGTGTTGTCTTCGATGCACTTGAAGGTGACTGTTGCATCCAAAAGACGGAGTCGAGGGCTTCTGAGGCAGGCAGAAGGTGCCTGTTGCATCCAAAGATAGGGATGTTCGGGCCTCGTCTCCGTTGTTCCGGAAGAGCCGTAGATCGGAATGGTGGTGCTAGGCTCTCTCTTCCTTCAAAGTGGGTGCCGCCCACTTTGATTGTGTTGAAAGCTCCTTGTGCCATGATTTCGATCACGGTCTTCCTTGGTTTTTGGAGGCTCTTTCGAAGCCTCCCCTGGCCACAACATTTGCGGTGCTCTTCTCTTCCTTGGTTCCAGCCAGAGGGTTAAATGCTTTGCTTGGCGAAGCACTTATCAGGTGAGCCTGGCTGGAAGAGCGGCACATAACTGGGCTCTGCTCGGCCAGGTGAGCCTGGTTGGAAGAGTTGCTCATAACTGAGCTGCTGAAGGGATGCACATAACTGAGCTGGATGCACATAACTGAGCTGCTGAAGAGATGGTAGGATGCGCCTGGCTGGAGGCGCATGACATCTGCTGCGCCTGGCTGACAGCGCATGGTGACTGCTGCACCCATCGGAAGGTGCATGGTGGTTGCTGCGCCTATCTGGAAGGCGCATGGTGGCTGTTGGCTGTAGATCTAGGATCCTTCCTTTGTAGAAATTCTCCTTTGTACAACCTTTTCTAGACATGTAATAGACTTATATATATATAAATAAAAAGTCCTTCTTCGAATGTCTATGGCTTATTTGATTAGCTGTTTGAGTTCTGGCGCATAAAATGTCTGGCGCATGGGCTTTCAGGTTGTGAAATTCCATGCTTCTACAGTTAGCTGTATGTGATTCTCTGTTACAAACACGTATTTTTTTTATTTCTGAATCCATGTATACGACACACATGCTTACTCGTCTTACCTCTATTATTCGAATCATCATACAAATCACTATTCGAACCACCTATTTGTATCTTCATGTGCTAGTTGGACTTGTATTCGATTGATGTGTCGGATTTTGGATTCATTTGTATTAGATGGGCGGGGAAATACTTGATTAGACATGTGAACATTCCCACTATTCGAACCACCCCCTGTGAATAATATTCGAACGATAGCCATTCCACATCCGGCCAGATGTGTGATGTGCCGTATTTATCCTTAGCCGTTTACATGTCTAACTAAGTATTTTAAAACACACTTGGAGAATTTATTCGAATCATTATTAGAACATCATGAGAATCACTATTCGTATCACCTTATTCGTATCACCTTATTAGAACAATGATTAGAATCACATTCGACTCATCTTATATTTGACTCACATTGGGATTACACTCGACTTATATTGTATCATCTGAACTCATTATGTTACTCTAGTTCAGCTAGATTTTATTTTACAGTCTTCTTTGCTATGTTTCTTTTCTTGTTTAGTTACCTTACTTTCCTTGTACCTTAACTGGTCTCTACATCATTACTCGTACAAACTGCCATATTCATTAATACAACTGTCTATAACTGCTTTATAGTTCTCTGTCATTTACTTGGGTTTTCTAGATGAGATTGTGCTCGTTCCTGTCCTGACTGGACCTGTTGAAAATATTACAGATGCTTGCCCTGAGGACATTTGCCCTACTTGCCTTGGAGCAGGAGATGGCTTAGCTACTTATGGCCACGACACTCAGGAGTGATCGGGAGACTAGCTAGTAGACTTGGTTTAGTTTTTCATGTTTTAGAATTTTGAATTGTAATAACTTGAGATTCGAGTTTGTACTTGAGTTTGTTTGAGATATTATTATTTAGTAGTTTATAAATGCTGTTATTTAGTTTTTAGTTATAAACTTCTGTGTTATCTTATCGTGCTTAGACTGTGATTGAGATTTCATTATATCTATACTTGTCCTCCGTTCGGAGTTGAGATTTGACAAGTACATTATATATTTGCGTGAGTTGTTGATTAGATAGTAACCTAGGACAGTGTTCTACCGCCGACACTGCGGCGTAGGCTGGACGTACCCACTTCTCGTGCCCTTACTCTAGGGTGCGGGTCGTGACACATTTTTAGTGGTGGCCCATGCAGGTCAAGAGTCGTATTAGTACGATATCGTGGTAGTGCGACGACTTAGTTGTAATGCTGCGAGCCTGCGATAGGACTGAGAGATAGGCTTTACCGGAGAGGCACTAAATCACAGTTAGGAAAATTCTGCTTTAAATTATACCATCTACATATCGTACTGATTTGCCTTCTTTGAAATAACTGTCCTCCTTTGATATATCGATTTCTGCTCAGTATTGACTTTCTTGTACGATCTGTCTTCAGGATGGTGGAGACACGATCACATCGCTCTGGTACAGCAGTTGTTGTATAGGGGACTGCCACCTCTCAGCCAGTTCAGCAGGGTCAGGAGGCTGCAGCTCCTGCCACCTCTACTCATATTGAGACATCAGCAGCAGCAGCTAGGGGTATGCCTCCACCAGCTCGGGGGCAGGACCCGATCATCCCATAGATGGAGTTCCAGCAGCCGCCGCCTACATGACACGTGGATGCGGCACAGATGTTCGCTTACTTCCAGCAGTTTATGGACCGGCAGCAGGCCCGACAGGACAGAAGCATGGAGTTGGCCCTTATGACGGTCGTAGCTCGACCAGTGATCCAGTAGCCGAGGACACCGGGGATCGAACAGTTTCAGAAGATGAGCCCCAGAGACTTTCTAGGGACAGAGGGGATCCTATATGCCAATGAGTGGATCGAGCATATAGAGAAGATCTTCCGTCTGGCCAGGATACCAGCAGATCTTCAGATCGAGGCCGCAGCTAGCCGGATACGAGATCTTGCTCGCACCTAGTATCAGTCAGACCCCAGGGTGGGAGTAGCTGGACAGTCCTGGGAGGAGTTCAAGGGCTTCTTCAAGAAGAAGTTCTTTCCAGATTCAGCACTTTGAGCCTTGGAGTCGCAGTTCGAGAGCTTGGTTCAGGGGAGCATGTCAGTGGAGGAGTACGCTGGGAAGTTTGACCGCCTCGGCAGATTCGTAGAGGGTTTGAGCGAGACGGCGAAGGCCCAGAGGTTCCGGAAGGGTCTGGTCAAGGAAGTCAAGTCCTTGACCAAGGGCAACAGGGATGCCACTTTTAGAAAGATTTTGACGGGAGCCTTATTGGCTGAGGATGATCTTGAGCTTAGGCTCAAGAGGGGACGAGACCCAGTTGGGGGCAGCAGCAGTGGAGGCCAGGCCAAGAGGCCTCATGTACAGATTCAGCAGATGCAGGCACCGGTAAGAGTGCAGCAGGCACAGCATCAGCCTAGAGGGCAGGACCGCAAGGTGCAGACTTGTTCTTACTGCAAGAGGGCAGGGCACGTTTGGAAGACTTGTTATAGGAGGCGGAAGGTTTGTCTGTTCTGTGGATCCGCCGCTCATCAGGTCAGGGATTGCCCTACTACACCCGTATATGACGGAGCACCGGGTCAGAGAGAGGAAGCTAGGCCACCTGTAGCGCAGCACCATGCCCAGAGGGGTAGAGCTTTTGCGATGGCAGCCGAGAAGACCGACGCTGCAGGTGATGGGTTAGAAGGTTCGCCTTCCTGTTCTTCTTCCCCACTTTCATGTGTGATTTTCATTAGTACCTACCAGGATATTGCTTGTGATTGTTAGATAGTATAGCTACCCTGTTCGAGACTGTGAAATCACGACCCGTAAGATTATGTTTGCATGATTATCTCTTGACCTTGATTATTTGGGTTTGACCTAGAAGGGGTGCGTTCATTTTAATTTCGAGGACGGAATTTTTCTAAGGTGGGTAGGATTGTAACACCCAATTTTCTAGATGAGGGTTTTTTTAAAATTTTGTAATTATAATTATTATTTATTGGTATTTATTCACATTATGATTTTTTTGGTGATTTTTAATTATTTTTAAACTATTTAAAAATGGTTTAAGTCATGACTTGTGATTTTGGTGTGCAGCTAGTGAAACCGTAGAGACTGTATGACCTAGAGCCTAACCATGTCATTAGGATGACTTAATTATCATTTTTAGCCTAGGGATAATTTGGTCATTGTGACTTATTTGAATTATTTGATAATTTATTGAATTGGTGAATTTTAGGTTGACTTGACTTGTTGAGACCTAGTGAACTAGCCTAGAAGCTAACCCTAGCTATGGTAACCCTAGTCTAACTTATGTTAACCTACATTTAGTCATTAGAAACTAATTTTAGAATGAGGGGATTTGGTTTAGTGCATTTAAGTCATGGTTTATGGTTTCATGAAATGACTTATGGCTAAATGATTTATTTGATCATGACTTGGCCCATGGCACATAACTAGAAGCCCTAAACCTAACCAAACCCTAAATGACCAGCCATAGGGATCCCCACCCTATATAAACACTTATTCTCTAGGGCTTGCCTCCTTCTTTCATTCATTTCAACATTGGAAAAAGAAAGGTATTGTCCCTCTTCCAAATATCCCCATAAATCTATTTTAATTCCTTTTTGATTCTAGTTTCTTGCATTAGAACCTAATTTCCTCCTATTTTCTGAATGTAAAATTTAATCCCAGCTTGGGGACAATTTGGAGCTTTTGGCATCAAGAGGATGAATCCCCCATTTGGAGCTTTTCCAAGCTTTTTGCACATATAGGTAAAACCCTCTAAATTGATTTAAATTTTAGTTTTCTTTGCATGTAGGGCTAGATCTAGGAGTCCCCTAGGTGTCCCCGAAATTTGGGTGGTTTTCGTGTTCGTTTGGTGTCCGTATCGGACACGTGTCGTAGTGTTGCCTAGGTGTTTGATGAAATGCCTAAGAGGGATTTTTCTTCTGTTTTTCTAAATCTTTTTGAATGAATTCCTAGATCTATATGTGCACTTCACATTCGTGTCCTACTGAGCACATTTCTGGACACGTTCGTGTCCATATTTGGACACACACGCGTGCACGAGGATACCGTGCAGTGCCCTGCTGCTCGGGTGCCACTGCGGACACGACACGGGCTCTTGTGAGCTGAAATTTGGTGGACACGATGGCCTACTGTCTGACACATTACACACAAAATTTTAGAGGATTTCATTGGGTGGTTCGAGAGAATTTCAACCCGCACTGATTTCGACATTGTACTGCACGCGGGCGAGACACGTTCTGATACGTGTCTCGTGCTCAAGACACGCGTGTCGTGGACACGTTGCAGACACCTAGGCATGTTCCCCTATCCATAGCGAACCTAGGGACACGTCCACGTGGCACGAAGTGATACGAGTCGTGTCCACGAGTCGACTGCATCGCAGCACGATGCAGTCTGTGCACGCATGTGTCTGTGCGTATTTCATGACTTGGACACGCCGTGTCCAGTCGTGGGGACTCGTGTGGACCTTGAACACGTGTATGACTCTGTACTAAACTATTTTGTATGTATTTCATTATATTTTCAAAATTGGTATTGAGGATTCATATTCTCTGATACTCGGGTTACTGAGTGCATATTTTTCAAATCCTAATTCATTCTAATTCCTTTAAAATATAAATTTATATGTATATATATATATGTTGATGTAACTGTGATATTGGTTTACATGTCTGTTGCACTGTGGTATGGTTTAATTGGGGTTTGGGTTTTCGAAAATCAACATTTGGAAATTTTATAGATACTTTGGGACAATTCCTATTCTGATACTTCTTGGTAGCATAAACTGATTTCATTACCGAGCATTGGTAAGTTAAAATCAATTTACTTGAACCTGGAACTGAGGAATTGGTTTGATTTGGTAAATACTTGACCTTGATTTACATATTTAACTGAGATCAATACCCTTAGCACATTCCTGAGAACACTGTGTTATTGTACTGTTATGGCATTGGTCCACTTAGGCACCCCACAGTTTCTTATTACACTAACTGTTGTACAATATTTAACCTGTAAGTTGTTATTACATTGGACTGTGATGCAGAAAACTGGGAAACAAATACCATTCACTTGTTGATTCACACATTGGTTCAATGTGACACCCACACATTCAAACTAATGTATACACACACCCCAACTTCCTTTCAACTAAATCTAATTTGCCACGCACACCCTCATGAAGTCACCTGCACACCTATGTGACACCATGGCTTGACACTTCACCCTTGATTCTCTATCACTCCACACACACATTTAGGTATCAATGTTATCCTTTAAACTGAATGTTAGGTGCCTGTGATGTAAATGTCAGGTATTTCAATGATGAGTTTTGAAGAATGTATTTGACAGGTATTGGATGTTGAGGGGTATCCTAGTTGCATATGTTATATGTGAGAGTACATACATATCTATATATATTGGTGTATGTGTGTGTCTTTCTTGAGAGATGTGAATGATCATGTGTTAGTGGTTAGAATTAGATTTCAGTTTGGCCTATATGTGTTTTGGCCTGGATTGGATTGAATTTGCAGGAGCAGGCAAGGCACTTTCTTGGCTTGCCCTGTTTTGGTTTGGCCTGGCTTTTGCAGTGGCAGCAGCAAGCATTGGCCTTGTAGATGCAGCAGCAAGCAGTGGGTTAGGCAGTAGCAGTATTAGGAGCAGTGAGCAGCAGGGAGCAGCAGGGAGCTGCCCTGCCCTGCCTAGGCTGGCTTGACATAGCTTGGCCAGGCCCCAGCAGCAGTAACAGCAGGGTACTGCCCTGCCTAGGCTAGGTTTGGGCTTGGGTTGTTGCCTATGTGTGTGTTCTTGTAAGTTATAGTTTAGATTAGGATTTTAGTTGAGTTTAGTGAGTTAGAGTTTGTGATTATTTGAGACATGCATCAACTGATACATGTTGTATCATGATGCAAGACATTGGTATAAAATGGTGAGGGTTAGACTTGATGAGTTAGAGTGTAAGTTAGTTTGTGAGGTTCATGTATGTTATGTTAGAATGTGAGAATAGAATGAGGTTAAGGTTGTGTGGGGATAATGAGTATAGAGTGAGGGTTGGATTAGGTTGAGGGTTTACCCTCATATATATTATCATGACATATAGGAATAAGGTATTATAAGTATTGAGATGTATGTATATACATTGTGTGGTAGATATATAGATGAGTTCTATATGGGAATACCAAGATAGGCTAGAAGTTGACCAAGTTTGACTCTATTAGGTCTAATTTGACCCAGTTGACTTTGTGTGACCTAATTGGATATGGCATGACCTTGTTGACTTAGGATTGACTTAGATTGACCTAGTGTGACTTAGTTTGGCTTGGTGTGTGTTAGTATGACCAAGTTGGACTCCTAGTTTGACCAATCTGGACTTGGACCTAGTTTGACCTAAGACAATTGACCAGGGTTGATTTAGAGTTGACTTTGACCTAGATTGGCCTAGAAATCATGTAGATTGCATCATAAACATCATTATCTTATTTTAAACACATTATAACCCATACTGCTCTATTTAGGACATTGTGACTCCGGTGCAGACATCTGATATTATACTACTCTTTTCAGAGTATCAGGCGAGTACATTCTCTGATAGTTCTCTCATTTATTTGTCAATTACTGTACTTCAGTTCTAGTTAGCTGTATGTGATTCTCTGTTACAAACATGTATTTTTTTATTTCTGAATCCATGTATACGACACACATGCTTACTCATCTTACCTCTATTATTCGAATCATCATACGAATCACTATTCGAACCACCTATTCGTATCTTCATGTGCTAGTTGGACTTGTATTCGATTGATGTGTCGGATTTTGGATTCATTTGTATTAGATGGGCGGGAAAATACTTGATTAGACATGTGAACATTCCCACTATTCGAACTACCCCCTGTGAATAATATTCGAATGATAGCCATTCCACATCCGGCCAGATGTGTGATGTGCCGTATTTACCCTTAGCCGTTTACATGTCTAACTAAGTTTTTTAAAACACACTTGGAGAATTTATTCGAATCATTATTAGAACATCATGTGAATCACTATTCGTATCACCTTATTCGTATCACCTTATTCGATTCACCTTATTAGAACAATGATTAGAATCATATTCGACTCATCTTATATTAGACTCACATTGGGATTACACTCGACTTATATTGTACCATCTGAACTCATTATGTTACTCTAGTTCAGCTAGATTTTATTTTAAGTCTTCTTTGCTATGTTTTTTTTCTTGTTTAGTTACCTTACTTTCCTTGTACCTTAACTGCTCTCTACATTATTACTCATACAAACTGCGATATTCATCAATACAACTGTCTATAACTGCTTTATAGTTCTCTGTCATTTACTTGGGTTTTCTAGATGAGATTGTGCTCGTTCCTGTCCTGACTGGACCTGTTGAAAATATTACAGATGCTTGCCCTGAGGATATTTGCCCTACTTTCCTTGGAGCAGGAGATGGCTTAGCTACCTATGGCCCCGACACTTAGGAGTGATCGGGAGACTAGCTAGTAGACTTGGTTTAGTTTTTCATGTTTTAGAATTTTGAATTGTAATAACTTGAGATTCGAGTTTGTACTTGAGTTTGTTTGAGATATTATTATTTAGTAGTTTATAAATGTTGTTATTTAGTTTTTAGTTATAAACTTATGGGTTATCTTATCGTGCTTAGACTGTGATTGAGATTTCATTATATCTATACTTGTCTTCCGTTCGGAGTTGAGATTTGACAAGTACATTATATATTTGCATGAGTTGTTGATTAGATAGTAACCTAGGACAGCGTTCTACCGCCGACACTGCGGCGTAGGCTGGACGTACCCACTTCTCGTGCCCTTACTCTAGGGTGCGGGTCGTGACACTTCGCCATTGTACCATGGTTTTAACTCCTTTAGTGCACAGTTGTCCTTCATGGGGTATGTACCGCATGTGCTCTGCGTGACTGGGCCGTATGGACCGAGCCGCATGAGTATCAGAGTACATATGGCTTGTACCTCATCTATATCTGGGCCGCATATGATCGAGCCGCATGAATCCTCCCACATCTGGGCCGTATAAGTTCTGCTTGCCTAGGCTGCATGTGTTACTTAATTTGAATCCTCCCCGAATCGTCCGTGTTACGCATCGGGGAGGATGGCAGCAACTTGGAGGTGTTCGCTGGGGGGGTCGCCGGACCACGAGGGTGGTCGTGGTGGCGTCGGTGGCTGCTTGGTGGAGCCGCTGTGCTTGTGCGGCCTGTCACAACCGTGCCTGTTTGTTGTTCACACACTCATGAAAGTACGATATATTACGATCGCCTTCCAAGTCCCATCGAAGACGAGCTTTCTGTTTCTAATAAGAATCTTCAACTTGTACTCTTTGTTTGAGCACTGCACTCGCTCTCTCCAGAGAGTCGTGATTTTGAGGAGAGCCGTCAACTTCAAATGCTAGCTCAGCTGCAAGAACTTGATCTTTCGCTTGTTGCACTTGCTGAAATATATTACCGAAAGTACTATGGCTCCAAGTAGATAGCGCTTTATGATAGGCAACCAGTCTCTTGCAAACCCTCCCCAACCTATTATTATGATGATCCGATCTCCAAGATTCATCCACCACCGGAAGAAAGCCTTCATCTTTAACCCAAAAGTCCAAAAATCGGAAACACTTCTTGCCCCAACAAGTTGGGCTAGGAATTTGATTAACAATAGGGCGTGATCAGACTACGATTGATTAAGGTGCTCTTCCACCGAGAGCGGAGGAAGGTGCTGCTAGGAAGAATCCACCAACATTTTGTCTAACTTGGAAGCTTTCCTTTCCCCCTCCTTTGATTTGAGCCAAGTAAACATGCTACCAGTAAAAGGAAGCTCCGAAACACCAGATGCCAACTGAAAGTTAAGAAATTCTTGCATAGAAGCCTGGCTAGGTGGACAGACGCCAATCTTCTCCTCCACACTTATCACAGCCTTAAAATCACCCCCAACTGCCCACGGGATCAAAAATCCATCCTTAAGCAACAAAAGTCTATCCCAGAGTTCTCGTCGACCTTCATTTTTATTATGTCCGTGCACAAAAGAGAACGCGACCTCCGTAGGTAAAAGCTCATTCTGGAAACAAATTCTTAGGGCTTGGTCAAAAGATTCCAGTAAGGACATTTTGCAACCTTGCTTGGCAAACACCCAGATGTTACCCCTTTCATTCGACCATGCTTTCTCAAACCCTAGCTTCAGTTGATAAGACAAGAGCTTTTCCTTGGCCACTTTAGGTTCATAAATAGCTAATATTTGAACTTTATTTGTCCGACAAAGAGTTTTTATCCTCTTAAGAGCCAATTTTTGAGCAATCCCCCTAACATTCCATGATAAAATGTTAAACATTAATTGAGGATGTTATGATTACCAGTTGATGCATCTACCGCAGTCGATCGTAGCAGACGATATGTTGGTTCTGGCATTTTCTTCTTCTTCCTTTGTTTTGGAACACTAGCTTCAGTCACTTCTGAGTCTACCATGTCCGCCCACCTTGTCTTATTGGTAAGGCCTTCCCCTACCTCTTCTTCTTCATGTCCTCCTTGCGTGGTCTCTACTACTTCTGAAGGATGCCCTACATTGGCTACTTCCGTAGAGGGTTCTCCGTTAGCTTCTTCGTCACCGAAGTGTCGCCCTCCTTGTATGTCTTCTTCTGATACTAATTTTTTAGATATAGGAACTTTTTTATGGGAAATATCATCTATTAATGGCTCAATCCGCACTTCATTCAAAGAAGGAGAAACAATTCCTGTTTCTTCTCCTTGTGTGTCTTGCTCAATGCCAACAGCGGCATCCTTCCCATTAACTTGGGAATCATCCTTCTGAAGCTTATTTGAAACCTTACCCGAAGAAATTGGAATATCGGTATCGGTAAGTATCCTATTAACCACCGGGTTTGGTCGCTGGAGAATGCTCAACACGCGCTGTTGATCTGACGGACGACGCATCGTAGTAGCGTTATCATGAAAAGGCTCTTTTTCTTTGTCTCGCTGCTTCACCTTACAAGAATCCACTAGATTTCCCTGATGACGGCAGTGTACACAAAACAATAGGGAAGTTTTGTAGTCCAATGTATGCCAGAAGCTTCTCTCGCGAGGCATATTAATCCTTACTCGAGTTTGTAATTGTTTCGATGCATAAATTTTAATAAAAATACGTGCCATGCTAGGCCGAGATAGTTCTGTAGTGGCCTTGTCAATCTTCAGTGGAGTTCCGACTGCGGAAGCTATGGCATGTAACGCCACCTTAGCGTAAAGATAATGAGACAGGTTCGGCAAAGAATCCCACACGGAAACCATTGGGGATTCTTGAGATGTAGAGAAATCTGGATCCCAATTAAATAATCTTATCGGAGCCCTTACTATATACCAATTATCCTTGGATCGAAGGCGAAGATAATCCACTTTCGAAGAAGGCCGGATTAATATATGCTTTAAATCGATAACTCTCGTCTTAATAGAACCAGTTCGGTCGAACCCCCAGAATGCCTTACGAATTAATTCGATTGGCAGCCTTGCATGTGAAAACTTCCCCACAAGGGCATACTTTATCGAACCAATTAATGAGGCTTCCTCCTCTTCTGAAAAGGAAATGACAGGAGCTCCCTTGAAAGCAGTTATTATTCGTAGAGTAATAGCCGGTGCAGCAATTGCCGCGCCAGCCACTACTTCCGTAAATGATTTTAACAACATAAAACCCAAAGATCATGAAGAAACAAGCAATGAGGAAGGCCATCGTCCAATTGGATCAGGTGGCTTAGGGGGAAAGCGCCAACCCGGCCGGAGCTAAGCCGGAGCCGGAGGCAGTAGAAGAAAAAAATTGTGATATAGGGTTTCACACCTGAGACGGCACCTGTATATATATATATTTATATATATATATATATATATATATATATATATATATATATATATAGTATTAAGCTATTATAAGTATAATAATATATGCAAAATTGTATTTAAACCTATTTAGTTGTACAAAATCCTATAAAAATATTTAGAATAATCCTACTAGGTCATGGCCACCTAATCATGGCTCTACCGAGTGGAGTTGGCTAGGTTAGTGTCCAAATATATCTTCTAGTCAAATCGAATCTGAAAATCACTCAGTGAGTCTCATGTGCCATTCGTAAATAAATAGCACATAAGAACTCAATTGAGTGGCACACCCTTGACATGTGTGTCATAGGCTCAAAATGGGTCAAAACCATATATTAGGTCAAACTATTTTGATATAAGTCGAGTCCCGAACTCAAGTTGGAAGTTAGGTCTACAATTACGATAAACGGTCAATTAGCCCAAAATAGTCCGAAGTTGTGCGAAGTGAAAAGAATGTTAGGGAACAAGCTTGGATGTGATATGATATACCAAATTGAAGTTCAACTTTTCTACTTTAAAACTTATGTAGGATATTTCAAAAGATTGGCATGTCTCGTGTTCCAAAACTCAAAGCTATAAAAAAGTACATCTATAGTCATAATGATATAGAATCTAGTTTAAAATATAAATAAATATACTAAATAAATAAAATAAAATTAAAAATAGTATCCAAAAATTAGAGGGCTTACAACCTATCCACCCTAAAAAAATTTGCCCTCAAAATTAAAACAACACTATCATAAATATCTATATCAAAAAATATTTACGCTAAAACTTATCGAAATCCGCTATAGATGGGGTTAATGTTTTGCATGGAATCTTCTTGATCCCAAGTAGATTCTCTTGGAGGATGGTGCTTCCATGCTACCCGAACCAATCTAATCGTCTATCCTTAAGCATTTTCTCACTAGTATCTTAGATACCAACCGACTGCTCCTTGTATGATAGACTGGGTCCTACTGTGATCTCGGAATGGTCGACCACATGACTGGGTGTAACACCCAGTTTCCTAAATGAAGGTGATTTTGAAATTTTGTGATTTAATTATGATATTTAAATAATAATATGATTTTTGGTGATTTTTAATCATTTTAAAACTATTTAAAAATCATGACTTGTGATTTTGATGTGCTGCTAGTGAAATCCTAGAGACTATCTGACATAGAGCCTAACCATGTGATTGTGATATCCATTTATAATTTTTAGCCTAGGGGTAATTTGGTTATTTTGACTTATTAGAATTATTTGATTAATTATTGGATTGATGGTTGTTGAATTTGACTTTTACTAGATGTGACTCAAGAGACTAACCTAGATGTTGACCCTGATTGTGGTGACTTGATTAGCATGGTGAGACCTTAGTCTAACTTAAGTCAACTCAAGTTAGGTCACTTAGGATCAAGGTTGAAATAGGAGGATTGGTGATTTGGTCCATAGGCTTGAGACTTAGAAATTGGTTCCATGACTAGTACAACTAGGCCCATAGCCCATTAGACTAAACCCTAACCATAACTTTTACTTTATGACCAGCCACTAGGTTTATCCCTTTTTATAAATAATCTCCTCATTAGTTCTTGCCTCTTTTGTATCATTCCAATACATAAGAAAAAGAAAGGTTTGTCCATTCTTTCCCAATCCATAGATTTCTCATTTTAAATCATTTTTAACTCTAGTTTCTTACATTAGAGCCTAATACTCTTCTATTTCCTGTTTATGGAGAGTAATCCTACATTTTGAGCAATTTGGGGATCCGAGCTAGCAAGGAGGAACACTTCATTTTGGGGCTTTTTCTTGCTATTTGCACCTATAGGTAAAAATCCCCAAATTGTGCTAATATTCAATTTTCTTTGCATAATAGGCTAGATCTCGGTGTCCCCTAGCTGTTCCTATAATTTGAGTGGAAATCGTGTCCGTTTGGTGTCCCTATTGGACACATATCATAGTGTATATGTAGGTGTTTGATGAAATGCTTGAATGGATTAAAACATTGTAATTTCGAAAACTAAATTCATGGATTTGTAGCCCTATGTGTGTTCTGTGAATTAGTGTCGGATCGAGCACGAATTTGAGTCGTGTCCGTGTCCAAAATGGACACGAACACGCCCGCGTGGCCTGTGTCGAGTGCACGAGTCCATGGACTCGCTGTACGACGCTGGTGCACGCGCATGTGTCTGTGGTGTTTACGAGTGTCTGGACACCCCGTGTCCTGTCGTATGGACACAGGATGACACGTATGACACATGTACATGTGTACGACACTTCACATACCACAAATTTGATGTAAATTGTATTTTCGAATTTGAATTTGAGGTTTTTATATAAACTCTGATACCTAGGCTGAAATTGATTTTCTGAGAAATTGAATGTGTTTAACTATTTTGTGTGATTAAATTTAGGATGTTTGTTCAACTGTACACATCTGAAAGTTAACCTACGTGATTGGGTTTTCAAGTTAACATGGAATTTGGGTTTCGAAATGAAGTGAACTATTGTGTATACATTGTTCCTGAGAATTTCAATACTGATATGTGCATTCTCTGATTTCCTGAGATCAAAGTTTGGTTTACTAATTTTTGTGATGTTTGAATTGTAATACTGATTTCTCCTATTTACGTTTGAGTTAAGTAGCATGTTAGGAATTAATATATGTCAAGTAATTTGGTTTCGAGTTGATTTTATTGGATTGTTTTATTGTAATGTCATGTGTTAAATCTGAAAACCTAAGAACCATATTAAACCTGAGAATAGATTTGGGAAATTAGATTTTTGATTCACATTGTATTAAGTTTTGAGATTTGATTAAAGGCTGAGTTTAAATGTTTTGAGTTAAAACTGAATTGATATTTAACTGAGAATGGGTTTAGCATTTTCAAAACTGAGATTTTCCTAATTACCAAAACCTGGAAAATTTTCCTTGTTGTTCAAAATCTGTGAACTAAGTTAAGCTTGCAAGTTAGGTTTCATGATTAGCTAAGTATTTAGTTTCGAGTTGCATTGAATTTGATAAACTGTTAAGTGTGCTCTGTCAAGCTGAGAATTGACACATAGTTCCTGTAAATCTGAGATTCCATAACATGAGTTGCATATGGCTAAAACTGAGACTTGCACACATTGTTGACATTCACACATGTACACACATACTCTCACTCCCCCTTGCTTGACACTCATGAGACCACACACAAATACTGATATATGTTGCACTATTTCTCACACAACGTAGACACACACATGCCACACCCTACTGCCAATTGACACACATTACTGCTACCTACCCCTTTCACAAAAACCTGAGAATAAATGTATATACACACTCTGTAAACTGAAAACTGAGAATAATGTAGGCACACTCACATGTACTAACTGTTATACATTGACATTGAGTTCCTATACACACTCACCATTGGCACCCACTCACTCACTAACCCTCTATAGCCTTTTTACATGAATGCATGCCCATGTATACATTTAGCTCTTCTATGCATTGTAGTATATATATATATATATATATATATATATATATATATATATATATATATATATATATATATAAAATATATATATATATATATATATATATATATATATATATATATATATATATATATATATATATATATATATATATATATAATGCCATGTTATATAGGCCTAGTATTGTATGCTAATATATACATGTATGTTTACACTAGCTCATTGAAATGTTCCTATGAATGCCTAATATATATATAGTTGATTGCCTATATGTATATCTAGTGTATGCAATATATGAATTATATATAATATAAATTATGTGATTGATGGCTTGTTTGGCCTTGGGATTGATGTGTGCTTACTAGACTAGGCTTGGTTAGGCCTAGTGAGACTTGTTAGACTGTTTGGGCTAGGACTTGACCTAGTTGACTGTATAGTTGACTAGACTTGACCAAGAGTTGACTTTAGTCTAGTTTGACCTAGATAGCATGCAGATGCACTTTACATGTCATTTATCATCCCCTGTATACATCTTGACTTGTGTTGCACTAAATAGGAGTCAGATAGGTCATCTCGGGCAGTTTATTCTCACAGCTATTCAGATACCAGGCAAGTACATTCTCTGATCATTTCATAACTTGCTTAGGATTGTATTCCTGCTCTAGATTACCTTATTTGATGCTTTCACAATATTATCACGGATTGGTACTATATGGATCCCTACATGAGATGTTATCCCTCTCGGAAGCATCGGATACTTCATGTCATGTGTTTCATGTACATCATGTATTCCTCGCTCTCATGTTATTCATGTTTCTCATATGCTTCATGCTCGTTCATGCATGCTCGTGTACTCTCATGTGCTCTCATGTTCGGTCGTGTTTCTCATGTACCTCATGTATAACCTATACTTCATGTGTACCCTTCATGGGCCTTCATATAGAATTCATGTGAACTCAGTTCTGAGCCCTCATGTTTACTTCATGTACACCCATCTATGGTCTTTCATATGAAAATCATGTACGTAACATAACTTGTCTGGATCCTTGTGTATTGATTGGGGTATGGGGGAGTATAAATAGTCATGTGAACAATTCCAAAGTAGTATAACCATGTACGCCTGTTTAGTATATTCATGTACAAATCCAACCGTTCACATGTCGACTTTGTACTCTAAATCACTAGTCACTGATAGTTCTCTACTTATAGTAGATATTTCCATTATAGTTCTCTCTATTTACATCATGTACATTCTTTCAGTTTCATGTATCGTACTCTCTTGCATGTTTATATTTTCTAACCTGTTATGATCTGCGTGAGATGTATTGTGCTCGCTCCCATCCTTACTGGACCTGTTGAAAATTTTACAGAGGATGATGAGTAACCCTGCACCCCTTACTATAGAGCTTGCCTAGATGACACTCGCGACCTGGACCCCTGGGAAGGTTCAGGCAGCTACTGAGGATGATACCCCTGCATAGTTTATTTAGTCTAGACTGTTCTTCTTTTTATGATAGTTGTTGTCTTGATTCATAGTTGTATTATTATGGAGATATTGAGATTTATGTTTATTTCACTTGTTGTACCTCAGTTGAGGATTTCCTTATCTATTCCATCATGCTATATTCTACCTCTAGATTGTTATTGAGTTGTACCTTCTGTGACTTAGCCTCCAGTTGGAGAGTATTTCATATTATGTTAGTTATAGTTCATGACCTAGAACAGCGTTCTACCGCCGACACTCCGGCGTAGGCTGGGCGTTGTTACGTACTCGTACCCACACAGTGGGTACGGATCGTGACACAATTTTAGTGGTAGCCCTCGCAGGTCGAGTTTTGCAGTGGTATTCGAACTAGAGTATCACTACAACCTGCAGTAGGATTAGGATTATTCTTGAGGTACTCAATCACATTAGGAAAAACTCTTAACTGAATTTCTGCTATCTAAATTCCTGTTGAAGATTATATTTTTGAATAACTGTCCTTCCTTGAATTATCGTTTCTATCTCAGTATTGATTCCTTGTTTGATCTATCTCCAGGATGGTGATTGAGACACGATCGCATCGCTCTGGACTAGCAGACGCTGGTGAGAGGCCTACCACCCCTTGCCCGATTGTGGACGCTGGGACCACAGTACCCCCTATTTTGCTCATATAGGAGCCTCTGTAGCTTTTGGAAGTGCACTTCCACCTGTCCGGAGGTCTTTTTCCCGTCATTCCAGATATGTATCAGCAGCAGTTGCCTTCAGGGACAGTGGATGCGACTCAGATGTTTATTCTCTTCTAGCAATTCCTGGAGACTCAGCAGCAGATGCATCAGAGCCAGTCTGCTGATTTACGACAGAGAATACAAGATAATCACCAGTTGGTCAGGACGATAGTAGAGCTGGTGGCTGCTCAACCACTATGAGGATAGATACAGCAGTATCAGCCGAAGACTCCAGACATCCAATCCTTTAAGAAGATGGGACCCCGGGACTTCAAGGGTACAAAGGGCATCATATATGCTGACGATTATATAGAGCATATTGAGGAGATATTTTGATTGGCACAGATACCAGCTGGATTATAGATTGAGGCCGTATCCAGTCAGATGCAGGACTTGGCCCGTACTTGGTACCAGACGGACCCGAGGGTTGGTACAGCCGGTCAGACTTGGACAACGTTCAAGAAAATGTTCAAAAAGAAATTTATTTCCGATACAGCACTCGGTGGCTTGGAGGTGCAGTTCGAGAGTTTGGTTCAAAGGAACCAGACCTTTGAGGAATATGCCGGGGAGTTATGCTATTTGAGTAGATTCGTTGAGGATCTTACAGAGGTCGGGAAGGCGAGGAGGTTTCGCAGGGGTTTGATCAGGGAGGTCAGGTCGTATACCAAGAGCATCCATGACGCCACTTTCGAACAGATTCAGGTAGGAGCCATGGCAACGGAGGATGATCTTGGGCTGAAGGAGAAGAGGACACGAGACACTCAGGGAGCTAGTGGCAGTGCGGGCCCGGGCAAGAGGCCCCGTTTATAAATTCAGCAGCAGTATTTGCAACAGATGTCCCACCTACAGATTCAGCAGCAGTATCCGCAGCAGATGCCCCACTTACAGATTCAGTAGCAGTATCAGCAGTCGAGGGTCTACTTTTAGCAGTAGCAGTTTCAGGACCGTATACCCTTTCGGCAGGCACAGCAGCCACAGAGGCAGCAGCAGGCCCCGGGACAGCAGCTTGTTATCAGTAGCCCCTTCTGTTAGAGACCAGGGCATGGTTGGGGCGAATGTCGAAAAAGACTGGGCAGATGTTTACTTTAGGGAGGATCCGATCATCGACTGAGAGAGTGTCCTGAGTCATTTGGACAGACAGTTCAGGGATCCGGAGCTAGGGCTCCGGTGGGCCAGCAGAAGGGATTACCCTTACCAACTCAGCAGCAGAGGTACATACAGCATCAGCAGCAGGCCAGGGGAGGCCAGCAGGGACAAGCTTTCGCCAGGACAGTCGAGGATTCACAGGCCATTGGAGTTCTTGCTGTAGGTTCCGTTCTTCTCGATTTCGTTTCCGCAATTGCCACTTATAACTGTCTTGAAAATTCGATTCCCTCTGTTCCTTGTTGATTGATCAATTTTGTCCTGTTGTTCTTGTGTTATTTTTGATTTTTTCTGAGATGAATCATATGGGCTAGGTTACCTCAGTTGTGGGATCTAGAATCTTTGATAGTTGTGTTAACTGGCATAGTGAGGATATATAGTCGGATTTAGGACGTATTTTTCGTGTGTGAAAATTTAAGGTTTTTGCTGCCAAGCATGCGGCAATACAAAAATTTTAAATACCATGACTCTAGAGGTATGTACCTTAGTCAATGACTCTATGATTATTGTAGCCTTACTCACTAGCATGACGAAGATTCTGAGTATCATAATTTTGGACAGACACATATGATAGTCGAACTGTATGATTTGAGACTATGATTTTGGGGGTGTTTGACCTAGAAGGAGTACTACCATCTTAAATTTTGAGGACAAAATTTTTCTAAGGAGGGTAGACTTGTAACACCCAATTTTCTAAATGAGGATAATTTTGAAATTTTGTGATTTAATTATGATATTTAAATAATAATATAATTTTTTGTAATTTTTGATCATTTTAAAACTATTTAAAAATTATGACTTGTGATTTTGATGTGCTGCTAGTGAAACCCTAGAGACTGTCTGACCTAGAGCCTAACCATGTGATTGTGATATCCATTTATCATTTTTAGCCTTGGAGTAATTTGGTCATTTTGACTTATTAGAATTATTTGATTAATTATTGGATTGATGGTTATTGAATTTGACTTTTACTAGTTGTGACTTAAGAGACTAACCTAGATGTTGACCCTGGTTGTGGTGACTTGATTAGCATGGTGAGACCCTAGTCTAACTTAAGTTAACTCAAGTTAGGTCACTTAGGATCAAGTTTGAAATATGAGGATTGGTGATAATTGGTCCATAGGCTTGAGACTTAGAAATTGGTTCCATGACTAGTGCAACTAGTCCCATAGCCCATTAGACTAAACCCTAACCCTAACTTCCACTTTATGACCAGCCATTAGGTTATTCTCTTCCTATAAATAATCTCTTTATTAGTTCTTGCCTCTTCTGTATCATTCCAACACATAGGAAAAAGAAAGGTTTGTCCATTCTTCCCCAATCCATAGATTTTTTATTTTAAATCATTTTTAACTCTAGTTTCTTGCATTAGAGCCTAATACTTTTCTATTTCCTGTTTATGGAGAGTAATCCCAGATTTTGAGCAATTTGGGGATCCAAGCTAGCAAGGAGGAACACTTCATTTTGGGGCTTTTTCTTGCTATTTGCACCTATAGGTAAAACTCCTCAAATTGAGCTAATATTCTGTTTTCTTTGTATAATAGGCTAGATCTAGGTGTGCCCTAGTTGTCCCTAGAATTTGGGTGGAAATCGTGTCTGTTTGGTGTCCGTATCGGACACGTGTCATAGTGTATATGTAGGTGTTTGATGAAATACTTGAATGGATTAAACACTATAATTTCAAAAACTAATTTCATGGATTTGTAGCCCTATGTGTTCTATGAATTCGTATCGGAATGAACACAAATTCGAGTCATGTCCGTGTCCAAAACGGACATGAACACACCTGTAGAAGCCTTAGGGCAGTGCCCTGCTACTCGAGGATTCGTGCGCGGTGTCTGTGTCACTTGGACATGTTTCCTTTGACACAGAGGTAGGTCTAGTGTCTGACACGACACCCCTCAAGTTTGATACCTTTTCGGGTCGTGTCGAGAGAGTACAGACACGTGCACTATTTTGATACTGTACTGCACAGTCAGGGAATAGCTCCCTGATAAGTGTCTCGTGTCTGCACTGGACACGACATGGATACAATACAGGGTATCGATCGTATAGCCCTACATGTAGGCTACACAGCCACGTGGCTCCATGTGGCCTGTGTCGAGTGCACGAGTCCATGGACTCGTTGTACGACGCTGGTGCACGCGCATGTGTCTGCGGTGTTCACGAGTGTCTGGACACCCCGTGTCCTGTCGTGTGGATACAGGACGGCGCGTATGACACATTTACATGTGTACAACACTTTACCTACCACGAATTTGACGTAAATTGTATTTTCGAATTCGAATTTGAGGTTTTTATATAAACTCTGATTCCTAGGCTGAAATTGATTTTCTGAGAAATTGAATGTGTTTAACAGTTTTATGTGATTAAATTTGTGATGTTTGTTCACCTGTACACATCTGAAAGTTAACCTATGTGATTGGGTTTTCAAGTTAACATGGAATTTGGGTTTCAAAATGCAGTGAACTGTTGTGTATACATTGTTCCTGAGAATTTCAACACTGATATGTGCATCCACTGATTTCCTAAGATCAAAGTTTGGTTTACTGATTTTTGTGATGTTTGAATTGTAATATTGATTTCTCCTATTTACTTTTGAGTTAAGTAGCATGTTAGGAATTAATATATGTCAAGTGATTTGGTTTCGAGTTGATTTTTTTAGATTGTTTAATTGAACTGTCATGTGTTAAATCTGAAAACCTGAGAACCATATTAAACCTGAGAATAGATTTAGGAAATTGGATTTTGATTCACATTGTATTAAGATTTGAGATTTGACTAAAGCTGAGTTTAAATGTTTTGAGTTAAAACTGAATTGATATTTAACTGAGAATGGGTTTAGCATTTTCAAAACTGAGATTTTCCTAATTACCAAACCTGGAAAATTTTCCTTGTTGTTCAAAATCGATGAACTAAGTTAAGCTTGCAAGTTAGGTTTCATGATTAGCTAAGTATTTAGTTTCGAGTTGCATTGAATTTGATAAACTGTTAAGTGTGCTCTGTCAAGCTGAGAATTGACACATAGTTCCTGTAAACCTGAGATTCCATAACATGAGTTGCATATGGCTAAAACTGAGACTTGCATACATTGTTGACATTCACACATGTACACACATACTCTCACTCCCCCTTGCATGACACTCTTGAGACCACACAAAAATACTGATATATGTTGCATTGTTTCTCACACAATGTAGACATACACATGCCATACCCTACTGCCAATTGACACACATTACTGCTACCTACCCCCTTTCACAAAAACCTGTGAATAAATGTATATACACACCCTGTAAACTGAAAACTGAGAACAATGTAGGCACACTCACATGTACTAAACTGTTATACATTGACATTGAGTTCCTATACACACTCACTATTGACACCCACTCATTCACCAACCCTCTATAGCCCTTTTTACATGAATGCATGCCTATGTATACATTTAGCTCTTCTATGAATTATTGTATATATATATATATTATATATATATATATATATATATATATATATATATATATATAATGCCATGTTATATAGGCCTAGTATTGTATGCTAATATATATATTTATGTTCACACTAGCTCATTGAAATGTTCCTATGAATGCCTAATGTATATATGTTGACTGCCTATATGTATATCTAGTGTATGCAATATATGAATTATATATAATATAAATTATGTGATTGATGGCTTGTTTGGCCTTGGGATTGATGTGTACTTACTAGACTAGGCTTGGTTAGGCCTAGTGAGACTTGTTAGACTGTTTGGGCTAGGACTTGACCTAGTTGACTGTATAGTTGACCAAGAGTTGACTTTAGTCTAGTTTGACCTAGACAGCATGCATATGTACTGTACATTTCATTTATCACTTCCTGTATACAACTTGACTTGTGTTGCTCTAAATAGGAGTCAGATACCATATCTCGGGCAGTATATTTTCATAGCTATTCAGATACTAGGCGAGTACATTCTCTGATTATTTTATAACTTGCTTAGGATTATATTCCTGCTCTAGATTACCTTATTTGATGCTGTCACGATATTATCACGGATTGGTACTATATGGATCCCTACATGAGATGTTATCCCTCTCGGGAGCATCGGATACTTCATGTCATGTGTTTCATGTACATCATGTATTCCTTGCTCTCATGTTATTCATGTTTCTTATGTGCTTCATGCTTGTTCATGCATGCTCATGTACACTCATGTGCTCTCATGTTCGGTCATGTTTCTCATGTATCTCATGTATAACCTATACTTCATGTGTACCCTTCATGGGCCTTCATGTGGAATTCATGTGCACTTAGTTCTGAGCCCTCATGTTTACTTCATGTACACCCATCTATGGACTTTCATATGAAAATCATGTATGTAACATAACTTGTCTGGATTCTTGTGTATTGATTGGGGGTATGGGAGAGTATAAATAGTCATGTGAACAATTCCAAAGTAGTATAACCATGTGCGCCTCTTTAGTATATTCGTGTGCAAATCCAACCGTTCACGTGTCGACTTTGAACTCTAAATCACTAGTCACTGATAGTTCTCTACTTATATTAGATATTTCCATTATAGTTCTCTCTATTTACATCATGTACATTCTTTTAGTTTCATGTATCGTACTCTCTTGCATATTTATATTTTCTAACTTGTAATGATCTACGTGAGATGTATTGTGCTCGCTCCCGTCCTGACTGGACCTGTTGAAAATTTTACAGAGGATGATGAGGAACCCTGTACCCCTTACTATGGAGCTTGCCTAGATGACACTCGCGACCTGGACCCCTAGGGAGGTTCAGGCAAGTGTTGAGGATGATACTCATGCATAGTTTATATATTCTAGACTGTTCTTCTTTTCATGATAGTTGTTGTCTTGATTCAGAGTTATATTATTATGGAGATATTGAGACTTATGTTTATTTTACTTGTTGTACCTCAGTTGAGGATTTTCTTATCTATTCCATCGTGCTATATTCTACCTCTAGATTGTGATTGAGTTGTACCTTCTGTAACTTGGCCTCCAGTTAGAGAGTATTTCATATTGTGTTAGTTATAGTTCATGACCTAGAACAACATTCTATCGTCGACACTGCGACGTAGGCTGGGCGTTGTTACGTACTCGTACCCTCACATTGGGTGCGGGTCGTGACACTGAGATCTGTCGCATACTTCCTCAACCGCGAGACAGAATATATCCTACAATTCCTCTAAGAATAAGGTGATACAAGGCGATATAACACTTCTCCAACACTCTCTATATGACCAATGTGTTACAATCCTATAAGTAAGACTTCCATCTTCGTGCTTATAGAAAGTTCACAATTCCTCCGCAACTCCATAAATTCTTAAACTATATACTATATTCCTATAAGTTACCTCACCAATTTCTATAATAGTTCACTAGCGATCCACCCTTTTCTACCTACAATCAATCTATACAATTCTTGCAAATATGTTTGACAGTTGATATCTATTTAGGATTAAGGTTGAGGCTGAACTACGACGCTATATACTCATATGGGTCACTCTTCTAATTCGGGCCTATTATTAGTCATTTCGTAGCGAGTCTAATCATATATGGATATGATCTTCCATTCTACTTGGATCTTTACTTTATCTAACACTCTTTGGTTTCTAACCATCTTGACACTATTGTTAGATAATAACTCCTCTAATATTTCTAATCTAAGCCCCTTCTTTGGCCAAAGGTAGCAAGATCTAGTCTATTAATTTCTAGGATTACTGGTTAGGGTTAGGTTTCATACCGTAATATACCTAGCTTATTCCTTGGGGAAGTATTCACAAAATTTGTGTAGCACCCCTTCCCGAAATTTTTTTTTGAAATATTTTTATATTATTTATTTGATTTAAATGTGATTTTAGAATTTTATAAATAATTAATTAGTTAATTATTACGGTAGATGACTTAAGTCTTTATGGAGTTATGGAGCATGAAACAACTAGAAATTATGGCACGGGAGATGTAGCAGTGTGCCTTGACTAGTGTACTAGCCATGCCAGGAGAAACCTAGCCATAGGGATGTCCGAACTATAAAAACCAGGCCAAGTTATGACTTGACCCTTTTAAATCATTTAATTATATATTATTTAATATATTGACTTTTAGACGACCCGATTGTCCCAAATTTAGTCTGGACTCAGCCGAACTCGGCCCGAACCGAGTCCAAGCCTTGTAGGTATGTAGTGAGACCAAAGACGACAATGTAGGCATAATTGATGTGTGTACAATATTCCTAAATTATTTTAAGTATTGATGTGCATTTTTAATTATTTAAATAATTGTACAAAAATTGGTATTTTATTATTAAATATTGTTTCACCATAATTGTACAATTTTTGGACCCGGATAAGGGTGAGTAGTAGGATTCACCAAACCACCAGTTAAGTATTATTTTATTATTTTTGTGGTGATTAAATAAATATATTATTGCTATTAGATATTTATGGGTTAAGTGAGTATTTATTGATATATAAATATATGAGATATATAGATATGGATGGGTTATATATATATATATA
>JANAVB010018199.1:18866363-18973863 GCA_029216955.1 Iris pallida | reverse complement strand
CTAGAAATATTGAAAATGTTTATTTCAGCATCTGGAGACTTCCGCAGGTGTTGACTGATTGTGGCTCATTCAATGGTATAGTAATATTGGTTTCACCAGCTAAGGACCTCAGGCAAGTACACTTTCTGATTGCTTTCTGATTCATAGCAGTCTTTTCATTTCATGCTTTTACATATGTCTTGCTGCTTGTTGACACGCTCGTCATACGGAATAGTCGGGAGGGAAAATATCTTAGTAGACATGTGGACTACCCAGAACTATCCCCCGTGTTTTTCGTAGAGAATAGCAGCTACACACGACACGTGCAGGGTGTCGAATTTACCCTCTAGCCGTTCACATATCGAAACGGATATTTTACATCACCTAGATAGTTGTCTTTTATTTATTTTCTTGTCTTCTCCACCGTGCCATGTCATCAGTATCTTCTAGTTTTCACATCTCATATGTTAATTTTATGTCTTGTTAATTCTATTATGTTTTTGCATTGCCATCGGTTTGTGTGCTTGTTCCATTCCTGACTGAAAATCAATATTTTTCAGGTTAGCTTGGCTTCACTTAGCGTGGGGAGATACGGTTGTACTTGCAGGCAGAGACCTAGAAATTAGATAGTGGTGATATCATTTTCATTAGTTGTAAGATCCTTGTATTTCCTTTAAATATAAATATTGTAAATATTATAAATAAATTTAGAAATGTGGATGAGCAATAAAGTTATTTTATGATTTTAAGCATCTTGGCCGTGACAGCGTTCTACCGCCGACTCTGCGGCGTAAGCTGGCTTGGACACGTCTCGTATCCGAAAAGCGGGTGCGGGTCGTGACAAGTTTTTGCGGTGGCCGATACAGGTCCGTTTTCGTAAATTGTGTGAACTCATGGTAGTACCATATTAGTCGAACTACTGCGAGCCTGCAACTAGAAAATGCTCATTCACAACTAGGAGTAAGTCAATTATAAAGAAAATGGTTAGGACTAGTAGTCCCTAATTCAAATTAACATTTGGGTAGTTAAGGTTGATACATATGTCACACTAGATAACTTTCATAGAAGGATACACTATCGCATTTTGTTTTGACAGAATTCCTAAGGAGGGTAGATTCGTAACATCTTCCCGAAATTCTGAAAATAGCACTTTTTTGTTGAATTAAAGTGTGACTTTTTGAATTTATAAATATTTAATATAGACGGCCTTAGTCACAATTAAGTTTTGAAGTGCAAGATGACCAAGAATTTTGGCACTGAGTATGTGGACAAGTGCCTTGCCTAGTGTTCTAGCCATGGTAGTGGAGGCCGAGTTATTGGTATGCACTAACTAAGAAAACCAGACCAAATCATGACATAACCCTAGGAATAATTTAATTATTTATTATTAAGGTTATTGACCTTTTAGAAGATCCGGTTGTTCCAAACTAGCCCGAACTCAACCCAAGTCCTGGTGGTCATGTAGTGCGACCAATGTCGTCCATGTAGACATATAAATGCGTATATATATTGGTAGTCCATTTCTAGTATTGTGAATAATTTCTATAAAATATATATTAAATATAATATATGTATTATTGCTATTTAAATTGTATTTTCTTGGAAATAGGATAACCTCCTCTTAGAATGATAATTTGGAATTTTTGGATTTACTTTGGCTACACCTATATATTAGTGCAGGAATAGGTAGACATAGCGTTTTATACATATTTTCCTTGATATTGAATATTAGAGAAATATAAATTTAATATACATTTCTTTTGCCATCGGTCATTTTCTCCATAATAATGATCATTTGTACAATTTTATTTTATGTCTTTTCTAAACACCACCATATCATAAGTTCATATCACTTATATTCTTTTCCTTGGACCTAGAGAATTATTTTTAAAATAACTTCTCCCTCAATTATCTATTAATCTCGAGTTACGTTTTCGGATCCAGAAGTTTCCTCTCAATCGTTGAATATTGAATACCCGTGAAATAAGGATTAAAAGATTTTACTTATTTCGAACATCATCCTTCCTAATGAATTATTTTCTTTTCAAGAAGCTGAATCTCATACTGGAAGAACAGATACTTGCACTTTTTCTATCTTTATCAATTTGTGTGATATTTCTAAAAACTCCTTTTGATATTCTTGGAGGGTGTAGTTGGAATAATTTTGATGACTTATGATGGCAGACAGTCACGCACTGTCGCCACTTATTTGACTTATAGAGACTGTGGGTTCACTGCAGCCAGCAGCGCACTGGTGAGGCATGATCCCTAAGTTGAAGTAATCTCGAGTAAGTATAAGTTATCGAATGTCGTCAAAGCTATATCTTGGTCGTCCTATCTTCGTCTTTAAGCTGTTATGTCCAGATTGGATAGAGTTGATAGGGTATTCGTTACCGTATCCTTGCTTGAGTCGTGGTATCAAGAGTTTATTGCAGCTAGCTTTACACTGACGAGACATAAATTCTCGGTAAAATGACTTCGATCATGTTTATGAGTTTCGAATACCATAGTGACTACGTCTGATTGACATATAACAATTAAGTTTTCAAATCTATTTGTGCTTATTCCTAGTCACAAATCTCCTCAATAAACCGATAAATCTTTCTTCTTTTCTTATCCTCCTAATTTTTCAGATTGTCACTTTTAATATAATTTTGACTGGATTCCAAAACCTATCTAGATTTAGATTCTAAACTCGTGCCTAAATAATCGTGGATAAATATTTGAAGCATATCAAAACGATTTTGGGTTTGATCATCCTTGAACAATTTCGATCCTGACTACACTCCTTTTATTATATTTCGATCAAGTCAATTCGTATCCTTTCCTAGGTTTGATTCTATGATCATGCCTACACAATCGTTTGTGTTGGAATGATTTCGATTGGATCACCCTTAAATACTTTTGATCACGACCAAGCTACTCGATTCTATTTCGATCATGCCAATTCGCCTGTCATCCTAGAATTCAATTCCATGATCGTGCCTAAATAATTTGTTCAACTAGTTGTTCGTACCCAGATGATTTCAATTTTGATCGACCTTAAACCATTTTTTATCAAGACTAAATCATAACGTGTCTATAATTTCAACTAAATCATAGCCAAGGTTATACCTTCGTTCCAACTACGGTCATGACTATCTTGATCATGATCATGCTCGTGCCAACTTCCTATTTTCACCCTGTTTGGATGACTTGCACGATTAGCCTTGATTGTTACAGCATCTTAAATGCGACTAAAATCCTGTTAAGATTTCATCGAGAACCTTGGTCATTCCTTAAAAGGCGGGAAATGACTCAACCATGCTGACCATAGATTGGTCGTGACCAACCGTTTCAATCTTGATCGTTCCTAAAAATATTTGGTTGTCAACTAGACCATTTGACCGAATATTGATCGTGCCAAATCACACACTCCTTTTGTTTAATATCTTTGCCATTTTACGCATGACTAATTAGATCATGAATCATACCCCTTCCTTGATTATACCGTTCGTCGTTTTATTATATCAATTAAAAATTTGGTTCAATGATCATTCCTCATAGTCGTGCCTAATCGTGCTTTTTGAAATTTTGGAGACAAAATATTTTAAGGTGGGTAGAATTGTAAACCCACATCCCTACTTTCAAAAGTTTTATTTTGTTTTACTTTGGTTAGAAAATAGATTTTTTTTTTGTAACCACTATAGAATATATTTGGATGACAACAGAACATTTGTCAAACTATTTTTGATTTAGAATTTATAAAATATTGTTTAAATTATTTGCTAATATTAATTATCAATTAAATTCATTTTGTTATATTTTAATTAGTTGATTCAGTCTTAGACCAGCAAAGATATGTACTATTTTGATAATATACACAATAATTTCTAAGTCCTTTGATAAACATATTATTCATTTAAATTATTATTGTATTATATTTAGATTCGATCAAATGTATTTTTAATATTCTAATAAAATCTTGAATTATTTTAAAAACATTATGGATTGATTTTGACTTGATAAATCCAATATTTATTTAAAATTTTAGAGGAGATTTTATCCCAGGATTATTGGAATTACTATTTTATCAAGAGTTATATTAAATTCAAATTATTACTATATTATTTTAGAAAATATTGTATTTATGAAAAATACAGCTATAAATATCGGAATTATTCTTAAAAGATATTTTGGCAATTGATTTTATTACGAGGGTTATTTAAAGTAATATGTATTATTTAAGACAATATCTTATGAATGATTTGGAGCAGGATTGAGTCAAATCCCTAAATTCCCTTTTCCGAAGTTTCAGAAAAATTTTATTCATTTATTCGCATATTTTATTTGTCGGGGTTGAAGGCAGATGTCGTCGATACTTTTTTATGATTATTTTCCTTAGCAAACTTGTTTCAAAATTAAAGTTGAGAGCATTTTAGGGCTTTTAGAGTTCCAAACACTTTCTTCCTATTTTATTTACTTTATTCGATCAATTTCATTTGTCATAAATTTCTACTACCTCTCACCAACCAACCAAGTCTGAATACCCTGGTAGTCCTTAAATTCGAGGACGAATGTATTTTTAAGGTGGGTAGATTTGTTGCTCCCCTTCCCGAATTTTTTTTTTGAAATATTTTTATATTATTTATTTGATTTAAATGTGATTTTAGAATTTTATAAATAATTAATTAGTTAATTATTACGGTGGATGACTTAAGTCTTTACGGAGTTATGGAGCACAAAACAACTAGAAATTGTGGCACGGGAGATGTAGCAGTGTGCCTTGACTAGTGTACTAGCCATGCCAGGAGAAACCTAGCCATAGGGATGTCCGAACTAGAAAAATCAGGCCAAGTTATGACTTGACCCTTTTAAATTATTTAATTATATATTATTTAATAAATTGACTTTTAGATGACCTGGTTGTGCCAAATTTGGTCTGGACTCAGCCGAACTCGGCCCGAACCGAGTCCAAGCCTTAAAGGCATGTAGTGAGACCAAAGTCGACCATATAGGCATAATTGATGTGTGTACAATATTTCCTAAATTATTTTAAGTATTGATGTGCATTTTTAATTATTTAAATAATTGTACAAAAATTGGTATTTTATTATTAAATATTGTTTCACCATAATTGTACAATTTTTGGACCCGGATAAGTGTGAGTAGTAGGGATTCACCAAACCACCAGTTAAGTATTATTTTATTATTTTGTGGTGATTAAATAAATATATTTATTGCTATTAGATATAATTATGGGTTAAGTGAGTATTTATTGATATATAAATATATGAGGTATATATGGATATGGATGGGTATATATATAGATATATATATGTGTATGTATAGATAAATATATTATATATTGTGTATGCATATAAGTATATAAAGATATATGTGTGTATGTGTATGTATATACATATATATGTATATATATGTGTATATATATATTTAAAATATATATATATATATATATATTTTTTTTATATATATACATATATATGTATATATATATATATATATATATATATATATATATATATATATATATATATATATATATATATATATATATATATATATATATATATATATTTTATATATATATATATATATATATATATATATATATATATATAAATATATATATATATATATATATATATATATATATTTTATGTGTATATATATTTAAAATATATATATATATATATATATATATATATATATATATATATATATATAAATATATATAAAATATATAAATATATAATATATATATATATATATATATATATATATATATATATATATATATATATATATAGGTTGCTAAAAAATATATATACAGGTTGCTAAAAGAAAAACAAAAACAAAAAGAGTTAATAACCCAGCCCAGCCTGTGAACCCGAGGCCCATCCCCCACAGCAACTCTCAGCCAAGCCCTCACAAAACCCCTTCCCGCAAGCTTTCTCCAAACCGAGCCTTAGTTTCCCCTGTATATATACACACACGCCCATACGAAATCGTCGAAACCCGAAACACTCCAAAAACCTGAGGGCACGCACCCCCTGACACCCTGGCACCCTGACCCCGCGCGCCGCCACGGGAGGGCCGCCGCTGGCCGGAAAGGGCGCATGCGCGGTTTGCAACGGCAATCCGCGACAGCAACCACGGTTGTTCGACCCCACTTTGTCGGGGCTGTTCTTCCTCTACTGTTGATCGTTTCTCGAACCGATCACACAGGTATAAACCTAATCTCTCTTCAAACTTATTCATTTAGTTCGTAAGTAACTGCCATCGATAGATCGAGAATTCGACACGAAGTCGAAGAGAAAATAGTCCAAAACAGGACAGAGAAACCCAGTCCCGACCCTAATTGGAAGGCGATTCCTTACCAATCTTCCGACAGTTTTAAAATTCTATTTAAATAGGGTTATAGATAACCTATTGGACTTGAAGACCCTTTTTGTAGTTTCTGATTTCGTCTAATATGTCTCAAGAAAACAATTGCTAAAAATCAAGAAAAAACAGTTTTTAAAATATTAAAAAACTAGAAAAACCTTCGATATGACGTGCGTCCCGCCATTCTGGACGACGTGGTCGCGAACCAAAAGCATCGAAAGGTGCGTAACGGCTTCGAGGTCGTGTGGGCTTTGACGGAATTTAAATTGGTCGCGTGTGCGCGACGAATTTGATGCGTATCCGTCAAAATTTACCGTATCGACCCTTTGCAAAATTTTTAATTACTTTGTGCACGCTCGTCAGGTCTTGACGAAACTTAAGCTAACTGGACCGTATCATTTTTTTGGTCATGTATGCCAAGTTTGGTCCAATTCTGAGACAGTTGGTCGGGTCACCATTTCGCGGTCCCAGGTCCGATTCAACGGGCGATTTTGTGTACGGCCCACCGGAATCCAAAATTGGACATAATGTTGGGTTCTTATCATCAAAAAAAATTTGTAGACAAGTAGTTTGACGACTTTAGAGACCATTGACTCTGGTACGCTTTTCGGTGCAAAGCGGGTCCAACGGCGGACACCGTTTTTGCCAAAAATTACCATTTTTTTGCCCCTGTGTCCAGAATTGGACTTAAGGACAGCCAATCCTAGCTAATTTGACTATTTTGAAAATGTTAAAAATGTTTATTTCAGCATCTGGAGAATTCTGCATGTGTTTACTGATTGTGGCTCATTGAGTGGTATAGTAATATTGGTTTCACCAGCTAAAGACCTCAGGCAAGTACACTTTCTGATTGCTTTTCGATTCATAGTAGTCTTTTCATTTCATGCTTTTATATATGTCTTACTGCTTGTTGACACGCTCGTCACACGAAGTAGTCGGGAGGAAAAATATCTTAGTAGACATGTGGACAACCCAGAACTATCCCCTGTGTCTTTCGTGGATAATAGCAGCTGCACACGACACGCGCAGGGTGTCGAATTTACCCCTAGTCGTTCACATATCGAAACGGATATTTCACATCACCTAGATAGTTGTCTTTTATTTATTTTTCTTGTCTTCTCCACCGTGCCATGTCATCAGTATCTTCTAGTTTTCACCTCTCATATGTTATTTTCATGTCTTGTTAATTCTATTATGTTTTCGCATTGCCGTCGGTTTGTGTGCTTGTTCCATTCCTGACTGGAAACCAATATTTTTTAGGTTAGCTTGGCTTCACTTAGCGTGGGAAGATACAGGTGTACTTACAGGCAGAGACCTAGAAATTAGATAGTGGTGATATCATTTTCATTAATTGTAAGAACCTTTTATTTCCTTTAAATATAAATATTGTAAATAAATTTATAAATGTGGATGAGCAATAAAGTTATTTTGTGATTTTGAGCATCTTGGTCGTGACAGCGTTCTACCGCCGACTCTGCGGCGCAGGCTGGCTTGGACACGTCTCGTATCCGAAAAGTGGGTACGGGTCGTGACAATTTGTACCCACCTTAGCTAGTTACCTAGTTTCGTGAAGAATGGAATCATATTTTATTCAAATAAAAAATCCCATAAATAATGGTGCTTTACAGTCTTAGGTCCCGTCTTAAATATATTGCTTACCAAGCCATTCTAGTACTAACAAACTCTCTAAAATCTATCATCGAGGAGTCATGTTTTCTTGAGCTGCTATAACGAACACCAAGTTAACAGTCTAGCTACTAAAATCGTATGGTAGGTCAAGTTGGGTCGAGGTCGAGCCTCCTATTTAGGTTGGAATGGTCAACGGTAGCGTAGGAGTGGCTAAGGTTGAGATTGTAGGCCCGAATATTATGCCTTAAAAAAAGGGCACGAGGAGAGACGTTTGAGTGGGACATGATAGGCATGGTTGAAGGTGGATTCGTCTAGATCATGTATATAAATTTTTTTGAAGGTAACAGCTAGCCTTGCGCTCCAAATATCAATATTACGATCACTACACCAAAATGGAGAATTAGGAGCACTAGACATTTTTTAATCTGGAATGCTTACTTTTATACCTAGGTTTTGGAAAGAAATAAAAGCGTTTCGGATCAGAAAAGTATTCCTAACATATTTTATTTTAATTTTTAACAAAATAGTTTATTTAGATATGCTTTTTACAACGTTCCAAATTTGTTCCAAATCTAGGATGCACACATGCGTATCTCACGTGATATGTAAGGAAAGAGTCCAGGCCAATTTTTCTTGGTAATTTCTATGGGCACTACCAAAATTGTTAGGGGACATCATTTACTTGGGGGCAGCCCATGAATGTGGAGAAATTGCTAGGGGCACCCAAAAATTGCTAGGGGCAACCCAACCCCCCCCAAACCCAAAAATTCACTTTCATTTTCATTATTGACTCTCTCTCCTCAGGAAGAAAAGAAAGAAAGCTCTCTCCCTCTCCCTCTCCATCTCCTAAACCCTAATTTCTTCTTCTCCATCACTCCATTCTCAATCCCTCCACGAAGATTCTCGAAGAGATGACAAGCAAGTCAAAGTAACCGGAATCCAGGTACGTTCTTCTCTAATTTCTTTAATTTTTTTTACATTATATTCGAAACCCTAGAATTGGTTTAATTCTTGAAAAAGTTTTTGTAAAATAGGTTTATAATCTCTTGCACGTTCTCTTCCCTTATTTTCAAACACAAGAAACCCAAAATTTATGTTAAAACCCTAACCCTAGAACACGACAAAGTAGGATGTCGTTATTGGAGTTCGGGTTCACAACAGTAGGACTGCCAGGCATGAGGCAGTCCTAATGAAAATCAGGACTGCCACAGCCCTGGCAGTCCTCTTTCATAAGAGGACTGCCAGGACTGTGGCAGTCCTGATTTTCATTAGGACTGCCACATGCCTGGCAGTCCTACTGTTATGACATATGGGGATGGATAACTGCATATTGTTTCTATTATTTAATAAGTGTATGTTGTCATGCAGTCCACCGGTCGCTAACAAAAGAATACGGCCCACCGCGTCAAAGCAGAAGGAACGTGCGGGACGTCCTCTCGAGCGTCCGCTAACAATTTTCGAACCGGCATCCCAAGCTCGGTCTCGGATGCCGCCACCGGCATGTCAAGCTCGGTCGAAGCAACGAGCTCCTACTCCTACGCGTTCTTCCGATGACGACGACGACGACAACGTGCCAATTGGCCGACTCCTATCACGTCAAGGCGCCAATTGGTCCAGACACTCCGGAGAGGTTATCAAAGTGACACTAGTGTCGCGGTCGCCAACGAGCTTGATTGCATCGACGACGTGGTCGAGTTTTCCTTCATGAACAATAGGGAGTCTCGTTCAAAGGCCCGGCATGATATGTAGTTGGATCTGGATATTTTTCTAGTTTGAAACTTAAGTTGGATGTGGAATGATATGTATTTTGAAGTTGAAGTACTAGACAAGTTGGATATTTTGAAGTTGGACTTATGTTGGATATTCATGATATGTAGTTAGACTTATGTTATTGTTTTTTTGTTGGATATATTATCCCTGCAATTTACTTATGTTGGCACTTAATTTGAAGTACTTATTTTGAAGTACTAGACAAGTTTACACTTATGTTGTTGGATATTTATGTACTTGTGTTGTTATTTTGAAGTACTAGACTTATGTTGTTTTTTTCAAGTACTTATTTTGAGGTCACAGAGTTTTAGTATCAGGACTGCCACCCCCTGGCAGTCCTACACTCAACTAGGACTGCCAGGGTGCTGGCAGTCCTAATTAAAACTTGTTGTTACAGCAAATTTTAAATAAGACTGCCAACACCCTGGCAGTCCTACTTGAGTGTAGGACTGCCAGGGGGGTGGCAGTCCTACTTATAAAATTTTGTGATAAGCTCCTCAAACTTAAACTCTGTCACAGAGTTCTAGTAACAGGACTGCCACAACCCTGGCAGTCCTACACTCAAGTAGGACTGCCAGGGTGCTGGCAGTCCTATTTCAAACTTGCTGTAACAGCAAGTTTTAATTAGGACTGCCAGCACCCTGGCAGTCCTACTTTAGTGTAGGACTGCCAGGGAGCTGGCAGTCCTATTACAGGTGCACGTATGATGGATGATGGAGTGATGTAGTTGCATAGTTGATGCACAATTGGTGATAAAATAGAGGTGGACTAATACATGATTGATGTGTAGTTGGTGATAAAAATGAAGAGATGGATGCCTACTTGGTCGACTACAATTGGTCAACAAACTTTTAGCCAGCAACTGTGACTATGGGAGGTATCATGTCTTTTGGAATAGCCTAAAGCAACATATGTATACAGGTTGGACCCTACACAATCCACTTGCATATACAATTTGAACTCGTAAGATTTGTTACTCTACATGATTCTTCAATGTAACTGGATCTATCTATGGATCCAAAAAGCAAAAAACAGAAACATAGCTCGGTTAACAGTTATTATTTTATATTTCCTATTCAGTGATAAACGCAAATAACAGAAACATAGGTTGGAAATGTAGTTGGAACAAGGTTTTGAATATAAGCTAGCTCCCATTACATGCATCTACAAGAATGGTCCCATATAGGTTCCTATTAATAACAGCCTAATCACATAAGTAGGAATGCCAGGGGTAGGACTGCCAGGGACCTGGCAGTCCTACACTTAAGTAGGACTGCCAGGACCCTGGCAGTCCTAAATGAAACTTGGGTATCGTCTTCCAAAGAATAACAACTTCATATGTTCTGTTATGCTCAAATCCTTAAATCTGGTCCAAACATTGGATATCTCCAAGACTACCTGTGATTGCTGGCATGCCTACAACAAGTTTCATTTAGGACTGCCAGGGTCCTGGCAGTCCTACTTAAGTGTAGGACTGCCAAGTCCCTGGCAGTCCTACCCCTGGCAGTCCTGGGTGCTGAAGCTGAGAAGAATGAAGATGTCAAGAGTAAAGTAGTAGCAACAAAATAGTCCTTCAGTGGAACTATTACATTGAAGATCTATCTACTAAAGCAATCAATGCTCGTGTCCAAAGTGATTTTCCTTCTTATTTTTTCTTTCTTGTTCTCTACTTTTTTTTCTCGATACCGTCTGGTTGCTGGTCATTCGGTCCAAATGTCATATTGTTTGATAACTAGGAAAATGCGAAGTCTACTACCAAATGCTTACAACCTTCTAATAACCTCTCTCTTCCAAACTTGCTATCACAACAACAATCTTTCCAAAATTTAGGTTTGGAGAAAATTTTGGCTAGGTTTTGTTCTAACCTAAAATAGAGATCCTTGTTTATGTTGGCTTTGGGGGATGGAGGATGATGATTCTTCTTCTTGCTCGGCATTGGGAATGTAATGGATTTTTTAAGGGATTTCTGGTATTGTTCTAACCTAAAATGGAGATCCCTGGAAGAGAAGAAAAGAGTTGAGGGAGAGAACAAAAGTGTAGAGGAAGGAGAGAGGAAAAAAATAAAAGAAAAGTTGGCTTTTATACTAAAGCTTGGGCTGCCCCCAAGTAAAAAAAATCTATGGCAAACTTGTAATATTTTCAAACTCTTTTGGGCTGCCCCCAAGTAAAAATGGTGGTGCCCTTAGAAAAAACCTTTTTCTTTTACTAAATCCATATCCACCAAAACTAATTGTGAATGTGAAACCTAAAAAATTCTCTCCTTTCTTCCTCTCCATCTATGATGACTCTATCCACCTGTCCCTTTTACGGAAGCTGGCCACAATGGGCCTCGACCACCTCAAGCACGACCAGGCCCCCTCGTGGTCAAGAGCGACATTGTTACGCCCTCTCTCCCGCCAAACAGGTCCTTATGAGCTGTCACCTCCTGGTGTTCTCCCTCATCGGTACTCTCTCTCTACTACAGTCTTACTTTGTCAATGATTTGTTCATAAGGCCCTACAAAATTGTGTATGCATGATCTTGGTATTCTTTGATCTGGCTACTTTTTGGTTTCAGAGTTTGATTATGACAGTGAATTTGGGCTGGAAGGGTTGTGAACAAAAAACTGCACATGTGTCGCTGAGAAAATTCGGATTTTCATTCCTTTTCACTCTTTGAGTTAGTGTGTTGTAAATATGCAAAATGTATCAAATTACCTCTTTGTGTAGATTCTTTATAGTCTAGGCGTAAGGATAACATGCCGAAAAATCACAGAGCATGACTACATCAGAAGGGATATGCTTCCTTTGAATTTTTTATATAGACTGATAATGGAAGCTTTAGATCATCACCATATCTGAAGGGATGTGCTTCCTTCGAATTTGTTGTATAGATCAGTAATGGAAAATCCTACAAACAATGGACAACACCATGGTAGGAGTTTACAGAGCATATACATCATTGGGCCTTCTCATATTCCTATTCAAATGTAGTTACAATAACCACTCTCACTTCCATCGACAATAACTATTGACAGTATCTTTTTCGTTTTTCATACTCGTCTACTGTTCCATATTTACTGGATATATGAAATTTGTGTCAACAAGCATTATAACAAATCATGTATAGTAATACTGACAATAAATCATAAATATCTTGGATCATCTAATCAGTCAAATGTTTGGTGAAGCTTTGTATGACAAACTGTCATTTGCATCATTCAGGTCCACAACACCACCATGAAGATGATGCATGACAATATATGCATGCAGCAGCCGCAGATGATGTATCAAAGGGTACCCCAGGCCAACAAGAAGTTCACATAGAGTTGGCAAATGCAGGTTCACATAAATGGGTATGTTGAATCATGTATCATAAGATACTGACAATAGATCATAAATATCCTTAATATGGTCAATTGCAAATAGGTAAATTAAAACTATCTTACGAAAACAAGGTTAGAAATTAGCATATATAATTTTTTTTTGCATTTTCTATGTATATTTTGGAGTAGCCATGTATATATCAGACACAAATTGTCCTGTAGATGTGAATAGTATAACTCTTATTGCTTAAGTTTCGTACATATTGACCTGTTGGATTGATGTATTATGCTTTCTAAAAAATAGTATTTTCAATGTTAGTGAAATTCATGTGTTGCATTCAAATTACAAGTTATTATTCAGAATTTTTGTAGTCTAATTGGAAAGAAAAGAAACTATTGAAGGGAGGAGGTTAGTTTCTGATATGATAGTGATGTTATCTATAGGGGATAAAATGGTAATAGTCTTGATTCTTTACAAACCTTCTTTATCATGAGATATGATGGCTTATCTCTATATTGAAAATACAACCATGTTATTCTTGTTTATCTTATGTGAAGACACATCCTACATTTTCTTTGTAAAATTTCATACATACAGCCTTACGTGTCCACTTGGAATCATTTGAAAAATTGACTTTTTCGTCTCAAACCTATAGGAGCAGTTGTCTTCTCGCAAAGGGGCAATCTAAAGATGTGCTTAAGAAGCACAAAAAGTTTGATTGATATTTCAGAGATAGCCAAGGTGTGTATCATTAAAACTATTATTAGGAGCAATACAACTTTTTCATCTTGATTGACATATTGAGCTTGAATTTGAGTTGTTTGTGAAAAATGAAGTCATACGGTGGCGGTGGAAACTCTAGTTCAAGCTCCTTTATAATAAAAATGGACGAAGTATTGTAGTAAACTACTATTAAATATATATAAGTTCAGGTCTATTTCCATCTTATTAGCTTAATGAAATACTGTGCCTTTAATTTACCGTGATATGTGACTGAGGTGTCTTTTTGTATTCTTTGTTCTTGGTACTCTATTTCTAGACACCTATTTCTTTTCCCCATGTCATCTTCCAAATGTACTTCCTACTTCACTGCAAGCATAATATGAAGGCTAAAAGAAAAAGCGAATAATCTAATATTTAGAAATAAGAAGCTAACTTTTCGCTGAATGTCTTTTTCTTGCTATATTAGCCCTGAGTTCATTTGTCTTGTGCAATTTGGGTAACCTAGGATATTTTTTTCCTATTATTTATATATTTAATTTAAATCACAGAAACCTTTGTCAATGGCTTTTTGTGATGCAGCTCTAAGCTCTCAAATATTTATTAATTGCAGATAGTTTCTCTCCTATAGATAAAGAGGTTTTTGCTCTTCCATCTAGTAATGGATGTACCAGTAGTGTGATGATATACACAGCTAGAAGCTTGATCTTAAATATTTAAGTTGTGGTGTCAACTTGATTTATTTCATATACCCTTGTGTTTTTCTACCACACAATAATAAATATTATAAAATAAGAAGTTTATATCCTGCAACACCATCAAAAGACTGTTTGGAGAATAATGATCGTAAATTTCCTTGTTATTTTTCGAGTTCTAAATATGAAGATTTTAAGTTAGTAATATATAAGAAAGTTAATTTTTTTGAAACCTTTCGATTTTAGAAGTGTTGTACGATCGCACATCTTGTAGATGCTCAGAAATGACATTGCTTTGTATACAATATCCTTTACAGAACCGTATCATGCGTATGTAGAACAGTATCCTTACTGTGTCAATATCCTAAATTTTATAGAAGTGACGTTTTCCAAATCCAAGTTTTTCGTATCCTAATCCTATCCGTACCTATGCAACCATGGTCGGCAGTAATTATTATTATTTACATAATAGTCAATCAAATAGCATCACAGTTTGGATGAAATAGTTGATCACAACTTGTATCCCATTGTTTGGGGGCCCCTTTTATTTTAATTTTAATTGAGAATTTGGCTGGGTAACTGCCTAGGAGGTTTGCCTAGCCTCTCTAATTGAAAATTCATCTCTAAAAGCTTGTTAGTGTTTCATCATAGTTCATTAGTCCCCTCCAGTTGTTATTATTTTAGGCATATTGCTTTTGCTAATGTTTGGTTTAATTATCTTATTGATTGAAAGAGATGATGGGATGAAAACTGTTTAAAAGTAAAAGGAAAAGTAATTCATCTCCCGATCTTCTATGGCAAGATAAATTCATCCGCCTTGAAGAAAAACTCATTTATCATAAGTACTTAGTAGTAAACGTTGTTGGTACAAAACCTATTGGATATGCATGCCATTAAGTTATCAAATTTGATTATTCGTTGCTCGCAGGGGAATATATGGGGGTTGGGGAGTGTGAAGGGAGGCAATGCAACAGCTAAATGCTATCTTGGCTCTAGGTTTCAAGATTATAATGCTAAAGCTGTTATTTGGTTATGCGGTTTCTATGGATGATTGAAGTACCTTGAGATGAAAGAATCATCATCTTTATGGTGTCATCCTCCGTGTACTACTAAAATATTGGTATTTAGCCACGGAACAATCCGTCGCTAAATACGTATATTCCGTCGCTAAATTATATTACCGACGAATTACCGACGGATAACTGACGTCGATAAACATAATGCCGCTATAGAAAATACATCGATAATCTATCGCTATAGCCAAGAATTACCGACGTAACTACCAACGCAAATATAGCGACGGATTAGCAACGAATTCAAAACGTCGGCAACCACAACGACATATTAGCGACGGAGTAGCGACATTTTCTTGTGACCCAAAATATTAAATTTTTCAGAAGCTCAGCGACGGAAATTTCTGTCGCTGACTCGTCTGATACGGTTTTGATATCAGACAAAAGCTCATCGACTGATATTTCCGTCGCTAATTCCGTCGCTAACCTGAAAATATTTCCATGATTCCGTCGCTAAGCCGCCGCTGGTTAGTCGCTAGGCTGCAAATGTTCCAGAATAACGTCACTAATCCGTCGCTGGTTAGTCGCTAATCATTTTATTTATACCATATTAAATTGTTCCAGCTTTGCTCAAACCTAGGAATACATACATAAACTCATTCCAAAAGTCAAATATGACCAACAGTCATTCCAAAAGTCATACATAAACTCTATAACCCCAAATATGTCTAACAGTCATACATAAACTCTATAACCCCAATATATAGAAAATAAATCCAAGCATCTCGATCAAACACATCCAACAATCAAATATGTTCACCAGTCAAATATAGTACATATACAAACACTTTCAATAGTGAAATGATAAAAACACGTCGAACAGTCGCAATAGTACATACGTAAATTCATCGTCAAATACAAGTTATCGTCAAATACAATAAAAAAATAAACAAATCTCAAATTGATGGTGGTGGAGGTGGCGGAGGCATAACCAGCCGTCCGTATGAATATAACTGTCCTAGGACCAAAGAGAGGATCCGTTGTACGTCCTCGGCAGGAACGACGTCTAGAAGAGTCGGCGGCACGACAAGAGGCACTGTGGTCGGAGGAGCAGTCGTTGGCGGAGGCGCTATGGTCGAATCTAGAGCCGGTATAGTAGGCATTATGGTCATTAGCGGAGGCGCTGTGGTAGAAGCTGGAGCCGGTACAGTAGGGGCAGGCATCAGACCTACTGTGATCAGAGCTCCACTCATCTGTCCCATATGACCCTAGAGGGCCACCAGAATCTGTGTAATCTGCCGCAAGGTGTAGGCATCGGCAGTATCGTCGGTCTGTGGAGGTGGAGGTAATGAAGATAGAGGAGCTCTGGAATAAACGGACGACTAGGATGCCAAAGATCCGGTACCGTACACGCTGCCCCATTTCCTTCTACCTACGGCTTATATCCACAAGTCGTTCCTCATAGCCGGCGATGGTGACTGAATAGTCCCAGCTACTACATTAACGAATTTTGGGTTAGCTATTGAAATCGGGTTAGTATCAGCCTTAATGAATTTTGAATAATTTACGAATACCAAAAACCCTAGCTACTGTATTGTGTCCGTGTCCGTATCTGTGTCCGTATCCAAAACCCTAGCTACTATATTGTGTCATAATTTTCGTGTCCGCATCCAAAACCCTAGCTACTATCGAATTGGAATTGGATATCCTTATATTATAATCGAATATCGGATATCGAAACTGGTATCATACCATTCCTATGAGTATCGACATCGAAATCGGTAATATCAAAATCAGGTTAGTATCAGCCTTATCGAAATCGGATTCAAAAACCCTAGCTACTAGATTAACAAATTTTGGGTTAGCTATCGAAATTTTGTTAGTATCGGCCTTAACGAATTTCGAATAATTTACGAATACCAAAAACCCTAGCTACTACATTGTGTTTGTGTCCGTATCCGTATCCGTGTCCGTGTCCATACCATTTCTATGAGTATCGATATCGAAGTCGGTAATATCGACCATTCCTATGAGTATCGGTATCAGACCATTCATAGGAGTATCAATATCAAAATCGATAATATCAAAATCGGAATAGTATCGGCCTTATCGAAATTAGATTCAATATCTTAATGTCCGTATCGGGTTAGTATCGGCCTATCGGAATAGTATCGGCCTGTCGAATTGGAATTGGATATCCTTATATCATAATCGAATATCGGATATCGAAACTGATATCATACCATTCCTATGAGTATCGATATTGAAATCGGGTTACTATCAGCCTTATCGAAATTGGATTCAAAAACCCTAGCTACTACATTAACTAATTTTGGGTTAGCTTTCGAAATTGTGTCAGTATCGGCCTTAACGAATTTCGAATAATTTACGAATACCAAAAACCCTAGCTACTATATTATGTCCGTGTCTGTATCTGTGTCTGTGTCCACACCATTTCTATGAGTATCGATATCAAAGTCGGTAATATCGACCATTCCTATTAGTTTCGATATTGAAATCGGTATCATACCATTCATAGGAGTATCAATATCGAAATCGGTAATATCAAAATTAGAATAGTATCGGCCTTATCAAAATCAGATTCAATATCTTAATGTCCGTATCGGGTTAGTATCGGCCTATCGGAATAGTATCGGCCTATCGAATTGGAATTGGATATCCTTATATCATAATCGAATATCGGATATCGAAACTGGTATTATACCATTCCTATGAGTATCGATATCAAAATCGAAAATATCAAAATCGGGTTAGTATCAGCCTTATCGAAATCGGATTCAAAAACCCTAGCTACTACATTAACAAATTTCGGGTTAGCTATCGAAATTGGGTTAGTATCGGCCTTAACGAATTTCGAATAATTTAAGAATACCAAAAACCCTAGTTACTACATTATGTCCGTGTTCGTATCCATGTCCGTGTCCAAAACCCTAGCTACTATCGAATTAGAATTGGATATCCTTATATCATAATCGAATATTGGATATCAAAACTGGTATCATACCATTCCTATGAGTATCGATATCAAAATCGGTAATATCAGAATCGGGTTAGTATCAGCCTTATCAAAATTGGATTCAAAAACCCTAGCTACTACATTAACGAATTTTGGGTTAGCTATCAAAATCGGGTTAGTATCGACCTTAACGAATTTTGAATAATTTATGAATACCAAAAACCCTCGCTACGACATTGTGTTCGTGTTCATATCCGTGTCCATGTCCAAAACCATAACTACTATATTGTGTCATAATTTTCGTGTCCGAGAAGCATATCGTGTCCGTGTCAACAAAAATTATTACAGAAAAAAATTAGGTCATTACCTGAGGAGTGGGGGTTGCCCTGTCGCCAGAGAAGAGCAGAGGGGTGGGGCAGACGGAGGAGGGCAGAGGAGGGGACGGCGAGGGAGGAAAAGGGGGGCAGAGGTGGGAGGGGGAAGAAGAGGGGAAAGGGGGGTAGAGGGGGGGCAGAAGGGGAGGGGCAGAGGGGGTCGATGAGGGCAAAAATAGTGGCAGAGGGAGGGTGGAGAGGGGGGCACCGGGAGGGGGATGGAGAGGGGGTCGAGGAGGGGGTCTGAGAGAGGGGCGGATGGGGGCAAAGGGGGAAGGGTCACTGGAGAGGGGTCGGAGATGGAGGCGGAGATGGGGGTCGGAGAGAGGGGCAGAGATAGGGGTCGCCGGAGATAAGCGAGGGAGTCGAGTGAGCGAGAGGAGGAAAGTTGGAGGGAAATTAAAATTTTGGGAACATTTTTAGAATGAGTATGGGGGATACTTTTACAGAAGCTCAGCGACGAAAAATTTCGTCGCTGAGGCGTCCGAAGAAAACTAGCGACGGACTAGCGACGGATTCAGTGACGTCCAGTTAATTTTTTTTTACGTAAATTATCCGTCAGAAGTCAGTCATAAGTACGTCGTTAATTAGCGACGGATTTACTGCCATCGCTGACGTCCGTCGGTAATTAACAGTATTTTTGTGGTGCTGGAGTGGTTCGTTTGTGAATGTCATATCCATATTATGCTTCATAGTTGGGAGATATTATATGTGACTGACCAGTGAATGCCTGCAACATTTTTAAATATTTCCAAGGAAAATACAACATAATTGTTGATAAGTATTTGTCAAAAGTGATAAGATAGCAAAGGACATGATTATTTTATTTGTTATTGCACTTAGCCCTCTAAAAATGTCATTTATCTATTCTTTGTATTTTCTGCCTTATTATAGTTTTGAATTGTAGGTGATTCATTGTCACGACCCGCACCCAATGTAGGGGCACGAGAAGTGGGTACGTCCAGCCTATACCGCAGTGTCGGTGGTAGAACGCTGTCCTAGGTCACAACTTCTAACACAATATAAATATAACTATACAAGATATACTCTCCGCACGGAGTACAAAATAGAAGGTACATCTCAATCACAATCTAAGGTAGAAATAGCACGATATCATAGATATGAAAATCTTAAAGGAAGTACAAACAAAAAGGGAAATTAGTCTAAGTGTCTATATGACACAATAACAACAACAAAACATAATACATCTCAAGTCTCAAATGACAACAACATAGTAAGATAAAGTCTAACTAAACTAGTCTAGGCAGTAGGGGTGATATCATCAGCTAGAGCTGGGTCCTCCTGAGAGTCCAGCTCGCAAGTGTCGTCTACGGTTGCTCCATAGTACGTAGGATAGAAATCCTCGACGTCATTTGTAATATTTTTAACAGGTCAAGTCAGGACATGAACAAGCACAATACATCTCACACAGTTTTTATTATGGCAGGAAATATAAAGCATGTAAAAGAGTAAGATACATGAACTGTAAGAATATGTACACGAAAATAAGAGAGATATTTATAAACTGGAAATATATATACATGATAAGTAGGAACTGTAAGTGACTAGTGATTCAGAGCACAAGACGGTTATGTAAACGGCACGATATTGCACACGAGTAATCTACAGAGGTTCACACGAGTAACTACAAGATTGATCACATAACCACTTCTACTCCCCTGTCCCCAATCAATACACAAGGATCCAGTCATGTTATGTTATTGCACACGAAGTATAGTTGTACACGATGATCATGTGAGCACATGAGAGTACACAATTTTACACGATTTGTACACGAATAACACGAACATAAGGACTACACGATGCCCATGATAAAGTACAAGAACACGAAATACCCGATGTATCCGCTAAGGGGATAACATCGCATGAAAAGATCCATATAGTACCAATCCGTGATAACAAGTGTCAGCATCAAGTAAAGTAATCTAGAACATGAATATAAGTCCTAGCAAGTATGAAAAGATCAGAGAATGTACTCGTCTGAAATCCGAATGTCCGTAAGAATATAAAGTCCGAAGCGAGGTAACTGAGTCCTGTTTAGAGCAACACAAGTCATGATGTATACAAAAGGATTATAATTTGAAGAGTACAATGCATCTACATGTTTCTAGGTCAATCTAGACCAAAGTAAACTCTTGGTCAACTCTGGTCAACTCTAAAAGTCAAACTAGGTCAACTCTAGTCAAATTAGGTCAAACTAGTCAAGGTTTGGTCAATCTTGGTCAACTAGTCTAAGTTAGTCTAATCTAGGCTTAACAATTCAATTCTAGGTTTAACAAGTCAACTCCAACTATTCAACACATAGCCTATGCAAACTAGCTATACTAAACACACAAAGATAAACCATAGTCTAGCACTATAACTAACTAGCTAGGCACACATAACCAAGTAACCTAGTATAGTATCACATTCACATTTAAATTTCATTCACGTATATAAACAATATATATATAGGGTATATATATAGGTACTACATATATATGTATAATTATATAGATAATGAATGATGGCACATATATAGGTTGTGTGTGTTTGTGTGTCATATACATGGTGTAGCAGTAAAGTAAGGTTAACTTCCAGTTAACTACATACATGTATACATTCATACATGCATATAAACACATATTAAAATCTAGTTTCCAGTTTAGCCTAAAACCCAATTTCAGTCTCAGGTTTTACAATCAAACAACTCTCAGTTTTCATGCAAACAATAAAATTTAGTTTTACATACAAATTTACATATATATATTCATCTCAGTTTCCAGTTTAACATATACAACTAGACTCAGATTTCAGTTTTCATGCATGAACTAACAATCTCAGGTTTTACTAAAAAATTCATTCTCAGGTTTGAAAACTAGTTCTCATGTTTTACATTTCAAGTTCTCAGGTTTTACTCAATGGTTCTCAGGTTATATAGCATACGTTTCAGTCACATATACATTACATGTGGAAATGATCTCGAATGAGAGTCATGTATTTACAACCCAATCAATGCTCCCAGGTTTTATAATTATTAATATCAGTTTTTACAAATAAAATAATTCTCAGGTTTACAAACAGGGAATCTTAGTTTTTACTATACTGTTCAGTCATACAATTAATGAAATTCGAATATAACACCAACCCATTTGAATCTCAGTTATCTACACATCCTATCAGTACATTTTTAACATGTGCAATTAGTATTTAAACAAATTAAATTTAGTTTAAAACATATTAACCCCACATAATCGAAGACACAGTTTCATTCCCGTATACCAATATGAACAACCCTTAATTTCAATCCAAAATCAAATCACCCAAATTAAATTGTGTACAGAGGTATAGGTTTTTGGCCCATTGGTCATGGTCAAACCTGATTTTAATAATTGATCAAACTCCGTCTTGATATAAATGCAAGGCAATTCAGATATTTACCTACGACATTTTGGACACTGCTCAACGATGGATATCTACTATGTTCAAGACCGAAGCTGTTTGCCATTCATAATGTATTTCCTTTAAAGCAATGTAATTTTTCATTTTATTGAATCTAGGAATACATTGTACACCAAGTCGTACTGGCAAATAGGCTGTCCGGAATCATTTTTCAAAATCACCATATCCTTTTAAAAATGACCTATGTTTTTGAAAAACATCATTTTTACAAAAAGCTTCTGAAGGACTTTTCAAAAAGCCAAAATGATTTTACTCAAAATTAACTGGCAGAACCCTAGCAAAACTCGGCTAGAGTTCGGCCAGAGTTCGGCCAAGTTGAACGTTATGTGAACGTTTGATTTGAACTTGGTCTCCCTTCAGTTGCGGTTTGTTACAAAGAGTTCTGTCCGAATTTTGTCCGAATTCTGTCAGAGTTCTGTCTTTGGAAAAACTATAAATAGAGAAAGATTTTGATCATTTCAAAACACAATTCACTTTCAATCTCTTCTCTTCTAAAGTTTACATTTTCTCCAAAGAGTTCTAAAAAGCTTTCATTTTCAAATTCCAAGCCAGTTACAATCCTCTAGTCGATTTGCCAGTACGGTGCGGTCTAGAAGTTTCAGAGCGGTTGCAATCAGAGGCTTGATTGAAGATACAACTCTTCATAATTGAAGTTGGTCGAGTTCTTCGTATCAAAGCTCGCATCTGTAGAAGTTGCAAGGACTTCGTATGAAAACTTGCGGGATTTTCCAATAGTGGATTCAACTAGAAGCTAGAGTTCTTCCGACTGGGCTAGTCCTCATAAGAGGAAAACCAGTATAAATCTCGGTATTTGCGTTTGCCTTCTGATCACTCTTTTATTTTTGTCATTTATTTTATGATTATTATTATATCTGTGATCTAACTGCTAACGAGATTTTTTAATTAGCAATATTTTGCTGCCTACTCTATTCACCTCCCTCTAGAGTATTCTGCTTTACGATTTTGTTCCTACAATTGGTATCAGTACAGGTTAAACAGGTAAAGCAAGGTAAATTACAGTTATATTCGATTGTTATATAGATCATAGAATTACACATGGCAACTGTGAAATTCACAAGTGAAGGCCAAGCCACAAACTGACCTCCACTGTTCGACGGCACAAATTACACTTATTGGAAAACACGTATGAGTTTCTTTCCGAAATCTCTTGATTTTGACTTATGGTTGATGGCTATAAAAAGCCCCTTCGTATTAATGTTGATGGTGTTTTAGTTGAAAAACTCCATGACAAATGTACAGAAGAGGAAAAGAAAAAGGCCAGTCTTGACGTACGTGCTATTAACGCTCTATTTTATGCTTTAAACAGAACTGAATTCAACAGGACGTTTACTTGCACAACATCAAACGAAGTGTGGAAACTTCTCGAAGTAACCTACGAAGGAACAACACAAGTCAAGGAGTCGAAGATCAGCAGACTTACTCAGGAGTATGAGAGGTTTAAAATGAAGCCAAGTGAATCAGTCACTCAGATGTTTACAAGATTCTTCGATATTGTAAATCCTCTGTCTTCACTAGGCAAGGATTACAGTAACCATGAGAAGATTCGCAAACTTCTACGAGCCCTTACAAAGAACTGGATTACAAAGGCTACAACAATCATTGAAGAGAATGACCTCTCAACAATGTCTCTGGAAACACTCATGGGTAAGCTACTCACTCATGAGTTAGAACTTCAAGACTTTGAAGATACTATACCAAAGGAGAAGTCAGAGAAGTCGATCGCTCTCAAAGCTCAACATATAAGAACCATCGAAGATAATTCTGACGACAACGACTCTGACTCTCAAGATCAAGCTCTTCTGGTAAGAAAATTCAAGAAGTTCATGAGATTTAACAGGAGAACAAAAGATAGCAATAATAACAACAACGAGGAAGATCCTATTTGCTACGGACGCAAGAAGAAAGGACATATAAAGAAAGATTGTCCTACAGCATCATCATCAAAGAAAAGCAGCAAATATGACAAACTCTACCTGAAGAAATCTACATCAAGAAAGTATGCCAACACAAGCATATGGCATGAAAGTGAAGCCAGTGACTCAGAAGACGAACAATCAGATGACGCTGCAAATGTATGCTTGATGGCTTGCGATCAGGTAATCACTAATCCTCTATTTGACCCTTATGATGATTTCACCTTTGAGCAACTAGAAGATGCTTTCAGTGACCTGCTAGATGATTACAGGAAACTATTGGCACATTTTATTTTGATATATTAACAGCATCTTCGTAGTTTAGTTTTCTATGTCTTTAGATTTATATCTTCTCAGAAGCTCTATTCAAGTGCTACCATCCATTGCATTGAAGACTGAAGCAGATACCGACGCTCCTTGCATAGACGACTTCCTACACTACTTAAAGATTTTGAGTCTATACAAGGTCTAGGTATATCTGTAAACACTTAAGGATGGATGACTAACTAAAAGCATAAGTCAAAAATCAATATATATTACAGAGCGGCATACCGACGGTATGCTCCGGCATACCGGCGGTATACCGTTTTGTGGACCACAAAACGTTCTGTGACAAAACGTCGGCATACCGACGGTATGCTCCGGCATACCGACGGAATACCGTTTTGTTTGCCTAAAAATGTTCTGTGATAAAACGTCGGTATACCGATGGTATGCCACGGCATACCGACGGTATACCAGGTTACAAATATTTAATTTTTGAATTGCTTTGACTAGCATTAATGGCAGCATTAAATGCTCCCAACGGATATTAATATGACCGTTACTGGGTGACCGGTATACCGACGGTATGCCGGTGCATACCGACGGTATACCGTTCAGGCTGTATCCAGGAGCATTAAATGCCACCTACTCTTGGTTTCTCTATAAATGAAAACCTTCTCTCTCATGAAGCTTTTACCAACTCTTACCATAAATTTTCTAAACAACCAAGAGCTCCACCATTAATACTCTACCAAGCTTTTAATTGTCATCCTCTCCCAAAGTGCTAGAGTATTTAAGAGTTGTAATTTTCGATCTTCACGTGTTAGAAGATCAACGAGTTCTCTTCTCATTTGTTTGAAGTTGGCGAGCCTTCGTAAGAAAACTCGTGTGTTGAAGTTGACGAGTCTTCGGATCCAAACTCGTATTGAAGTTGGCGAGTTCTTCGGATCCAAACTCGTGTGTACTATTTGATTAAATAGTAGATTTAAGTCGGAGAGAGTTCCGGGACTGGATTGCCTCAAGCGAGGATACCAGGATACATCTTGTGTTTGATCTTCTTACTCTTTCCTTTTATTTGTCATATATTGCTTCTTGTGCTCTAGTTATTTTTTATTTCCCTATTCACCCCCCTCTAGGATTCTACAATTGGTATCAGAGCTTTGTTCTCTTGATTTGGATTTACACCCTTTGAGTGATCCATGGCCACTAATCCTAGTATCAACACCTTCCACAATGAAGGACACTCCACAAATAGGCTTCCCCTATTTGATGGAACCAACTATAACTACTGAAAGATTAGGATGAGCATTTATCTGAAGTCCATAGATTTTGATTTATGGGATTGTGTGATAAATGGTCTTCCTACTCCTTCCAGAGTTATTGAAGATATTGCTTCTGACACCCTTAGGGACACACTTACTGAAAACACCAAGAAGCTTGCTAGTCGAGATGCCAAGGCTATGAACGCTCTTTATTGTGCTCTCGACATTAGTGAATTCAACAGAATCTCTACTTGCAAGACTTCCAATGAGATTTAGAAGTTACTTGAAGTCACACACGAGGGTACTTCACAAGTGAAGGAATCCAAGATTAGTAGACTCACGCAAGAATATGAGTCCTTTAAGATGAAGCATGATGAATCTATTACTTGCATGTTTATTCGTTTTGGTGATATTATTAATCCTCTCTCTTCTCTTGGTAAGGAATATCCTGCTCATGAAAAGATCAGAAAAATTCTTAGAGGATTAACAAAAGTTTGGAGTCCTAAAGCTACCGCAATCATTGAGGGGAACGACCTGACAGTCATAAACCTTGAGACCCTCCTGGGTAACCTAATGACTCATGAACTCGATATGAAGGATCAAGAGGAATCCTCCATACAAGAGAAGGAGAAGGAGAAGACCAAAGAGAAGGAGAAGTCTCTTGCTCTCAAAGTTACAACGTCCTACTCCAAGGATAGCTCTGACGACAATGAGTCGGACGACGATGAAGAAATAGCTCTCACAGCTAAGCACTTTCGGAAGTTCCTCAAATTTAACAAAGCCAACCGCTTCAAATGGGACAATGAGGAAGATCCGGCGTGTTATCAATGCAGAAGACCCGGACACATCAAGAGGGACTATCCGATGATAAGAAAAGACTCAAGCAAGTACGAGAAGCCTAGCAAGGGAAGCTCGTCCTCCAGAAAATTCGCCAACACAAGCATTTGGTGTGAGAGTGATGCAAGCGACTCCGACAACGACAAAGAGTGCAAACACAATGCCAATGTTTGTCTTACGGCAACCGATGAGGTACTTGATGATCTCTCCTTAAATACTCTTACTTATGATGACTTGGAGAAAGCTATCCTTGAATTGCATGAAGGGCACAAAGGTGTTAGGAATAAATATAAGAAATCTCTAAAAGAGGTTGATGCTCTTCAACTTGAAGTAGAAAGACTCTCAAGCATCATTATTGATGTAAAGGGAAAATCTTCTGCTTCTGACACGGATGAGATAGAGTCTTTGCGACTCAAGTTTCAAGAATCTCTTGTCACCATCAAGAAAAAGGATGATGAGATTCAATCCATGAGAAGAGCTTATGAATTTGCTATGCATAAGGTTCAAGATGCTAATAGGAGAGAATATGATACTTCTATTAAGTATAATGATCTTCTTCTACAGAGTAAGAAACTAGGTAATAAGAACACTACTCACATGCATACTCCAAGACACCTCACACTCATCACAATGCTAGGCATACTTCTTACATGAACACTACATACAAATCCTTTTTTAACACAAGAAAAGGACCATTTGTTAAGAAAAATACTTCGCATCATGCTTTTATTATCATCATCATAATACTAATGTTAGAACTCCTCGCACTAGAGATTCACATATGCATGATTCTCACACATCTTCTTCTAAATCCTCTATGATTTGCAACTACTGTGGCTTGCTTGGACATACGACCAATTATTGTCATACAAGGAAACTTATTGATAAAAAAGTTTTTTAGTGGGTTCCTAAGACTAACACTCAAGGACCCATACGATCATGGGTACCTAAATGTTCATCTTCAACTTATGTTGTAGGTGAAGAGTCCTTCTCATGCTAGAAGCAAGTGGATTCTCGATAGCGGTTGTTCACAGCACATGACCGAGGATGCTTCATTATTTACAATCTATCGATGAAGAAGGAAGGACACATCTCTTTTGGTAACAATCTTAAGGGTCACATTATAGGAAATGGTAATATCGGTTCCCCTCCTTATCCTTGTATTAAGAATGTGTGTCTTATTACTAATCTTAAACACAATCTTCTTATTATTAGTCATCTTACCGATAATGGTTATGATATCAAGTTTGTTAAGCTCAAATGTTTCATTACCGATAGTTTAAGTGGATCTATTATTTATGAAGGCATTAAAGAAAATAATATCTATGTTTTATATCTTGTCGAAGATACTAACAATGACAGGTGCTTAGTTGCTAAGAACGATGAAAGTTGGCTTTGGCACATGAGGCTCGGACACGCCAACATGGATACCATCTCTCATTTTGCTACCAAGAAGCTCGTAAGAGGACTCCCAAGTATCCCGTTCAAAATGGATATGGTATGTGAAGAATGCGAGAAGAGTAAGTTGACCAAGTCATCCTTCAAATCCATCAACTCTGTGAGTACCTCTAGACCTCTTCAACTTATTCATATGGATCTTTTTGGTCCTAGTAGAGTTGCCAGTCTTGGAGGCAAGCTTTATGCTTTTGTTTTGGTTGATGATTTTTTGAGATTTACTTGGATTATTTTTCTTGCTTGCAAAAGTGATACTTTTCGTGAATTTGTTGCTTTTTGTAAGCGTGTTCAAAATGAGAAGGGTTTTTCTATTAACAAGATTAGAAGTGATCATCGAGGAGAATTTGACAATACCGATTTCAAAAGATTTTGTGAAAAGAATGGTTTTGGACATGATTTTGCTTGTCCACGTACTCCTCAACAAAATGGTATTGTGGAGAGAAAGAATAGAACCCTTGGCGATATGGCCCTGGTTATGTTAAACCAATATAAGCTCCCATAATATTTTTGGGCGGAAGCCATTAATACGGCATGTCATGTTATAAATAGGGTCTTGATTAGACCTTTTTCTAAGAAGACTCCTTATGAGCTTTGGTTTGACAAAATTCCCTCTATTGAATATTTTAAAGTTTTTGGTTGTAATTGTTTTATTTTGAATACCAAGGATAACCTAGGCAAGTTTGAAGAAAAAGCCTATGAAGGAATATTCCTTGAATACTCTACGCATAGTAAAGGTTTTCGTGTTTTTAATAAAAGAAGTTTTGTTGTCGAAGAGTCAATTAATGTCTCTTTTAATGAACTTAATTCTTCTACATTCTCTTCTTCCGATGATGTTGATGACATCTCGTTTGGGTTGGAGAACTCCTCTATTGGAGATCGTCCTTCTTCATCTAACAATGAAGTTGTGACTCCTCCAATAAAAGAGTCTCCACCTCTCGAGCCTCCTCAAAAGGATCTCCCAAAAGAATGGAGATTTGTCACCAACCATCCTAAGGAACTTATCATTGGGGATCCTTCCTCCAGTGTTAGCACTAGATCCTCAACTCGTGATCTTTGTGCGAACGTGGCTTTTATCTCTCAAATAGAGCCTAAAAATGTTAATGATGCTTTTCTTGATGAATTTTGGATGATAGCGATGCAAGAAGAGCTAAATCAATTTGAGCGAAACAAGGTTTGGGAACTTGTCCCAAAACCTAGCAATCACCCCAATATTGGAACTAAATGGATGTTTCGAAATAAACTTAATGAAGATGGGTTAGTGACTCGTAACAAAGCCCGATTGGTTGCTCAAGACTATAACCAAGAGGAAGGCATTGACTACGACGAAACCTATGCTCCGGTTGCTCGTCTTGAATCCATTCGCATGCTTTGTGCCTTTGCTTGCTTTAATGATTTTAAACTCTTTCAAATGGATGTTAAGAGTGCTTTTCTTAATGGTATTATTAAAGAGGAAGTTTATGTAAAACAACCTCCTGGCTTTGAAGATTTTTAATTTCCTAATCACGTGTTCAAACTCCACAAAGCCCTTTATGGCCTCAAACAAGCTCCCCGTGCTTGGTATGAGCGTCTTAGCTCCTTTCTTGTTTCTCATAATTTTTCTAAGGGCAAGGTTGACACAACACTTTTTATCAAATCCCATAATGACATACTTTTGTTGGTTCAAATTTATGTCGATGACATTATTTTTGGTTCTATTAACAATACATTTTGTGTAGAATTTGCAAAAGATATGCAGGAAGAATTTGAAATGAATATGATGGGTGAGCTATCATTCTTTTTGGGATTACAAATCAAAAAAGGACCCAAAGGAACCTTCATCAATCAAGCAAAATATACAAAGGATCTCCTCAAGCATTTCGAACTTGACTCATCCAAATCGATGAGGACTCCTATGGCAACAACGACAAAGCTTGACAATGATGAAGATGGCACATCGGTTGACATCCGTAAGTATCGAGGTATGATTGGTAGTTTACTTTATCTAACTGCTAGCCGTCCTGATATCATGTTTAGTGTATGTCTTTGTGCACGTTATCAAGGAAATCCAAAGGAATCGCACTTATGTGTCGTAAAGCGTATTTTTCGGTATCTCTAAGGCACCGTGAACATGGGCCTTTGGTATCCAAAATCTTTATCCTTTGAGCTTCACGGCTTCTCGGATGCAAATTTTGCCGGATGCAAGATTGACCGAAAAAGTACTAGCGGTACATGCCAATTCCTTGGGAAATCCTTGGTATCATGGTTCAGTAAGAAACAAAATTCTGTTGCTCTTTCAACCACTGAGGCCGAGTATATTGCGGCCGGTTGTTGTTGTACACAAATTCGTTGGATGTCACAAACACTTATAGATTATGGCATTTCTCATACTTGTACCCCTATTAAATGTGATAACACTAGCTCGATCAATCTCATGAAAAATCCGATTTGTCACTCACGTACGAAGCACATTGAAATTAGACACCATTTTCTTCGTGACCATCAACAAAAGGGGGATATTCGTCTTGAATTTATTGACACTACTTATCAGTTAGCCGATATCTTCACCAAACCACTCCCGGAAGATCGCTTCATTTTTCTTTGCCAAGAACTAGGCATTTTAAATTTTGACTCATAGTTCTCCTCGGCCGGCACACCGACGGTATACTTCGGTATACCGACGGCATGCCATTTTTGGCTCAGAATTAGGTTCTGTGCCAAACTTCGGTATACCATCGGCATACACCGGCATACCGACGGTATACCGGTGCGCGGCGGACTGCTGAGTCACATCCTGCATGGGACCCACCTTTTCTTCCATTCTCTTTTTTCTTCATCCCTCTCATTTATTTCCCTTTCACATCAATCTATTCCCCATTTATTAACCACCTCCTCCTCTCCTCTTCCCTATATCATAACTTACAATCACATTAACTTCCATCCCTTCCTCTTCCCCATTACTCCTCCTTTATCTCCATCATTTCCAACCTACCCTTCCTATTCCCAACTCTTTAACCGTTCACTTCCTTCCTTCCTCTTTAAACCGTATTTTTTTTCTTCTTCCTACACTTCTCACACAGCCCTACTTCCTTCTCTACCTATCTTCTTCTCCAAATGGATGCCCCCAAGCGTGCTCGTTCCTCATTCGTCGCTTCGAATCCCTTCACCCCGGTGGCTCTCCCCCATGGCTACGATCAGCGGGCCTTTACCTCTCCCCTGGCTGCCGAGTCTTGGCTTAACCACTTCGTGCACCATAACGTGTACAAAGGGCACGCCATTAACTGGAATCTCTTTCCTGGACATGTTTCTCCCTTCGAGGCGGCTGGACTATCCTCCCTTCTTCGGCGTCAAGTGCCTGTTTATCCCGCCGCCGTTCGCCTCTTCTACTGCAATATGATCCCGGACATGGAGAACGGGGCCATTGAGACGATGGTCAACGATCGTCATTTCTGCCTGACGGCTCGTGACCTCTCTAGCATTCTTGGCATCCCAGACAGAAGAGAAGCTCTACCGAGCTTGGCTGCTCTTCATTTCTCGTCAGCGGTTCCCTTTGACGAATTCTGCGCCATTATCTGTAAGGGTCCCAACCCTCCTGCTATCCCTACTCTTTCCGTTCAACTGGAGCCGTTTTACTTCGAGCTCCATAGGATTGTGTGCCACACACTATATCCTAAGGGCGGAAACTATGATGCCATCACTGGTGATGCATTGGTATGCATGTACTACATGTACCCGAGGAAGCCCTTCTCCTTCTCCAAGACTCATCTCTATGCTTTCTTCGGTGTCCTGCCAGCGGGGAAGCAGAATCTCTATTATGGCTCCTTCATCACTATCATTTTGGAAGCCAAGCATGTCGACCTCTCCCAATGCTACTCGGACGGCGTCCCATCCTTCCTCGCTGTTTCGCGCTCTATCGGTGGTGCCTCCACATCCCGCGCCTCTTCCTCCCAAGAGCTGCCAGCTTCCACTCCTGCCGCTTCCGCCTCTACTCTGCCTGCCTCTGGCCACTACATGTCGCAGACTCAGCAGCATTTCTATATGTGCATGGCTCAGACAGAGGAGCAGATGCGAGCTAACACTCGTGGCCTTGGCACTCTGATTCAGTCCCCCTTCCATGACCAGGCCTATTTCATTCAGCGCACTTTTCATAACCGAAACGCTTTTCTGGATCTGAATCTTCAGGATCCAATGTACCAGGCCTCCCACTTTTTCGATCCCAAAGCCTACGGTTTTATGTACCCGGACGGCATTGATATCCCTTTGGCGCTTTTCACCAGGCTCAGGACGGTGGGGATGATCCGGCTGACGAGTAGGGGTTGCTTCCTTTTGATGATGGTGTCGAATAAATAGTTGTCTTAGTTTGTCTGTGTTTGTGTCTTTTTTTGTCTTTTGAGGTCCTTCGGGGACCGGTGGTTGGTTGTTACTTGTTGTTTGCAGTCCTACGGAGACTTATTATCTGCTTTTTACTGTTTTGCTAACTCTCGTAGAGGAGAGTTTTTACTTTGGTCTGTTGACGTATGTTATGGGTGTCCTGCATGTATTAAATTTCCTAATTTTCTATCAATACATGCTTTTATCTATGATACTGTGCTCCACATTTATGCTATTTTCTTATTATCATCATTATTTCTCCCATCTTTGACTAAGTGACAAAGGGAAAGAAAACGTATTGAGGGGGAGTTGTCTACCTACTGGGGAGTTACTCTCTGAAGATACTATCTCTCTATTTTGTCAATTATCAAAATGGGGGAGATTGTTGGCATATTTTATTTTGATATATTAACAGCATCTTCGTAGTTTAGTTTTCTATGTCTTCAGATTCATATCTTCTCAGAAGCTCTATTCAAGTGCTACCATCCATTGCATTGAAGACTGAAGCAGATACCGGCGCTCCATGCATAGACGGCTTCCTACACTACTTAAAGATTTCGAGTCTGTACAAGGTCTAAGTATATCTGTAAAAACTTAAGGATGGATGACTAACTAAAAGCATAAGTCGAAAATCAATATATATTACAGAGCGGCATACCGGCGGGATGCTCCGGTATACCGGCGGTATACCATTTTTATCGTCCACAAACTTTCTGTGAAATATTGTCGGCATACCGACGGTATGCTCCGACATACCGGCGGTATACCGTTTTATGGACCACAAAATCTTCTGTGACAAAATGTCAGCATACCGACGGTATGCTCCGGCATACCGACGGTATACCATTTTGTTTGCCTAAAAATGTTCTGTGATAAAACGTCGGTATACCGACGGTATGCCGCGGCATACCGATGGTATAATGGATTACAAATATTTGATTTTTGAATTGCTTTGACTAGCATTAATGGCAGCATTAAATGCTCCCAACGGATATTAATATGACCGTTACTGGGTGACCGGTATACCGACGGTATGCCGGTGTATACCGACGGTATGCCGTTCAGGCTGTATCCAGGAGCATTAAATGCCACATACTCTTGGTTTCTCTATAAATAAAAGCCTTCTCTCTCATGAAGCTTTTACTAACTCTTGCCATAAATTTTCCAAACAACCAAGAGCTCTACCATTAATACTCTACTAAGCTTTTAATTGTCATCCTCTCCCAAAGTGCTAGAGTATTTAAGAGTTGTAATTTTTGATTTTCACGTGTTAGAAGATCAACAAGTTCTCTTCTTATTTGTTTAAAGTTGGCGAGCCTTCGTAAGAAAACTCGTGTGTTGAAGTTGGCGAGTCTTCGGATCCAAACTCTTGTTGAAGTTGGCGAGTTCTTCAGATCCAAACTCGTGTGTACTATTTGATTAAATAGTGGATTTAAGCCGGAGAGAGTTCCGGGACTGGATTGCCTCAAGCGAGGATACCAGGATACATCTTGTGTTTGATCTTCTTACTCTTTCCTTTTATTTGTCATATATTGCTTTTTGTGCTCTAGTTATTTTTTATTTCCCTATTCACCCCCCCCCTCTAGGGTTCTACAGAAACTGCATAGTAAATATGAAACCTCTAAGAAGGTACTCAAAGAGTACAAAGGTGAAATAGGAAGGCTTGCTGACCTACTAGATCATGTTAGAGATAATGACTCTTCAAATGAGTCTGGTGAGCTTTTATCTATTAAGTTGTTGTTACACGAGACTGTTAAGCTATCCGAAGAAAAAGACCAAACTATTATCCTATTAAAGGAAGACCTATCTAAGGAGATAAAGAGTCTCCAGTGAGCACAGGTCAGATTAGAATCACTCACATCTGATTATATTAGATTATATGACACTTCCAAAAGGTTGGAAATTAGTTTAGAAAAATGGCCTGAAGTTGCTACTTCCTATTCTAATACGTGTCAATTACCGAATCATCGGAACACGCCCAACACTGTCAGACCAATCCATACCAAAACTATGCGCAAGAAGACAAATAGGCATGCATTCTTCTATACTAGAAAACCAAAACCTACCAATCATGCACCTCACACTACTTTCAACACTCAACATGCTAAATGTCATTATTGTGGCCTCATTGGTCATATATCTTCTGCATATAGAATCAGAAAGTTAGTAGATTTAAATGTTTATGCATGGATACCAAAAACTAACCATTCAGGACCATACAAGAAATGGGTACCAAGAGTTTCATCTGCAAATTATTTTGTTGGTGGGGCCCCTTCACATGCTAGGAGCAAATAGATCCTCGACAACGGTTGCTTATGTCACATGACCGGTGACGCTTCATTATTTGTAACACCGTCGAAGAGGAATGAAGAAGGATACGTCTCCTTCGGTAATAATTTAAGAGGGTACATAATCGGTATCGGTGACATTGGTAAGGCTCCATATCCAGTAATTAAAGATGTTTGTCTAGTTACCGAGTTAAAACATAATTTGCTCAGCATAAGCCATTTAGCTGATCACGATTATGGTATTAACTTCGTAAGAGATAAATGTACTATAATTGATACTTCAACTGGTAGTATTATATTTGAAGGTAGTAGGGAAGACAACAAACATGTTTTCTATTTGTTCGAAGATGCTAACAAAGCAGGTAGATGTTTGATGGCCAAAAGCGTTGAGAGTCAACTATGTCATATGAGACTCGGTCATACAAATATGGATACAATTTCAAGACTATCTACAAAGAAGTTGGTACACAGCTTACCGGATATTTCTTTCAAAAATGATACGGTATGTAGTGAATGTGAAAAGAACAAAGCTACCAAATCCGCATTCAAATCCAAGAACGTTATAAGTACTACTAGACCTTTACAACTGTTGCATATGGACTTATTTGGACCAAGTAGAATTGCTAGTCTAGGTGGTAGATTATTTGCATTTGTTATTATAGATGATTTTTTCTAGATATACATGGGTTTATTTTCTTGCACGCAAGAACGATGCATTATCAGAATTCGTCACCTTTTACAAGAAAATACAGAATATAAAGGGTTCATGATTACTCGCATTCATAGTGATCATGGCGACGAATTTGAGAATGCAGAATTCAAGCAATTTTGTGACACACACGGTTATCTGTATGAATTCTCTTGTCTTAGGACTCCGCAATAAAATGGAGTTATGGATGTTTGCCATTGATTGTAAAAGTACAGAACAGTTTTATAGGAGGACTGAACTTAGACTCACAATACAAACTCGCTTGTACAAAGAAAGCCTAGTGACGAAAACCTAGGTACAGCAGTCTAAGTACAATTATTTATTTTAGATTCTGGGGGGTGACGATAGAGGCTCGGAAAGGTGACGGCAGCCCTGCCTTACTCCTTGGACGATCGGTATGCAGCCTTGGCTCCTGTGAAGAGATGGTTGGCGTTGACGAAGAAATGCTCTTCTTGCTCTCCTCGTATTGCTCTTCTGGCTTCTCTCTCTCTCTTTATATTTTTCTCTCTGATAGCGTATATCTCTTCTTGTATATTTTGCAAGGGAATGGCACCCTGCTATTTATAATAGTGGGGAGCATCATTAGGGTTTAGATGATTACCCATTCTCAAAGTGGCGGCAGCCTGATGCTTAATCAATCTGGACCGTTCATTTTAATCGTGAAGGATCTGGGCCATAAATGGGGACAGCACTGAATCTTGCGAATGATTAATGTTGATTGCTTTAAATCTTCATGATTGGTTGTGTCAAGCTTGGATCTCTCACCACGTGTCCCATTGACTTGATCATGAATGATATGACCTGATCTCATTAATTATGAGGATAACGTTAAATATGGTCATTGGGATCTGGTAAATCTCTGATTGATTTGCATCTCATAATCATCCTTGCTACCAGCTGTCAAGTCGTAGGGGCAATTGAATCTCTGCCACGTGTCTTAATGATGGACTCTGCCAGAGCCGCATGATATCCATGAACCGCATGAGACAGCGTCTCAGTGAACCGTATAGGTATAGTATTTGCGAGCCGCATGGGATGGTTTCTCGGTGGGCCGCATAAGTGTAGTATTCGCGAGCCGCATGGGATGGCTTCTTGGTGAGCCACAGGAAGACGAGTCTTGCCAGCCGCATGAAGCTGTTCTTCACTGGAGCCGCATGGGGGTAGCCACGTGTCAATCTCGGATCGTGTCAGAGATTTTCTTCTATTCCCAAAGAGTCTGTCATTATGACAGGGCCATTATGATACTTCATGTCAGAGCCGTCAGCTGTCAAATCATGGCAGAGCATTAAATAGGGCCATTGCTCGATGGCCAGCTATGTGAAGGGGTCCCATGGGGGCAGATGGCGTTGATCGAGCCGTATATCTCTGTTGGTGACTTTTGAGCCGTATGATACTCTTGAGCCGCATGAAGCTCGTCTGATTTTGAGCCGCATAAAGCTTCCTGGGTTCTGTACCGCATGAAGAATGTCTCATGACCGAGCCGTATGAAGGACGTCTCATGACCGAGCCGCATGAGGAATGTCTCATGACCGAGCCGCATGAAGGACGTCTCATAACCGAGCCGCATGAGGAATGTCTCATGACCTAGCCGCATAAAGAACGTCTTATGACTCGCATGAGGAATATCTCGATCAGCCCGTACACTCGCTTTCTGGGCCCGGGTATCCCGAACACACGAGTGCGTAGGTATCATGTTTGCTCCCTAATGTGGGGCTAATAGAAATACTTGCCCTCGATCTTTGTTGGGAGACTCTTGAGAACCACTCTGTCCGTTTGCCGCCAGGGGCTGGACACGGGCGGCTCTGTACAACTTTCCATCAGAGGCCCGCTTAGCGGGACGCTCTTGATGGTCAGAGGTTGGGACAGCTGACTGAGCCCGATGAGCCCGCACTGCCCTAGACTTCTTCTACTTAGCACCCGAAGGTACGTAATAGGAAGAGTCCAAGTTTGGAAGGAGGGAAGAGAAGTTGGTGCCCCCTTCAAAGGAGGTAAGGGGGCTCTATTTATAGAATGGAGTGAGCCCTTTCTTCTTCTCCTTTCCGATGTGGGACTAAAAGCAATATTTTCCATGCTTCTACAGGACCCCCTTCAAAGTTTCCAAATTGCAAATTTGGAACACTTTGAATAAGAAGCATGGAAAGTAGATTTGTTTAGGTGTGGCAATCCAATCAGAGGTAGCATGGACGTGATAGGTTTGGGTACTTTCGTTGGGGATTTTATGTGGACTTATCATCCTTGGCGTACCTTGGTTTTAGGTACGGATAATAAGTTGAGAGAGGGAACCATCATATTTACTCAAAGGTGGTATGGACGTGGTAAATATAAGGTTGATGGTAGAGCTTTCCTACTCAGAGGTAATATGGACATGGTAGGAGTGAACTCGAGTGAGGATACATAGAACAACTCAGAGGTGCTATCAACGTGGAAGTTCTATACATTGGGTGAAAGAATGCTATGGAACAGCTGGGCTCCGAAAGCACGTGATGATGAGAAAAGATGTGGATGTACTAAGGGACCTAGTACGGTATTTGTGGTCAGCAGAGGACATTTGTGGGCCCATTATCCTTGGCATACCTTGGTTTTAGGTACGGATAATAAGTTTGATAGGGATACCTAGAACAACTCCGCGGTAAGGCAAATATGGAGGTTCTTGGTATCGGGCGAAAGAATGCCATGGAGCAGTGATCAGTTTTCTGTTTTCTTTCATTGTTTTTTTTTCTTTTTGTCAAGGGATATGATCCCAGATGATGTAGTACTTTGAATTTTGAATAAATGAGCATGTTTCAACTCATCTTCTCTTTCTTGTACTTGTGGTATTTGTGGAATTGGACCTACTGGGGGATTATTTGTGGACCTGTTACCCTGGGCGTACCTTGGTTTTAGGTACGAGTAACAAGTTTCAGAGAGGAATACCTAGAACAACTTTGCGATAAGACAGCTATAGAAGTTTTTGGTATTCGAGAGAATGCCAGGGAGCAACTGGGCTCCTAGGCATGATAGGGAAGGGATGGGCGTGTACTGGAGACCCAGTACAGCATCTGTGGTCGACTGAGGACATTTGTGGTCATCGGAAGACGTTTGTGGGCCTATTATCTTTGGGCGTACTCAGATCGTGGGTACAGATAATAAGTCGAGGGAGGACCATCATACTTGCTCAGAGGTAGTGAGGACATGGCAAGTATGGATTCACGGAGGATATTTGTGGTCAACAGAGGACTTTTGTGGTCAACAGAGGACATTTGTGGTCAACAGCGGACATTTGTGGTCAACAGAGGACATTTGTGGACCTATTATCCTTGTCGTACTCCGGTTGTGGGTACAGATAATAGTTTGAAAGGGAACCGACATACTTACTCAGAGGTAATGAGGACATGGCAAGTATGAAGGTTTCTTCTACGGAGCCTTCCCACTCAGAGGTCATGAGGACATGGTAGGAGTGGGCTCAATAAAGAGGGGGTACATAAAACGACTCAGAGGTAATGAGGACATGGAAGTTCTATGTGAGGGGGCGGTTTGTTTTTGGTGGAAGTAAAACGACTCAGAGGTAATGAGGACATGGCCGTTTTAGAAATTTGTGGATCGCTTACCCTTTTTGTGCACTGGAAGTGCGAGTATTGGATCATGAGGGAGGATCTCTTACAGGAAGAAAGTTCAGAGGTATGATCATACATGACTTACTATCTGAAAGAGTGACCGGGATGTGAGTTCAGAGGCACCTGCGGGTACATATCTCGATAATCTGGGATGTGGAGAGGTGAGTTCAACGGCACCAGCGGGTACATGACTCGATAATCTGGAATGTGGAGAGGTGAGTTCAGCGGCACCAGCGGGTACATGACTCGATGATTTGAAAAATATTGAAAATACGAGTTCAGCGGCACCAGCGGGTACATGACTCGATAATTTGGAATATATTGAAGATGCGAGTTCAGCGGCACCAGCGGGTACATGACTCGATGATCTGGGAAATTTGGAGGCGGAATGTGAGTTCAGCGGTACCATAGGGTACATAACTCAATCATCGGGGTTTTTTTTTGATGTCGTTTCGGACGTAATACTTCTTCAGGAACTTGCCGTTGATGGACAACATGAGCAAGTCTCAGTGTGAGCAGCCTCATACTTGGCCAGCTTCGACTCTTCTTCGGTCACCCCCAGTGTAAATACAAACTGAGAGGATGACTCGGGCAACTTGTTTATCAGGGGATCCATGGGTGGAGCAGAACGTGGGGTTGTTGGCGCACTAGCCACCCCCAGTTTGGTACTCGATGTGGGGTGAGGAGTTGCTGGTTCGCTAGAAGTGTCAGACCTCGCATCGGGGTGACGACCCTTCTTGGGAAGGCGTATCGTCAGTGGCTTGCCGGAGGGATTGAGCTTCTCCGTTTGGGACTGATCGACTCTCGGCAGTCTGATTGTTAGTGGCCCCATTGTGGATCTTGGCACTTGGCCAGACCTTGGCAGCCGGATTATCATCTGCTCTTCTTGTGCCGAGAGGCTAATTGTGTCCTTACGCAGAGTGGCTGTAAGGGGTACAGACCTGCCCGGTTTGCGAGCTTGGAGGTGGATCGTCAGAGGCTCTTCTGATCCTGTGGATGTCTCGGTACTAGCTTGTACATCTCCTTCACCAAGATGCTTCTTCGACTTTTCGTATAGGCAGGAGTCCGAGTAGTAAAATTCGACCCCTTTGAAGGGATCGATGTCAGCAAATTCTGTCTTCACGAAGCCGTATTTGTCGACATATTTGAAGCACTGGTGTAGCATGGAAGGCACGATCATGTAATCGTGTATCCATGGGCACCCCAAGGATGTTGTAAGAAGTGTCTGCATCTATGACGTAGCAGGTGACTTCAGATTGGAGGTCGCCAATTTGACACTTCAGACGAATTTTCCAAATAGGGTAGCTCCTACCCGAATTGAAACCGCTGATGGTGGTGCTTGTAGGCGTCAGGCGATGCATTGGGATACGAAGATGATGTAGCAGACCCTTCGAGATGATGCTTATGGAAGAGCCAGGATCTATGTGCATTCGATCCACCTTCACGTCACCGATGTATCCCGTGTAGTATAGCGGGCGATCGTGTTGGATGATTTTGATGAGCATGTCCTGCGGAGTGAAGACGATGTTGGGCATTGCTCCCGTGCAGGCACTGTCTTGGAGATCCACGGGTGAGTCCTCCCTGGTGAGGTTGGATTGAGCCAGATAGACATCGGCATTTTGGAGTGCTTCGCTTAATGTAATACGAACGTCCTTGGAGAGTCTTAGGAGTTCGTACAGTGACAACTTGGCCGGTGTGTTAGCCAGTTGTGCTAAGATGTCAAAGTTGTAGGGCCTCTCTAGCCCTTGGGCTGCCTCTTTTCGGAGGGATTTGTCGAAGCGAGTCTCCCTCGGCCTAGGCTTGTCAGTCGTCGAAGGCTGAACCGGTCCCGGAGCATCAGTTGTAGTGGGTTGATGATTTTCAGCTGGATTGTCAACCACAGGTTGGGATTGCGCTCCGGACCGCGTGACGACGGCTGTAGCTTCCTCGTTGTCTGCCGAGATTGTGTGGCAGGTCCTAACTTTTCTACTTTTTTTTTATCGGTGGAAGATGGTGTGGGCCGAGTCACTTCTGACACCAAGTCTGGATGGATCCACATGACCTCCCCTCGTGATGTAGTGAGGGGTACTAGACCGGCAGCCTGATCTCGAGGAGGTAGAAGATTGGTAATCTCCATTGTCGCTAGAGGGACGGGGACCACCCCGTCTTGAGTCTCCGTCGGAGGGAAGCTGCCGAATTGTACGGATACCATATTGGCCGCCACGGTTACCTCTTCGAAATCGATGGCCAGAGCATTCGAATCGATGAGGTTTTGTATGTACCGTTTCAGCTGGTAGCAATCGTGTGTAGCATGATGGACATAGCGATGATAATGGCAGTACTTTGGATTCTCCATCTCTGTCGGCCACGGTTCCCGTCTTGGTGGAGGAAGCTGAATCCTGTCCCCTTGTATGAGCATGTCCAAGATGGGCTTGACGTGACCGTCTTCGAAGGAGTAAGTGATTTGCGGCCATTGTTTGTCTGCTGGCTTCGGCTCAAGTTTTTGTGCTGTATCGGCCACCATGGCCTGCTTTCCCTTGCTGTCCCGATTGTTAGAGGGGCTACCCCCATTATCGTTGTTGGGACGCTTGCCCTTGTTTTTTTCTTCCGAGATGTACAATCCCAGTTGGCGAGCCTTCTTCAGTCGTTCTTCGGCACTTGTGGCGCTGATGATGAACGTCTTCCAATCTTTGAATTGACTTTCGCCTATCCAGAGACTGATCGTTGGAAGCAGTCTCTTTTGGCAAATTTCAATCAAAGAGGAATCTGGATTTTCGGAGGGCAGCTTCATGGCGGTTTGGCAGAACCGCTCAATATAGTTCCTTGTCAACTCCTTCTCCCCTTGGACGACGTCCATGAGGGTGGACATGGTGACGTCCTGCCCTACTTCGTAGAATCTCTCCAAGAACAGGCGCTTGAAGCCGACGAAGGAGTGGATGCAGTTATCCGGCAGATTGCGATACCTGTCGAAGGCGACTCCTTCCAATGCCCCAATGAATAATCGCGTGAGGATAGCATCATCATGGGGCAGATCGTCGGTGGTGACCTCGAAGTAAGTGATGTACCGACTTGCTGAGGTCTTGCCATCATATGGGTTGATATTGAACGGCTTATATTTTGGTAGGAATGGTACAACCCTCCATTCGGCAGGGTATGGTTGCCGCATTCTGAGGTCTTGAGCATTTTCTCGGGCATGGAACATGGCTCGGAGCTCCTGGACCTCTCTTCTTACTTCTCGGGCCTCATCTGTTGCGGTAGGGGCTGTTATTTCGGGAGGATTATTTCCCGGGTTTGGTGCTGCTGAGTTCGAGTTCGCATTGACTGCGGGACCCGTGCTCGTTTGGCCAGGCGTTCCTCTTTGTAGAGTTGGAAGAGCGGCTTTGATTTCATCTACCGACTTGACCAAGGCCTGCAGTATAGCCTCCAAAGTGTCGATGCGTTGGCGATCGCCGGAACCACCTTGGTTGCTGTCCGTTATGAACACCGTCCTTACATGAGGAGTGATGGAAGGAACGGTGGAGGATGTGCCCTCCGAGTCGTACCCATGCACCGAGAAGTCATCGGGGTAGGTGGAAATGTTCTCTTCGGGCTCGGACTCGGAGGGAACGGTATCCCCAGCCTCGAAGCTTGCTTCGTCTTGAGAGCCATGGATGTCCTCGGGGACATCAGCGTCTGTTGTACCTGATGGAAGAGTTGTTTTCCCGGGCTCGGCTCCTTGAAACATCGGATTGTTGTGTATGTTCGGAGGTGTGCTACCCCCAGTTCCCACGACCCCCAGCGATGTGGATGATGAATTTCCCATTGCAGCAGATTTTGTCTTTGAACGGGTGTGTTCGAATATTCCGGTGGAGGACAGCCGTTTAGACGACGGTTTCTTAGCTGCAGTGGTTGATATCTTGGCGCTGGGAATGCTTGTCTTCTTTCCTCTCCCCTCGGCGGGGACTTTCTGAGTGGAATTGCATGAGACAACTGGAGGCGCCTCGTCTTCTGAGCTCGGACGCTGTAGTCTTTGGAAGATTGACAGCCGATCTTTCGTCACTGCCGTGTTGTTGCAACAACAGTTGACGATGATTTGGGTGTAGTGATGTCCAAGTGAGGACTCTTTGCACGCCGAGGCTCCTTCTCTTTCCTTGCGCTTGTGGAGGATCGCCTCACGCAGGTCAGAGGAACCACTTTGTCCTTTTTCCGCCGGGGGCTGGACTCGAGCGGTTCTATACAACTTCCCATCAGAGGCCCATGTGATAATCAATGGGATGCCCCGATAGTTAGAGGTTGGGACAGCTGACTGGGCTTGTGAGCCCGCGCTGCCCTAGACTTCCTTCTTTTAGCACTTGCGGGTGCGTAATAGGAGGAGTCCAAGTTGAATACCACAGAGTCTGGCTTATCATCCATAGAACCATCAGGGTCAGGACCGCATGAGAGACGGTCGAAGACTGATCGAGAGAAGCGTGGAACGGATGCTACGCGGCTAGCATTAGGTACCGTGCAGGCTATCTGCATGCGGTTGTCTTCTGCCATTGGATGAGTTGTTTTTATGCGGCTAGGAGTCACGACCGTGCAGGCTGGCCGCATACGATTGGCAATTATGGCCGCATGGGTTTTCTGCAAGCGATTGACTTTCTTAGCCGCATGAGTTTCATCCATGTGGTTGGCAACTGTAGCCGCATAAGCTATACGGCTGACAGATGTGGCCGCATGAGTTTTCTCCATGCGGCTGGCGGATGTAGCCGCAAGAGCTTTCTCCCTGCGGCTAATACCCTTATGCGGCTCGGATCTCATAGAGTTCCTCTTTGCTCCTGCAAGTCCAGCATCATAGTGTTTTCTTCTGCCGGACTTGGGGACAGCAGAGTTGTCTACGGTCTGAAGTGGGGCCGCAGGAGAGTCTTTCTCGTCGTCTTGAGCAACAGAGGATTTCCCATCGAGGGCTTGGGGAGGAGCAAATGATTTTGGCCTCCACTCTTTACGAGCCTTCGTGCCGCGGGTGCGCTTCTGGACCGGGCCAGCGCTTCCTTCGGAGAGCATCTCTTCAAACGCCTGTTGGTCGAAGCGGACGACCATCTTTTGTTTCGTGGAGCCAAGTTTGGCTGCATCCGATTGTGTCACCAACTCCTCAGCCGTAGAAAAGTTAATCCCCAGCAGAGTCGCCATCGTGTTTATCATTGATTGTAAAAGTACAGAATAGTTTTATGGGAGGACTGAACTTAGACTCATAATACAAACTCGCTTGTACAAAGAAAGTCTAGGGACAAAAACCTAGGTACAGCAGTCTAAGTACAATTGTTTATTTTAGATTCTGAGGGGTGACGATAGAGGCTCGGGAAGGGGACGGCAGCCCTGCCTTACTCCTTGGACGATCGGTATGCAGCCTTGGCTCCTGTGAAGAAATGGTTGGCGTTGACGAAGAAATGCTCTTCTTGCTCTCCTCGTATTGCTCTTCTGGCTTCTTTCTCTCTCTGTGTGTATTTTTCTCTCTGATAGCGTATATCTCTTCTTTTATATTTTGCAAAGGAATGGCACCCTGCTATTTATAATAGTGGGGAGCATCATTAGGGTTTGGATGATTACCCATTCTCAAAGTGGCGGTAGCCTGATGCTTAATCAATCTGGATCGTTCGTTTTAATCGTGAAGGATCTGGGCCATAAATAGGGATAGCACTGAATCTTGCGAATGATTAATGCTGATTGCTTTAAATCTTCATGATTGGTTGTGTCAAGCTTGGATCTCTCACCACGTGTCCCATTGACTTGATCATGATTGATATGACCTGATCTTATTAATTATGAGGATAAAGTTAAATATGGTCATTGGGATCTGGTAAATCTCTGATTGATTTGCATCTCATAATCATCCTTGCTACCAGCTGTCAAGTTGTAGGGGCAATTGAATCTCTGCCACGTGTCTTAATGATGGACTCTGCCAGAGCCGTATGATATCCATGAACCGTATGAGACAGCGTCTCAGTGAACCGTATAGGTATAGTATTTGCGAGCCGCATGGGATGGTTTCTCGGTGGGCCGCATAAGTGTAGTATTCGCGAGCCGCATGGGATGGCTTCTTGGTGAGCCGCAGGAAGACGATTCTTGCCAGCCGCATGAAGCTGTTCTTCACTAGAGCCGTATGGGGGTAGCCACGTGTCAATCTCGGATCGTGTCTGAGATTTTCTCCTATTCCCAAAGAGTCTGTCATTATGACAGGGCCATTATGACACTTCATGTCAGAGCCGTCAGCTGTCAAATCATGGCAGAGCATTAAATAGGGCCATTGCTCGATGGCCAGCTGTGTGAAGGGGTCCCATGGGGGCACGTGGCGTTGATCGAGCCGCATATCTCTGTTGGTGACTTTTGAGCCGCATGATACTCTTGAGCCGCATGAAGCTCGTCTGATTTTGAGCCGCATGAAGCTTCCTCGGTTCTGTGTCGCATGAAGAATGTCTCATGGCCGAGCCGCATGAAGGACGTCTCATGACCGAGCCGCATGAGGAATGTCTCATGACCGAGCCGCATGAAGGACGTCTCATGACCGAGCCGCATGAGGAATGTCTCATGACCTAGCCGCATGAAGGACGTCTTATGACTCGCATGAGGAATGTCTCGATCAGCCCGTGCATTCGCTTTGTGGGACGGGGTATCCCGAACACACGAGTGCGTAGGTATCATGTTTGCTCCCTGATGTGGGGCTAATAGAAACACTTGCCCTCGATCTTTGTTGGGAGACTCTTGAGAACTACTCTGTCCGTTTGCCGTCGGGGGCTGGACACGGACGGCTCTGTACAACTTTCTATCAGAGGCCCGCTTAGCGGTACGCTCTTGATGGTCAGAGGTTGGGACAGCTGACTGAGCCCGATGAGCCCGTACTGCCCTAGACTTCTTCTACTTAGCACCCGAAGGTGCGTAATAGGAAGAGTCCAAGTTTGGAAGGAGGGAAGAGAAGTTGGTGCCCCCTTCAAAGGAGGTAAGGGGGCTCTATTTATAGAATGGAGTGAGCCCTTTCTTCTTCTCCTTTCCGATGTGGGACTAAAAGTAATATTTTCCATGCTTCTACAATGGAACGTAAGAATAGAACTCTATCTGAAATGGCTAGAGTAATATTAAATCAGTTTAGTCTACCTAGATACTTATGGGCTGAAGCTGTCAATACAGCGTGCTAGATTCTCAATAGGGTTCTAATTCGACCTATATCGAAGAAGTCTCCCTATGAACTATGGTTTGATAGAAGACAAAATGTTTCATATTTCAAGATTTTTGGTGGTAAATGTTTTAATCTTAATACTAAAGATAATTTGAGTAAATTTGATGAAAAAGCCGATGAAGGTATATTTTTAGGTTATACAGCAAAGAGCAAAGGATACAGAGTCTTCAACAAAAGAACCATGATCATCGAAGAATCTATCAATGTCAAGTTTGATGAGCTAAATCAACACTTAGACTATGATGACAATGAAGACATAATCATACCAAGTACAGCTACTGCAAAACCTTCACACAAAGATACAGAACCATCACATCAGGCATCAGATGAACCTCCAAACAAAGAAGCCGAAACTAGCAATCTTGAGACTATACCAAAAGAGATGAGATTCTTGGCTAATCATCCAAAGGACTTGGTAATTGGTGAGATTACCAAGGGTGTAAGTAATCGTTCCTCGAATAAAGATATAGCTTTTTGTGTTGCTTTTGTTTTGCAGTTTGAACCCAAAATATTGATGAAGCATGTAGTAATAATTTTTTGTTAGATGCTATGCAAGAGAAATTAAACCAATTCGAACAGAATCAAGTTTGGGAACTTGTTCCCAAGCCCATTAATCATCCGGTCATTGGCACCCGATGGGTATTCCGAAATAAACAGAACGAGAATGGTTTAGTGACTCGTGATAAGGCTCGACTCGTAGCTCAAGGATATAATCAAGAAGAAGGTATCGACTACGATAAGACTTATGCCCCAGTTGCGAGATTAGAATCCATTTGCATGTTATGTGCATTTGCATGTTTTCATAATTTTAAGTTATTTTAAATGGATGTTAAAAGCACATTTTTAAATGGTTTTATAAAAGAAGAAGTTTATGTAGCTCAACCTCCCGGTTTTACTGATTTCAAATTTCCTGAATATGTTTTCAAGTTGAAGAAAGCCTTAGACGTTTTGAAACAAGCCCCTCGTACTTGGTACGATCGTCTAAGCTTTTTTCTACTTGATAACGGTTTTTCAAAGGAAAAGGTTGACACTACATTATTTATAAAATCCTTGAATAATAATATTCTTTTGATTCAAGTCTATGTAAATGATATTATTTTTGGATCTACTGATGAATCTCTTTGTCAAGAATTTTTAAAGTGTATGCAGAATGTGTTTGAGATGAGCATGATGGGAGAGCTAAAATTCTTTCTCGGACTGCAAATTAAACAAATCAACAATGGGACGTTCATAAATCAAGCAAAGTACACAAAGGATCTATTAAAGAAGTTCGACATGGAAGCAGCAAAGCCACTTAGCACTCCAATGGTGACCTCAACCAAGCTTGATATTGATGGACAAGGCAAACCCGTCGACATATGTAAGTATGGAGGTATGATCGGTAGCTTGCTATATTTAACTGCTAGTCGACCAGACATTATTTTAGTGTTTGCTTATGTACACGCTTTCAAGCTAATCCTAAGGAATCACATCTGTGCACAGTTAAGCCTATCTTTCGATACCTTAAAGGCACTTCTTCTGTCGGCTTATGGTATCCCAAAACCACGTCGTTTGACCTGGCCGGTTATTCTGATGCTGATTTTGCCGGATGCAAAGTAGATAGAAAAAGCACTAGCGGCACATGTCATTTTCTAGAAAAAGCTATAGTCTCTAGGTTTAGTAAGAAGCAAAATTCTGTTGCATTATCAACAATCGAGACTGAGTATCGCCGCAGGACGTTGTTGTGCACAAATTTTGTGGATGAAATAAACTTTAGAAGACTATGGATTGGATTTTACACATATAACCATTTTCTGTGACAACACTAGTTCTATTAATTTGACTAAGAATCCAGTATGTCACTCTTGTACTAAATATATCGAGATTAGACATCATTTTCTTAGAGATCGTCAACAAAATGGAGATATAAACCATGTATACATAGACACACATAATCAATTAGCTGACATACTCACAAAACCTCTAGCGGAAGATCGTTTCAATTATTTACGTTGAAAATTAGAAATTTTAGATATCAATAATATTAATTAATTTTGTTTTATTAATTAATTTATTCGATACTCAATAACTTTTTTCGAGACAAGCCTAAAAAGAGACTGTCTGTCACCACGACTACGGTCGAAGCAAAGCGGTACTTAAGAGTTCCCCGGTGAACCTCCGTTAGCTGGGACAGTACTTCTACAGCTAATCTAAGACAGATACTGAGTAAAGAATATTCATTTATAAAATAATATTAATTATATTGTGATTGAGATTTAAAATTACTAAACTCTGATTTAAACATTTGAAACGAATTAATAAAAAAGATGTGGCCTCATTATTTTTTATAAATATATAGCAGGCAACCCTTGGCGAATTAGACCCGAGTTCGGTCCGAATTCGGCCAGAATTCGGCTCAGTATATATATGTACCAGTCAGAATTCGAGGCCCCCTCTTCTTCATTCTTCCAAACATCATCAACACAGCAGCAGCCGTGCCCCCTAAACCCTAGTTCATCTCCACCTTCCTTCTTCCAATCCACGTAGAGATCTTCGTCCAAACTTTGGATTCGTACGGAGAATTTCATCCTCTACAGCATATTCAACTCTCGGAAGGTACAATTCCTTCTCTCCTCCACTTTCCAATTGTTTGGGTTTCTAGATTTTGGGATAGAATGCCTAAGGGATTCAATCCTTTCAAGAGGAAGAAGACCAATGCCAGTGAAGAGACATCGTCTTCAGATTCGCATACGGATTCCCTCTTTTCTTCGGTCCAATCGGATGACGGTGCATCGGACGAGTTTTACTTCAAAACTTCCGACCAAGCCCTATTGTGGTATGCCGATTTCATTATGCGTACTATTTGTACCGGATCTCCGATCAAATGGACTGTCTTTCCTGACCATCGTCCTTACTTTGAGGCATTAGGGTTACAACACTTTATTTCTTTAAAATTTCCTATAGCTACTAATGCCATTAGATTATTTTACTATAATTTTGTGTTAGACACTTTTACTGCAAGAACACGTGTCGGAGGGATAGATATCGAGTTTACTGATAAAACGTTAGCAAAAATCCTTGGTATTCCAAACGAAGCTGCCCCACTCGATGACATCACTGATTTCGATTTTCTCGATGGTACGACTCTCGTTAGTTTCAAGAATGAGCTTTGTGCGCCCGCACGTGCTCGTCCTGGAAAGTTCAAGGCCAATAACTTGAACTTGTTTAACTATGAATTACATCGCATCATCTATTCCACTTTACTTCCAAAATCTACTTCGAAAGATGATGTCACTGCACTTGAGCTTTCTGCTCTATATCACATTCTTAAGGGGATTCCTTTTTTTGCCCCTAAGACTATCATTCAGATGATGGGTAGATGTCACAGAAGAGACCGCAACTCTCTTATGCGATGATCATCCCACGCATCTTTCAGAGATTTGACATTGACCTATCCACTTGTGCTGTTGACCCTGAGCCCAAGTTCCTCAAACTCTCTCGTCGCAACATTGCCACTGTTCCTCCACCTACTGCACCTGCTCCTCCTGCACCTACTCCTACAGCACATGGTCCTCCTCAGTCCTACCCTATGATATTTGAGGGTATTCATCAGCACCTATCAGATCTGCAGTCATTTTATGTTGACACTTCCAGGGAACATGATTTCCGTAACGTGACTCGGTTCCAGGCTATTGCCAACTCCTTCGTCGATCAAAGATTTGCGCAGACGGGTCACTTAGCTAGCTCTCTACCTCGAGACCCTTCTGTTTCTGGCTGCCGTATTGATGATGAGGCGGTCCACTCTCTGTTCCAGCCATGGAACGCTTACGATTGTTATCGTACTTCTGGTACCACTCCTCATACTTCTGGAGCTGGTACTTTTGGAGCTGGTCCATCTGGACATGCTGGCGCTGCAGCCGATGACGATAATGATGAGGATGATGATTTTTGAGATGTTACATATTGAGATTGATATTTTGTCTTATGTTTACTTGGAAATGTTCCGACATTCCAAAATATTATCAGTACTCTTTATTTTAGTTATTATCTGTGACTCTTCATAGACATTTTTCTATTATGCCTCAGTTTGGCATATGTTTCATTTCATTCACTTATTCAGCTCAACATTTTATTCGTTTCAGCGTTATTATAGCATTATCTCTTTTTATGCTTTCATATAAACTGCCTGTGACAAATACCATGCCTGTGTTGTTTAAACAATATCTTTTCTAACTGTTCATACCATGCCTTTGATGAATGTTTTATATATATTTCTTGTGTTTCTTTACTATTTGTTACTTATGCATTTATTGTGAGGGAGCTTTCTCTTTTGCAATTATTTTACTAAGTGACAACGGGGGAGAAATATGATCTAACATCTTCATGAATGCAGGTTATAAACAATTTTTGTTTTCTCTGGTATTACACATTTTTGAATTGATCCATACTTATATGTTATATTGGCAAGGTTTGTCAATTATTAAAATAGGGGAGATTATTGACCCATTGGTCATGATCAAATCTGATTTTAATAATTGATCAAACTCTATCTCGATATAAATGCAAGGCAATTCAGATGTTTACCTACGACGTTTTGGACACTGCTCAACGATGGATATCTACTATGTTCAAGACCGAAGCTGTTTGCCTTTCTGAATGTATTTCCTTCAAAGCAATATAATTTTTTATTTTATTGAGTCTAGGAATACATTGTACACCAAGTCGTACTGGCAAATAGGCTGTCCGGAATCGTTTTTCAAAATCACCCTATCCTTTTAAAAATGATCTATGTTTTTGAAAAACATCCTTTTTATAAAAAGCTTCTGAAGGACTTTTCAAAAAGCCAAAATGATTTTTCTCAAAATCAACTGGCAGAACCCTAACAGAACTCGGCCAGAGTTCGACCAGAGTTCAGCCAAGTTGAACGTTATGTGATCGTTTAATTTTGAACTTGGTCTCCCTTCAGTTGTGGTTTATTACAAAGAGTTCTGTCCGAATTCTGCCCAAATTCTATCAGAGTTCCGTCTTTGGAAAAACTATAAATAGAGAAGGATTTCGATCATTTCAAAACACCAATTCACTTTCAATCTCTTCTCTTCTAAAGCTTACATTTTCTCCAAAGAGTTCTCAAAAGCTTTCATTTTTAAATCCCAAGCCAGTTACAATCCTCTAGTCGATTTGCCAGTACGATACGGTCTAGAAGTTTCAGAGCGGTTGTAATCAGAGGCTTGATTGAAGATACAACTCTTCACAATTGAAGATGGTCGAGTTCTTCGTATCAAAGCTCGCTTCTGTAGAAGTTGCAAGGACTTCGTATGAAAACTTGCGGGATTTTTCAATAGTGGATTCAATTGGAAGCTAGAGTTCTTCCGACTGAACTAGTCCTCACAAGAGGAAAACCAGTATAAATCTCGATGTTTGCGTTTGCCTTCGGATCACTCTTTTATTTATGTCATTTATTTTTTGATTATTATATCTGTGATCTAACTGCTAACGAGATTTTTTAATTAGCAATATTCCGCTGCCTACTCTATTCACCCCCCTCTAGAGTATTCTGCTTTATGATTTCGTTCCTACATAGGTGTATTACACGTGTCATTGGGTATCATTTCGTATCCACATAGCTGGACATGAAGTGTCCAAAATAGGCTAAATGTGTATCAGTAACACAGTAAACCTAGGTCTCGTGCAGAGGTGTCAGGGTCTCGTGGATACGCCACAGGACACGTGGAGCCACGTGCTCGTGTCTAGAGTGAGTCTAGGTGTAGGTGAACGTGTCTAGTTGTCTGTATTATGTCCAACGTATGTCAGGGTGTGATACGAAGTATGTATCAGATGTGACTGAGCGGGCGTGTAAGGTCAGTGCAACCCTAGGGCACTCGAGTTTTCGCGTACAGGGTCACTGCAAACCCAGTGCCTTATTATAGTTTTGAATTATTGGTGATTCATGGATCATTATTTCTACTTTGCTGTCATGACAACTTAACAGATAATTATTAATTGATGCCATTGTTTGCCATTGATTATAAAAGAACAGAACAGTTTTATTGGAGGACTGGACTTTTACTTCACAACACAAACTCGCTCGTATAAAAAAAGCCTACGGACGAAAACCTAGGTACAGTAATCTAAGTACAATTGTTTATTTTTTTTTCTGGAGGGTAACGGTAGAGGCTCGGGAAAGCGACGGCAGCTCTTTCTTACTCCTTGGACGATCGGACGCAGCTTCGGCTCCGGGGAAGAAATGCTCTTACTAGAATGTGGATCGCTCTGTGTCTGGCTCTATGCGTATATCTTCCTGCTCTCTATGTGTCTAGCTTCTCTCCTTTCTCTGTGCTCTTTTTCTGCAAGGGAATGGCACCTTGCTATTTATAGGCATCATGGGTGGAGGTGTATATCCACGTGGCGGATTCTGAGCCCCGGACCATTATGTTGATTGCCATAAATCTGGTTTATTACGATTGCAATATATCTGGGCAATTATGTTGATTGCCATAAATCCGGATTGTAATGATTGTATTAAATCTGGATGATTATGATGATTGCAATAAATCTGGTTTGTTTTGGATTTAACCAAATCTGGATGGTTATGTTGATTGCAGCAAATCTGAGTTATTGAAATTTGATCGACTCCTGCCACGTGTCCCTCATTGACTGCAATAAATATGAATTATTGAGACTCGATCGGCTTCCGCCATGTGTCCTAACTGCTGTGAGCCGCATGGAGACCTGTCATAATTGGACCGCATGAGTGTGGCTTCGTGTCAGAACCGCATAAGGGTGGCCTTATCTGAACCGTATGGCAATCCTTTAGTCTGAGCCACATGAAGGTGGCCCCATGATCCAAACCGCATAGGAGTGGCAGCCGCATGGGGTGGCCCTATGATCCGAGCTGCATGGGAGTAGCAGTCGCATGGGGGTGGCCCTATGGTCTGAGCCGTATAGGAGTAGCAGTCGCATGGTGGTGGCGGCCGCATGAGAGTGGCAGCCGCATGGAGATGGTGGCCGCATGGAGATGGCAGCCGCATGAAGTTGGCGGCCGCATTAAAGTAGGTAACTGCATAATGAGCTTCGGAATTGGTAGATTTGTGCCAGCTATAAAGATTTTTTTCGTTTCCCTAGGAGCGTGTCATTATGTCAGAGTCATCATTACAGCTTTATGTCAGAGCTGTCAATGCTCATTTATGTCAGAGCTGACGTATTATGTTAGAGCATTAAATGAGGCCGCTGCTTGATGGCCAGCTGTAGAGGCAAATTGTATAGGGCCACGTGGCATTAAATGAGCATTAAATGAGGCCGCTGCATAGAGCCGCATGGAGCTATGGAGATTTCTGAGCCGCATGAAACACTAATGAACTTTTGAGCCGCATAGAACTCTAATGAACTTTTGAGCCGCATAGAACTCTAATAAACTTTTGAGCCACATGAAACTCTCCTAGTCTTGAGCTGCATAGGATTTCCTGTTCATTTTCATGCTTCTACAAGATCCCCTTCAAAGTTTCAATTTGAAAAATTGAAATACTTTGAATGAGAAGCATGGCTATGTCCACATAAGCTCTCCTGGCCGCATAAGATATTCTGGGCACATGGAGTTCCTAGCCGCATGGCCTTCCTGGTCGCATGGCCTTCCTGGCCGCATGGCCTTCCTGGTCGCATGGACTGCCTGGCCGCATGGACTGCCTAGCCGCATGGACTGCCTAGTCGCATGGACCGCTCTGGCCGCATACTGTCCTTTCTGCCACATTGGCGTCATTAATTGCTCTTGATTCGTTTTGATTTGGGTCTGTCTTTTGAGGCAGGATCCTAAGGGTCGAATTTTCTTCGATGACCGAAGTGTCGATTTTGCTCTTTAGGCGGCGCACGGATCGAAGCATCCCTCGGTCTATGAGCCCCCCATGCTCGCCTATAAATAAGAGTAACTTTTTAGAGAAAATTCTTTACTTTCTTCTTTTATTCGAACCTCTCTTGCCCTAGGCTGCCGTCTTCTTCTTCTTCTTCTTCTTCTTCGATCAACGATGGCCTCCAAAACTTTTAAAGCTGCGGCGAAGGATAAGGGAGTGGCTTCTACGTCGACTGCGGCGCCTGAAGTTCATCCCGATGTTCACCCCACCATTGCTGGTATGGATTTTGGGAGGATCGTATGCTTCAAAAACCCTAACAAAGATGGCTCTGTTGCATATTTTATGCACAAGCCTTCAATGCGTCCTTCGTCTTCATCGAACTGTTCAAATTGTATGTGCCGCATAGACGTTCCATATCCGAGCCGCATGGGGGTATACCCCATGTCCGAGCCGTATGAGAGTCATCTAGTGGCCGCATGAGCACTTCACAAACTGAACCGCATAAGGACCCGTCGAACAGAGCCGCATAAGTCCCCCTCTGAAATGAGCCGCATGAACCCCCCTCAAACAGGACCGTATAAGCTCATCTGGAGTGGGCCGCATAAGGCCTCGCTAAGCAGAACCGCATAAGCTCATCTGGACTGGGCCGCATGAGGCTGTGCTAAACCGAGCCGCATAAGCGCCTCTGAATTGGGCCGCATAATGTTCCGCTAAGCAGAACTGCATAAGCCTCGCAACACTAAGTTGGTTTCAGCTGGCCATCTTCTAACTTTCTTTCATCTTTGATTCTTGCAGCATCCTTGCCGAAGGTTGAGATCGTTGTGAAGGAGGAGATGCTGCCTCCTTTCATCAAACAAGAGTCATCGTTCGTTAAGGAGGAGGTGATACCAAAAATGGAGGAACAAAAAAAAGAGCTGGTGCCTATAGGGGAAGAAAACACTCCCAACATTGAAGTTGCTGTAAAGGAAAAGCCCCAGTATGAAGGTGGTAGTATTGGGAGTTCTGACCCTCCTGCTCCGGACGAGGATCTTACTCAAATAGATCCTTCATATGAAAAATAGTTGAGGGAATGGTATATGCACCCCCACAACTAGGATTCGTGGGCTCCCATAAGTGTCCGTCTTTGTCTTGATATTTCTGTTTGTCTTTAGCTGTAGTTTGTATTTTGCTTCTTTTGGACATCAATATAATCTTTTTTTCTTCTTGTCTGAATGAAACGATGGAGAAATTTTATAGTCATGTGAATGTAACTGATTTTGAATGAACAGAAGACATTCGCTCTATTCTTTACTTGCAGTAGTTGCCCTAATGGGGGACTTTTTATGGACCTATTATCCTTGGCGTACCCTGGTTCTGGATACGGATAAAAAGACGAGAGAGAACCAACATACTTACTCAGTGGTAATGAGGACGTGGTAAATATGAGGGTTTCGCCAATGGAGCCTTCCTACTCAGAGGTAATGAGGACGTGGCAGGAGTGGGCTCCATGAGGGGTACATAGAACAACTCAGAGGTAATGAGGACATGGAAGTTCTACGTGAGGGGCGGTTTGTTTTTGATGGAAGTGAAAACAACTCAGAGGTAACATCGACTTGGTTGTTTCAGGAAATTTGTGGATCTGTTGCCCTTTTTATGCACTGAAAGTACGGGTATTGGATCATGAGGAGGGAGCTCTTTTAGGAAGAAAGTTTAGAGGTATGATCATACATGAGTTACTACCTAAAAGATGCGATATAGATTCATCTGGAGTGACCAGAGTGTAAGTTCAGCGGTACCTGCGGGTACATAACTCAACAATCTGGGAAATTTAGAGTCAAAATGTGAGTTCAGCGGTGGCAGAGGGTACATAACTCGTCATTCTGGGGAATTTGGAGTCGGAATGTGAGTTCAGCGGTACCAGAGGGTACATAACTCAACAATCTGGGAAATTTGGATTATGTCGTTTCAGACATAATACTTCTTCAGGAACTTGCCGTTGATGGGCAACATGAGCAAGTCTCCGTTTTGTTTTACGAGGCGGTAAGAACCATTGGAGAATACAGCCTCGATGACAAGTGGGCCTTCCCACTTTGGCTAGAATTTGCCGACAGTTTTGTGAGTCATAACCATCGGCACCGAACTGCCAGAACGAGATCGCCCACTTGGAATGTTCTGATTTTAACCTTCTTATTAAAAGCTCCCGAGATACGTGCTTGGTACAGCTCGATTTTTTGTTGAGCTACCAGTCGTTTCTCATCTAGTGCCTCCAACTCTCGTAGTCGGCGATGGTGATTATCATCTGTTGTCAACCGATAGGTGAGGGCGACGTAGAATGAAGGAATTTGAGTCTCCAATAGGAGAACTGCCTTACTCCCATATACCAAGGAGAATGGTGTGTTCCCAGTGGACGTCCGAACTGTAGTATGGTATGCCCACAAGCATTCGCCAAGCTTCTCATTCCAGTCGTGTTTGTTTGATGACAATAATTTCTTAAGAAGGTTGATGATTGTTTTGTTGAACGCTTCAGCCAGACCATTAGCCGTCGGGTTGTACGGTATTGAAGCAACATTCTAGATTCGGTGTTTGTCGCAGAACCGATAGAAGGCATGGCTTGCGAACTGCGGACCGTTGTCATGGATGATCCTTTGGGGAAGTTCGAAGCGATAGATGACGTGATGCTTGAGGAAGCTGATCACGTTTGAAGTCTTCACTTCTGCCAGCGGAATAGCCTCCGCCCATTTGGAGAAGTAACCTGTGATTACGAGTATGAAGCGATGTCCTCGAGACGAAGGCGGAGTGATTGGACCAATGATGTCCATTCCCCATGCTTCGAATGGCCAGGATGCCACCGTTGGATGTAGAAACTCGGATGGCTGGTAGATAAAATCTGCGTAGACTTGATAGGCTTTGCACTTTCTTGCATAGTCTATCGCATCAGCAACCATCGTGGGCCAGTAGTAGCCAATTCAGCGAAAGCGGTCTTGTAATTTTGGGCCAGGCTGATGGGCTCCATAGATGCCATCATGAGCTTCACGTACAGCTTCCTTCGCTTCTGTATTTGACAGGCACCGAAGCAGTAATCCATCGTATGATCGTCGATGCAGCATTTTCGTCTCTGTATCGTAAAAGAATATGAGGGAACGTCTTCTGATAGATGTGGCTTCCTTTGGATTCTCTGGCAGGATGTCGTAGACTACGAAGTCGATGAGTGGTTGTCTCCAGTCTGGTGCTTCGTCGACTGTCAGAACGGAGCAACTTTCAACACATTGAACATTATTCCTGGGACAGACCAACTCACGGCCTATTATGTCAACCAGATGATGAGCATAATTTGGTACCGCTAGAGAAGCGGCCAGGCCTGCTAGGGCATCGGCTTCAATATTCTGGAGTCTGGGAACATGTTCTATGAAGAATCCTTCTAAGGACGAGATGATGTCGATCGCTATCTGGTGATAAGGGATTATATCTTCATGGCGAACTTCGTATGAACCCCGGATCTGATTGACGATTAACTACGAATCGCCGTATGCTTCAAGATACTCTACCCCCAGCTCCTTTACAAGTCGGAGGCCAATGACCAAAGCATTGTACTCGGCCACATTGTTTGAACATGGCTCTGTGAGGGAGTAAGCCCGATTAATAACCATCCCGGTGGGAGAAATCAGCACCACTCCGACTCCAGCGACGATATCGTCCTTGGGCCCAGTTCTGGAAGCACCGTCGAAGAACATTCACCATACGGCATCATGAGAGGCCACATTTGAATTGGCGGCCTCATCTGGAATCTCTTCGTCTATTCTGGTTGACTCCGAACCTGGATGAGCTGCTAAAAAGTCTGCCAGAGCTTGACCTTTAACAGCCTTCTGCAGGACGAAGATCATGTGGTAGGGAGACAGTAATATCGCCCAGGTAGCAAGGCGAGAGCTAAGTGCACTTGGCTTGGTCATGAGGACCCTGAGGGGGTTGACTCTTGATACGACGTGGATGGTTTGTCCCGTGACGTAGTGTCGCGTCTTCTGAATGGCAAAAACCAGAGCAAGGCACTCTTTCTCTACGACAGTGTATCGATGCTCCGGCCCCATCATCATTCGGCTGAGGTAATATATGGCCTGCTCATGGCTTGTATCATTGTTTTGCGCTAATAAAGCACCGAGAGAATGCTCCATTGCTCGCATATAGAGCAGGAATGGTTTTCCAGCAACCGGGGCCACCAGGACGGGAGGGTTCGACAGATATTCTTTGATGCTGTCGAAGGCGCACTGGCATTCTTCATCCCATATGAATGAAACGCCCTTCTTTATAAGGTGGATGAATGGCTGACATCGTCCGGAGAGGTTGGAGATAAACCTCCTGATGTAGGCCAGCCTCCCTTGAAGGCCTCGGAGTTCATGGAGATTTCTCGGGAGACCTATCTCCATGATTGCCTTCGTCTTCTCAGGGTCTATGTTGAAACCCTGGGAAGTAATAATGAAACCCAAGAACTTCCCGCTGGATACGCCCAAAAAGGATTTTGTGGGATTCATCTTCAAATTGTGCGCTCGCATCAGGTCGAATACTGTCCTCAGATCATGCAGATGATTTTCTTTAGAGCGGCTCTTGACGGCGATGTCGTCAACGTAGTATTCCACTGTCTTGTGCAAGTGGTCTCTAAAGATGACACTCATAGCTCTTTGATAGGTGGCGCCAGCATTCTTTAAACCGAAAGGCATGACTGTGTAGCAGTATGTGCCAATTGGTGTTCGGAATGATGTATGCTTTTCGTCATCAGGGAACATCTTGATTTGGTTGTACCCCGAAAAACCATCCATGAATTACATACGCTCAAAGCCACAGGTGTTGTCAATCATGATGTCTGTGATAGGGAGGGGGAACTCATCCTTAGGACACGCCTCATTCAGGTTCCGGAAGTCGATGCAGATTCGGATCTTTCTATTCTTCTTGAGGACTGGTACTATGTCGGCGACCCAGTCTGGATGCTGTTCCTCGCGGATGAAGCCGCTGGCTATCAGTTTGTTGACCTCAGCTTCAGTGGCATTCATGATGTCGGGAAGGAACCGTCATTGTTGTTATCTGACCGGTTTTGCGTCCGGACGGATGTTAAGTTTGTGAAGTGCAACCTCTGGGTTTAGTCCTGGCATGTCTTCGTAGCTCCAGGCAAACACGTCGATGTATTCTCTGACGAGTTGTAGTAGCAATTCCTGCCCATCGTCTGTCAGATTCTTGCTGACGAAGATGGGCTTTGGAGAAGACTCATCACCGAGATCAACTTGCACAACCTCATCTTCGGTGGGAGGCTCGCTTTGTTCGAACCGCTTCTCCCATCGCGTATCTAGCTATTATGTCCACGGCTCTAACTCAAGAAGTTCAGGAATGTCTTCATCTTCTTCGTAGGCGTCGGCAAATGCCATATTAACGGACAAAACTTGCCTGAATACGTCTCCGATGCTGACATCCAAATCAGAAGTGGGTGATCCGGTTGAGTGTGAATGCCAGTCGTATTCCTCGTCTGGGCTTTCAAGGGTCGTTGCCGGTGTAACATAGCCTAGCCCACATCTGGTTTTGTAATAATCACGTGGTTTTCCAGCTGGGACCGGCAATTATAAGGGTAACCGCCGTCCAGTGCCGTAGTTCAAACCTGGTGTAGTTTCCAGATCATACCCCTATTTTTGTATGAGGTACTTGGATCGAGAACTATACAGATAAAGGGGCAGTCTCCCGGTATCGGGTTCGAGATCAACTTCTTCTATCCTGAAGGGTTGTGGATCATTCTTCCGGTCGAAGATGATTGGATGATCTTCTCCTTCGATTATGCGGTAAGCGTCTTCCACTGGAGTAAGTTGGTTTGCGGTGTAGACATTTGTCACCTGTGTGTGTAGGTGGGTGCCTATACCGTGTTCTATAGCAGATATTGTACAAAGCTTATTAAGCTCGAGGTAGTTCAAAGATAGCCCTTTATTGATGAAGTAAGGTATCTTTTCCAGTGGGATTACATCATCTGCGGATGGAACACCAGTGTCAGCGGCCACATACTTGGCCAGCTCTGACTCTTCTTCAGCCACCCCCTGTGTAAATGAAGACTGAGAGGATGACTTGGACAGCTTAATCATCAGGGGCTCCACTCGTGGAGCAGAACGTGGGGTCGTTGGCGTACTAGCGACCCCCAGTTTGGTGCACGGAGCTGGACAGGGAGTTGTTGGCTGGCTAGCGGTCACCGGCTTAGCGCTCGGCTACCGATTCATTTTGGGAAGGCGAATCGTCATCGGCTTGACGGAGGGGTTGAGCTCTTCTATTTGTTGCTGGCTAGCTCTTGGCAGCCTGATTATCGGTGGCTCTGTCGTGGGTCTTGGCGCTTGGCCAGACCTTGGCAGTCGGATTATCATCTGCCCTTCTTGTGCAGAGAGGCTAATTGTATCCTTACGCAGAGTGGCTGTAAGTGGTGCAGTTCTGCCAGGTTTGCGGGCTTGAAGGTGGATTATCAGAGGTTCTTCTGATCCTGCTGTCGCCTCAGTTTGAGCTTGAATATCTCCTTCGGCAAGGTGTCTTTTCGAATTCTTGTACAAGCATGAGTCAGAGTAGTAGGATTTGACCCCTTTAAAGGGGTCAATGTCAGCAAATTCTGTCTTTACGAAGCTGTGCTTGTCGACGTACTTGAAGCACTGGTGCAGTATGGAAGACACGATCATGTAATCGTGTATCCAAGGACGCCCTAGGAGAATATTGTAAGACGTATCCGCATCTATGACATAACAGGTCACTTCTGACTGAAGGTCGCCGATTTGGCACTTCAAGCGAATCTTTCCGATCAGATAGCTTCTGCCTGAATTGAAACCGCTGATGGCCATGCTTGTCGGTGTCAGGCGATGCTTTAGGATGTGCAGATGGTGTAGCAGGCTCTTCGGAATGATGCTTATAGAAGAACCGGGATCAATATGCATCTGATCCATCTTGATATCGCCAATATACCCAGTATAATACAGAGGGCGATCGTGCAGGTTAGTCTTGATAAACATATCCTACGGAATGAAGACGATATTAGGCATTGCGCCTGTGCAAGCGATGTCCTGGAGACCTGCAGGCGAGCTCTCCCCAGTGAGATTGGACTGAGCTAGATATGCGTCGGCATTCTGGAGTGCCTCGCCCAGTGCGATGCGAACATCTTTGGAGAGTCTCAGGAGCTCGTATAGCGACAATTTGGCCGGCGTGTTAGCCAATTGTGCCAAGATGTCAAAGTTGTAGGGTCTCTCCAACCCATGAGGCATCTCTCTTCGGAGCGGCTTGTCAAAACGAGTCTCCTTCAGCCTAGGCTTGTCAGTGGTCGAAGCCTGAAAAGGTCCTGGAGCATCAGGAGCTGTCGGCTGATGATCTTCAGCCGAGTTACCCGATGGAGGTTGGGTTTGTGCGCCGGATCGGGTAACAATAGCAGTAGCTTCTTCGACCTCTACCGAGGTTGTGCGGCATGATTTGACTTTTCCACTCTTCTTCTTGCTGGTGGCTGAGTCACTTCAGTTACCAGGTCTGGATGGACCCACATGACCTCCCCTCGTGATGTGGTAAGGGACACTAGACCAGCAGCCTGGTCTCGGGGAGGTGGAAGGTTAGCGACCTCCATCCTTGCTCTAGGGACGGGCACTACTCCATCTTGAGTCTTTGTCGGAGGGAAACTGCCGAATTGTACTGACACCATGTTGGCTGCTACGGTTAGCTCTTCAAAATCAATGGCCAAGGCCTTAGAATCGATGAGATGCTGGATGTATCGCTTCAGTTGGTAGCAGTCTTGTATAGCATGATGGACATAGCGATGGTAGTGGCAGTTCTTGGGGCCCTCTATTTCTGTAGGACGAGGTTCACGCCTTGGAGGAGGGAGCTGAATTCGACCTCCTTGTATGAGCATGTCCAAGATGGGCTTGACATAGCCGTCCTCGAAGGAGTAGGTCATCTGAGGCCACTGCTTCTCTGCCGGCTTCGGTTCAGGCTTCGAAGCTGTGTCGGCCACCATAGCTTGTTTGCCCTTGTTGTCTCGATTATTGGAGGGGTTACCACCATTGTTGATGTTGGTGTTAGGGCATTTGCCCTTGTCCTCTCCTTCCGATACGTGCAATCCCAGTTGGCGAGCTTTCTTTAATTTGTCTTCTACGCTAGTGGCGCTGACAATAAAAGTCTTCCAATCCTTAAAATAACTTTCGTCCATCCAGACGCTGATTGGGGGAAGCAGCCTCTTTTGGTAAATTTCAATTAAGGAGGAATCAGGGTTTACCGGAAGGCAACTTCATCGCGGTTTGGCGAAACTGCTCGATATAGTTCTTGGTCAGTTCCTTTTCTGTTTGGACAACGTCCATGAGGGTGGACATCGTCACATCTTGTCCTATCTCGTAGAACCTCTCCAAGAACATACGTTTAAATCCAGCAAAGGAATGGATGCAGTTGTCTGGCAAGTTGCGGTACCAGTCGAAGGCGACCCCTTCCAATGCTCTGATGAACAATCGCGTAAGGATGGCATCGTCATGAGGCAGATGGTCGGTTGTGACTTCGAAGTAAGTGATGTACCGGCTCGCAGAGGTCTTGCCATCATACAGATTGATGTTGAATGGTTTATATCTTGGTGGGAAGGGCACATCTCTCCATGCAGCAGGATACGGTTGTCGTATCCTGAGGTCCTAGCAGGTTTCTCGAGCGTGGAACATGGCCCGGAGCTCCTGGACCTCTCGTTTTGCCTCCCTGGCCTCATCTACAGTGGTGGGGGCTAATATTTCAGAAGGATTATCACCCAGGCTTGGTGCGTCTGAGTTCGAGTCCGCATTTATTTTGTGATTATTATTATATCTGTGATCTAACTGCTAACGAGATTTTTTAATTAGCAATATTCCGCTGCCTACTCTATTCACCCGCCTCTAGAGTATTCTGCTTTACGATTTCGTTCCTACATAGGTGTATTACATGTGTCATAGGGTATCATTTCGTATCCACATAGCTGGACACGAAGTGTCCAAAATAGGCTAAACATGTATCAGTAACACAGTAAACCTAGGTCTCGTGGACATGCCACAGGACACGTGGAGCCACGTGCTCGTGTCTAGAGTGAGTCTAGGTGTAGATGAAGGTGTCTAGTTGTCTGTATTGTATCCAACGTGTGTCAGGGTGTGATATGAAGTATGTATCAAATGTGACTGAACGCACGTGTAAGGTCAGTGCAACCCTGGTGCACTCGAATTTTCGCGTACAGGGTCAGCGCAAACCCAGTGCCTTATTATAGTTTTAAATTATTGGTGATTCATGTATCATTATTTCTACTTTGCTGTCATGACAATTTAACAGATAATTATTAATTGATGCCATTGTTTGCCATTGATTATAAAAGAACATAACAGTTTTATAGGAGGACTAGATTTTTACTTCACAGCACAAACTCGCTCGTACAAAGAAAGTCTAGGGACGAAAACCTAGGTACAACAATCTAAGTACGATTGTTTATTTTTTCTGGGGGGTGACGGTAGAGGCTCGGGAAAGCGACGGCCGCTCTGCCTTACTCCTTGGACGATCGGACGCAGCTTCGGCTCCGTGGAAGAAATGCTCTTGCTCGAATGTGGATCGCTCTGTGTCTGGCTCTATGCGTATATCTCCCTGCTCTCTATGTGTCCAGCTTCTCTCCTTCCTCTGTGCTCTTTTTTTGCAAAGGAATGGCACCTTATTTTTTATAGGCAACATAGGTGGAGGTGTATATCCGCGTGGCGGATTCTGAGCCCCGGACCATTATGTTGATTGCATAAATCTGGTTTGTTACGATTGTAATATATCTGGGCAATTATGTTGATTTCCATAAATTCGGATTGTAATAATTTCATTAAATCTGGATGACTATAACGATTGCAATAAATCTTGTTTATTTGGGATTTGACCAAATCTGGACGGTTATGTTGATTGCAGCAAATCTGAGTTATTAAGATTTGATCGACTCCTGCCACCTGTCCCTCATTGACTGCAATAAATACGAATTATTAAGACTCGATCGGCTCCCGCCACGTGTCCTAACTGCTGTGAGCCGCATGGAGGACTGTCATAATTGGACCGCATGAGTGTGGCCTCGTGTCAGAACCGCATAAGGATGGCCTTATCTGAACCGCATGGCAATCCTTTAGTCTGAGCCGCATAAGGGTGGTCCCATGATCCGAGCCGCATAGGAGTGGCAGCCGCATGGGGGTGGCCCTATGATCCGAGCCACATGGGAGTAGCAGCCGTATGGGGGTGGCCCTATGGTCCGAGCTGCATAGGAGTAGCAGCCGCATGGTGGTGGCGGCCGCATGAGAGTAGCAGCCGCATGGAGACGGCGGCCACATGGAGATGGCAGCCGCATGAAGGTGGCGGCCGCATTAAAGTAGGTAACCGCATAATGAGCTTCGGAATTGGTGGATTTATGCCAGCTACAAAGATTTTCTTCGTTTCCCTAGGAGCGCGTCATTATGTCAGAGTCATCATTACAGTTTTATGTCAGAGCTGTCAATGCTCATTTATGTTAAAGCTGCTGTGTTATGTCAGAGCATTAAATGAGGCCGTTGCTTGATGGCCAGCTGTAGAGGCGAACCGCATAGGGCAACGTGGCATTAAATGAGCATTATATGAGGCCGCTGCATAGAGCTGCATGGAGCTATGGGGATTTCTGAGCCGCATGAAACTCTAATGAACATTTGAGCCGTATGGAACTCTAATGAACTTTTGAGCCGTATGAAACTCTCCTAGTCTTGAGTCGCATAGGATTTTCCGTTCATTTCCATGCTTCTACAGCCATAATGTCCTATTACAGTGGAAGCTTCATTGTTTGAGCTGAGGAAGGAGTTGAAGATTGCTCCACCCGTCAAGTATGTGCTCTATCAGGTTAGTTTATCTGTCTGATATGTTAGTGCTTATAATTAAGGCTGAAATGGCTTACTAGAAGAAGTTGTGCTTTATTGAGTGTCTAGTTTTAAAAATATCAATGAGATGCTAATTATATGCTAGACTGCATGGGTTGGCTCACAAAGCAAGAATCACTATAATGTTGCCATCATTTCTGTCAATTTAAGCTCAGTTTTCCCCTGTTAATTAGATATGACATGGTCCAGTCAGAACTCGCCTTTGATTGTGATACATGTACTTAGCCAGAATCTGAACATGTCTTTGATTTTGGATACATGTCTGTATCCATATTTGACAAGTATCTCATACGGTTCTTCCTCGATACTATTGTCAGACAAGGGACACTAATGTATAGGGAGGGTCCATTGGAACCCAAAACATGGCTTAAAATGATTTTCATTGTTGCAATCTTTCCAATCATGATTTAGACATGAGAAAGTAATTTTTCCTTGCAACCTATCATTTGCATTAACTTTTTGGAGCCTGCTTACTAGTATGTGGCGGTCGGATGCTTTGCTTGGTCTATTTTTCTTACCAAACTTCATTTCCTTCTAAAATTACAGTTTCATATATATGGGTTCTTGCATGAAACTCAGTAAGTATTTAAAGTTTTCACTAGTATGCATGTCTTTTATCTTTTATCCATACATTGGCATTATCTAGAACTTTTTTAGTTTTTAATCCTACACATGACTTCCTGACTATTTTTTCTACAGTCCAAAACTACCAACTGTTGCAATTGAATGTTAGACGCAGATATTGAATCAGCTTTGCGGTCGGTATGGTTATTGGTTTCATACTGAAGTGGCATGTCAGGTATTGGGCCAGTAAACTTCTGAGGCGACTGAAGGATTAAACTGTCACATCTTAGGTTTTTCCCTTTTTTTTTGCTTGGGATGTGCAATAGCTATGATTTGAGTTGTACTAAATCGTATATTTTTTGGGACATTAGATTCTTGTTTGGACTTCCATAACATACTTTGTTATCTCTTAAGCACTATTCCAAATTAATGCAACAACTATGGTTCTGGTTATGGGACACTCTGCATATGGAAAGGTAGTTGTCTGCATGTGAATCAATCATTTATGCCCTGTAATTTGTGTGTTGCAGCCTATATTACCAGTTTGATGATGGTGATAATGTGTTATTATGGTTGTAGGTTTTATTATATTTCAAACAACCTTTATTATACTTCTCACAGATGATTGAAGTACTGACATTTTGGCTAAGGACAAAAAAGAAGAAGCCAAGGGCACTTTTTATTCTACAATTTTTGGTTAATTCTGCTTGTTGGTGTTCCAAACTGGAACACTTTTTAGTCGTTCCAGCAAGTGTTTTAAACAAACTGAAATGCTTTTTTAGGCACGCTTTATTTTCGTTCCAAACTGGAACACTTTATTTTCGTTCCAAGCAAATTGGCAGACCATAAATAGGCACGGTAAATAGGCGTTCCAGAAATTATTTGAAACATGATTTTATCGTTCCAAAATGACCATTTTGGTTTAGTGGGTAGTGGACACCAAATGAAAATTTTGATTTGGATAGAAAGAGATAATACATTTATACATTCCTAAAAGAAAATTCTTTTTTTAGGGGAAAAGGGATTCTGTAGATTTCTTCCGAAATCCATTGATATTTAATCAAATCGGTGTCATGATATGTATAATATGCATATATTTTTCTTTTGACTTTCTATGTCATGTGATACATAGAAAATGTACTTACTATTAACTTATTCTGTTTGTAATCATAAACTACTTGACTTATTAGCTTATTTTGAACGAAGATTCTCCCAATCACTCGCAAATATAGTGAAATCATAAAATTTGTGAGCCCTACAATCTCGCTACAATAGATTCCTAGATTATTGGAACTAAATGGTAGCACTACTTAAAAAGATAAGGAAGTCATTCTTGGAAGAATTTAAGATGACTATACATGAGGAGTATTAAGTCATAGTTTCTTGATCAAGAAAATTCGAGTAGATTATGACTGGTACCTACCACGATGTATATTTTATATTCATGGAGGGACAGAGGAGTAAGGATTTATCTTTAGTGTGGCTCGACTTAGGATAGGAATATAAACTATACTCATTCACCTAAATGAGTCGACTAGCTATGAACAGTATTGGAACGAAAATTTGCAAAACGTATTCGTAATTGAAGGGGTAGTGGCATGATCAAAGAAGAATCCTGCCTCGAGTTCTAGAACATCCTGAGATTCAAATGATCAGTCAGATAGAGGGTTTCGAGCTTCTAATCTTTACTAGATTGTTGGCCTTGTTATCAAGGTTTTCTATAATGGCATTTAATTCTTAAGGCTATGGCTAACTAATCATTGAAGGTCATGACCTAACTTAAAACACTATTGAAGGTCATGACCTAACTTCTTGTCTTCAATCCCTTTCCTCACTTCCATGACATGATCTTCTCAGAGGTTACCCTCACTAATAGGGTATCACACACTAAGAATGTAGTCTGTTAGGTCCTAACCCTCTTTGGTCTCTATTACCTATCGATAGGGCTGCTTCTATGACCACTTTGTTGGCCCATTGGTTAATGATCACACCTGATTTTGATAATCAACGTCAACTTTGGTCGATACGCAAAATACATATACTGCTATGAGTTACTGGTTCAAGTCAGAAGAAAGTCTGCATCCTAAATCTGCGTCCTACTGCTACAAAGTACAAACATCGTGTCGTCATCAAGAACCAAAAACACTGGAATCAAGATCAAGATTTTTCATATTTTCTTTTGTATTTTTAATTATATTGTGTATAGAAAAAATATGTAAGGTTGATCAAGATCAGTACTGGCGTAGGTTTTTTTAGTCCACAAATAAAAATTAGCCTACCTATCTACATATACAAAATCCATGCATCTATATTTCTAAAAAGCCTAAAACCCATGCAAATTTGCTCAACAGTCCTGACCTAACCTAGGCAGAAATTGAACAGAACTCGGCCCGTGCTCGGCCCGAGTTCGATCAAGTTAGTTTTGATATTTGATTTGAATTCCCTCTAAATCTGCATCCAACATTCAAATAAGAGATTTCTACATCCGAACATTGCCCGAACTCTGTCCGAATTTGGTCTACAAAACCACTATAACTAGAGATGAACTTTTCCTTTCCAAATTACTAGGTGGCGGCCTGGAGGTGTTCGTCGGGGGTTTGCTATGGCCAAGGGGTGGTGCGATGGTTGTCACGGCGACGGTTGGCTGCCCTATGTCATTACTGCTGTGCGGTTGTTAATGCTGCTATTGTTGCTATATGACTGCCACAGCCGTGCTTGGCCGCACGCTAACTGGCGACAGGCCGTACACCTATCCGGCGACCGGGTGATCACGGGTGTTGTACCGTCACGTTGTGGGCGCTGCTGTGCTGCCATGCACATGCACGTGTGTGCCGCTAGCGTTGCCCGACGGCACCTGGCCACATTGCGGTGGTGCCTCATCGGTGGCCTCTGTTGAGGCGGTAGTTCGCCGGTGGTCACTATTACGGCGACGGCACAATAATTGAAGGATGGGGGGAATTTTAGGGATGCTACTGCTCATTCCTACATACGTAAATTATTTTACATATATATATATATATATATATATATATATATATATATATATATATATATATATATATATATATATATATATATATTACATATACATATATATATATATATATATATATATATATATATATATATATATATATGTAATATATATATATATATATATATATATATATATATATATATATATATATATATATATATATATATATATATATATATATATATTTTACATATATATATATATATGTATATATATATATATATATATATATATATATATATATATATATATATATATATATATATATATATATATATATATATATATATATATAAAGAAAATATATATATATATATATATATATATATATATATATATATATATATATATATATATATATATATATATAAAATAGTATATATATTTAATATAGGTATATAATTGTATAAAATATTCGTATAAGTATAATTATGGAAATTGCCTAGGTTATTTCTATAAATATACTTGAATATATATAAAGTAATAGATGATCTATTTCTTTCAAAATTATGTAATATATTTATATATATAACCTTATGCAAGTAAATAAAGTTGTATTTCTATATACGAGCATATATACATAATCTAAAAAGAAAATTCATAAATTATAAGAAATTTTTATAAATTTTTACATAAAAACCACAAGCATATATACATATCATTCAAATAATAAATATACAGGTATATATATATAATATATATATATCAGGCTATTATAAATATAATCATATATAAAAATATTGCTTTGAAATCTATTTGGTTGTACGAAATCCTATCAAAATAATTTAGAATAATTCTACTAGGTTATGGCCACCTAATCAAGGCTCTATCAAGTGGGGTTGGCTAGGTTAGAGTTCAAATATATTTTCTAGTCAAATTGAATCCAAAAATCACGGAATGAGTCTCCTGTGTCATTCACAAATAGATAATGCATGAGAACTCGATTGAGTGGTACACCCTTGGCATGCATATCGTAGGCTCAAAATGGATCAAAACCATATATTGGGTCAAATGGTTTTGATCTAAGTTGTGTCCCGAACTCTAGTTGAAAGTTACGACTAGAATTACGATAAACGATCAATTGGCCTAAATTAGTTCAAAGTTGTACGAAGTCAAAAGAATGTTAGGAAACAAGTTTGGATGAGACATGATATACCAAATTAAAGGTCAATCTGTCTACGTCAAAACCGAGATAGGACGTTTGGAAAGATTGGCATATCTCGTGCTCCAAAAGTCAAAGCTACAGAAAAGTACATCTATCGTCATAATGATATATAGTCTAGTTTAAAATATAAATAACTATATTAAATAAACCAAATAAAATTTAAAACAATGTCAAAAAGTCAGGGAGCTTACACCGTCATATAGGTAGACGATATTGCTAATAATTATTTTGCAGGGCAATATAAGTTAATCCTTATTTTGCAGGAAAAGACTGTCGATCGTGGGTAAGAATAACTAATAAGTGACATATTTATGTTGTATAGTTCCTTACTATTAATTATTAATTGAATCTAGATCAGAAATATAAATATCATGTCATAAATTGTATGTTTTCACATATTTACTATATTGACTTAGATGGGTTGGGGTGGTACCACTCACAAGTGCATTCCCCAATATGCTGACCCTCCTTCTTTTAGTTGTGAGGAATTACTGAGACATTTAAAGGTATTAGAATCTCGTTTAACATTTTTGGAGATCTTCCTATAATTTAAAGCTTTTTGTTTTAAGGTGTTATTTTCAGTTTAATAAAGTACATGATGTATGGAATATCATTATTTCTTTTTATTTTTATGTGTTGTAAGGTAAGTTTGACATATTTATTGTTCAGTTCATGTCTTATACAAGCACAACTTAGGCTTGTATGACATCATGCTCAATGGTGACTTATAATTTTTGCGAAATTGGAGCATGATAGAATGGTCTCAGAGCATGGTTTAGTTTCTTAGATTTTTTTGTTTATTTTTTGAAATTTTTGAATGTTTTATGGATTGGAAACCTTATTTTTTTATTAGAGAAGATGTTTCATGCAAAAAGTCCACAATATTTTATGAATACTAATGGAATTTATTTTATTTTGTATCAATGATAAAGGAAAGTAACCTAAGCAGCTCGAATGCGACAGCTACAACTATCTAATAAAAAAGATTGTACTTATAATGAATGCGCAACAAAAATATAGATCTGACATTGGGTTGGTTAAACCTCAAGATATCACTACTAAACTACTATAAATCAGCCACGTCATGTTGGTGACGGATGAAATCCGTCGCCAGGTAGTGATGACTTTGCATCGATTAACTGTAAAACAATGTATATTTCAAATCTTAATTACATAAGGTCACAAAGATGTCACCAGGTTACACAGCCAACTGTAGGAATAATACAAGAAGACTATGCGATGGTCCAACAATACTTGTACATTATTATATTTACTTCATGATGAACCTAGGTGTCATGATGAACCTAGGTGTCGTCGATCCGTCGTCTAGTATTGTGGCAGCCGATCAAAATGAAAATTGTCTCCTTCTCTCTTGATATTTCAATTTCCTCTCCTCCTCCTCCCAGCCCCATGCCTCTTTCCTCTCCCCAAACCCTACTCTCTTTTTTTCTTCTCAAATTCGACACTGCTCCTCCGTCTACTTCTCGACGTAGACGTTGGACTCCATGCATGGATCTGTCATCATCGATAATGTTTCTCCTTCTTGCCCCTTTTTGTACTCTTTCCCTAGGTTTGAGCAAGTTCCTAAGAGATTTATTTGGTTTTAGGAAACCTAGTTCTAACAATTTTTAATGTTTGATTTTTGGAAATTAAAAGACCTGATAGAAATTTAGGTATAATTTTTTTGGATGCATTTATGTTGTTACGTGAACTTTGGACACGGTTACCTATGTTGCTTGAATTCAGATATGGTTACTTGTGTTGTTGTCGGACTTTGGTGCTGGGGGTGAGGTTTGTTCATCTTTAAATTTATAGCTTACCAGAATTATTGAATTATGCTCCAATTTAGACATGGTTACCTGTGTTGCTTGAATTCGGACATCATCATATCTCAATTCTTGTCCATGATTTCTCCTGAACCAAGCATTCCCTTGGATAATAATAGCAGTAGCAATAGCATGATTCCATTTATCATAATAGCAGTAGAAGAAGCAGTAGGAGCAGTAGTAGCAAAAGCAATGGTAGTAAGCAAGAGTGAGATCTACTTTGATACATTATAATACATAGCAAGTTATACTGTCTCCTGCTACCAAAATGGCTACAACACTGCCACCATGCCACTGAAAGAGGCAACATATGGTATGAAAGAAGAGAATAGGGTCTATCCATCATACTGAAAAGGATACATCAAAAATTATCATCATTGCCTCATTTATGTATAGAGAGGAAAAATGTAAGAGATGATAAGAAGAGCCAAATGTAAGTAGAAGATCCGCAAAAGATAAAATACAACCTAGCACTTAAATACCAAGGGTCACACGAATGGTACCAAACTCTAACAACATTGTGCCGTATCGTTGTCTATATCCAACCTAGCATGCTAGTAGGATATTAATGAATAAAAAGTATCAGTGGTATGTATATATATATATATATATATATATATATATATATATATATATATATATATATATATATATATATTTTATTTATATATATATATATATATATATATATATATATATATATATATATATATATATATATATATACATATATATATATATATATATATACATATATATATATATATATATATATATCCGCAGTCTATAAAAATAATGACGAGGCATAACCCTGTTTGCAAAAACAAAAGTTTGATTACAAACTGAGAAAAGTACAAGAGTATGATTTGATTTTTGGGAAGTACAACTGTAGAAATTTGATCAGAAGACAATCACTTTATCCCTTGGATGATGTGATGTCGAAGAAGAAAGCCTTTGGAGAGTGCTACTGCAAGTGCTCAGGAGATTATGATTATTAGTCATCATTGTGAAGTGATTTGGAACTCTATTTATAGAGTTCTGAAATAACTGTCAGCCAGTTATTCTGATTGATGCACACTGCAACTGGAGCGCCATCATCCTTTGCGTGAACAATTAACTTAACTGCATATGATGCGTGACATTCGGTGAGAGAGATGCGCTTGGTCGTAGGCAGTGTCGTGTGCACCTTCTTCGAGATTAGTAGCCTGTGCGCCACATTATCTAACTACTTCTGGATGATTAGATCAAATAGCGCCAACTGCTGAATGACGCTAGGTGCTATTTGCTGTGATATTGATTACCTCGTACCAAATGCAAATGGCACAAGGCACCTGCCAGACATTATGATAAATCTGATATAATCTTCTTGAACGTCGTGCGCTAAGGATTCGAACGAATTTTTCTTGTTAGTCATGATGACAACTGTTTCAGCTTCTCGAGAAAACTTGTCATGTTTCAGCTCTTCAAGGTTGCATGCACCAAAATTTCCAGGTGCACAAACTACGATTCATCCATCTTCTACAGAATGAGAAGTTCTTGCTGAAATGGCGATACCTGGCATATCGACGATGACAAATAGCATCGTCAAGACTTATACAAGTGCCTTCTTCACCTCTTCGAATACTCTGGTTTAGATGGACTTAAAGAAAAGCCACCCTTACGAGCCAGTAAGGAGAACTGCTTCTTTTGCAATTGAAGCCATCTGCGCTCTCGGTAATATTGAAAGGGTCAACTACTTGGAGCACATCCTGGATAAGCTGGAGGAGCCTATTAAATCTTACCAGGACCTGACGCAAGGCAATATCCAAAAACTGGTAGATATAGAATGTGAGGCAATGGCTCGTGAATATGAAGTACGACAAATTGCCTTGAATTACTATATAATTGCCTTTTTAACATGATCAAGAGAGCTAGAGTCAAATATCATCGAAGTTACTACTTCCATTGAACTTTACAAGGCTGAGGTAGCTGAGAAAGAGAAGGAAGCAACTGAGGGTAAAGCTCGCCTTCAAGAGCTGGAAGTTAAAATGGCTAGACTTCGTACAACAGTTACAGCAGCAAGGAAGCATGAAGAAGAAGTGTTGGGATTATATCAAGCTGCTTCGAGTCGTCTGGATGATCTGATGAGGAAACGAGATGAATTTGTCCGAGTTCAGGGTACAGAAATTGAACGCCAAGTTACCTCATTGCAACCTTTTGAACCAGAGACTCAGAGAAACTTAGCTAGGTCAAGAGTGACTTCCACCAAGGCAGAACGAGTTGAATCTTTGAAGAAGCTTATTATTGATCTTAGTACTCAGCCTTCAAAGTAAAGTTATATGATTGTAATAACTTTTTGTAATGATTTTCTGTGTTCACATGATATTGAATAAAAAATAATAATCTTTTTGTGGCTCTATTACTTATTACGTATCTGTTTGAGATACAAGCAATAGATAGGATTAAGACATATGTTTAGAGGTATTGGACATGACAAATCTCTTGAAAATAACAATACTTATTATATATGTTCAGAGATAATGTGGACATAACAGAATATAATTTTAGAATATTGTCATTTCTGGGACAACAACATCAGAGGTAATGTGGACATGATAAGTCGTTGATGTAGATAATAGAATTCAAAGGTAATATGGAAGTGAATTCGTATATTGTTTATCTATGGGCCAACTGGGACTCAAGAACATGATATTTTTAAAATAATTGGATTTCAAAAGATGATGATTGTAATGATGTAGTAGATGTTATAAACTGACTCCGCTGGGGATTTTGAATGATTTGAAGTAGATACATAGTACACATTTTCAAACATGATATTTCTTCAAGAATTTGCCGTTGATAGGCATCATAGCGATTCGGCCGTCCATCTCGGTTAGTTGATAAGCTCCGTTAGAGAAAACTTTGCTTACAACATAAGGACCTTCCCATTTTGGTTCGAACTTGCCCTTGCTCATGTGTGTCATAGTCATAGGATGTCTGACAGTAAGGCCCAACTCACCTTTTTGAAATGTTCGTACTTTGACTTTACGGTTGAAGGCTTTTAAGATACGGGCTTGATATAGCTCGAATTGTTGTTGAACTAGTAGCCGCTTCTCGTCAAGTGCTTCAAGCTCCTGAAGTCGAAGACGATCATTATTTTTTGTTGTGAGATCATTAGCAATGGCTATTCTCAGTGATGTTATTTGAATTTCCAACGGTAGGACAGCTTTGCATTCATATACCAAAGAGAAAGGTGTACAATCAATCGGAGTGAGTATAATTGTACAGTAGGCCCATAGACATTCTCCAACCTTTTCGCTCTAGTTTCATTTATTAGTAGAAACGAACTTCTTGAGAAGCTTGATGATCATTTTGTTGAATGCTTCTGCCAAACCGTTAGCTGCGAAATTGTATGCTGTCAAAGCAACATTGTTGATTCGATTGTCATCACAGAATCGAGTGAACTTCTGACTAACGAATTAAGGTCCGTTGTCATGGATGATTTACCGAGAAACACCGAATCTGTATATCACATGGTGTTTGATAAAGTTGATGATACTGCTTGTCTTGACTTCAGCTAAGGGTATAGTTTCTGCCCACTTTAAGAAGTAATCGATTATAGCTAATATAAATCGATGTCCTCGAGATGAAGGTGGATTAATAGGGCCGATAACATCCATTCCCCAAGCTTCAAAGGACCATGATGCTATAGTCGGATATAAGAACTCTGATTGTTGGTGGATGAAATCTGCATGGATTTGACATGCATAGCATTTCCTTGAATATTTAATAGCATTTGACACCATAGTAGGCCAATAATATCCTATGTGTCGAATCTGATCCTGTATCTTAGGAACAGGTTAATCTGCACCACAGACACCATCATTAGCTTTACGTAGTATCTGTTTTGCTTTATCTCCTACAAGACAGCGTAGAATTATACCATCAAATGATCGCCGATAGAGTATTTTGGAGGTGTGATTGTAATATAATCGAAGTGACTGCCGACGGATTATCGTTGCTTCTTTGGGATCTTCAGGTAAGATGTCATGTACCACAAAGTCGATAAAAGGAGCCATCCAGACTTCACTCGTATTGCAAATCTCGACTAAATTGCATTATTCAAGGTGCAAATTATTTTTGACGCAAAATAATTCCCTGTTAGTGATGATGATCATCTGTTGTCTTTTCACAGGAATCGCAAATATTGCTGCTAGATTAGCAAGTGCATCAGCTTCTGTATAGCATACTCGACGTACATGTTCAATGAAGAAACCTTTGAATGATGTAGCTAGTTTGACTGCTGGTTCATGGTATGGAATGAGATCTTGATGTCGAACTTCATACGTGCCTCTAACCCGATTGACAATCAGTTTAGAGTCTCCGTATACTTTAAGTTACTCGATATCCAACTGTTTAGCCAATTAGAGACCGATGAGTAGAGCATTGTATTCAGCAATATTGTTAGAGCATGGCTCGTTCGGGGAATAGGCTCTTTGAATGGCCAATCCTTCGGGAGATACAAGTACCATTCCAACTCTAGGCACGATAGCGCCTTTGGGTTTGATTCTGGATGCATCATCGAAGAACAAACGCCAAGCAAAAATTTCTTCTGAAGTCATGTTAGATTCCAGTGTTTCATCAGAAATTTTATCATAGAGTTTAGAAGTCTCAAGAATTGGATGAGCAGCCAAAAAATCTGCTAAGGCTTATCCCTTAACAGACTTTTATGGGACACAGACCATATCATATTATGCTAGCAATATAGCCCATGTAGCGAGTCTGAAATTAAGTGTACTAGGTTTCCTTATCAAGACTCGGAGAGTATTGAATCTGGAAATGACATGAATGGTCTGGCCCGTGATATAAAGCCGCATTTTCTGGACAACAAACATCAAGGCTAAACACTATTTTTCTACCGGGCTATAACGATGTTCAGCACCGATCATTATAAGACTGAGATAATAAATTAACTGTTCATGACCTTCTTTGTTCTTTTGGGCCAGTAGGACACCCAGAGAATGATCTATTGCTCGAACATACCTGTAATTAGAGGCACTAGGACTGGAGAGTTCATCAAGTACCATTTTATGTCTTCAAATGCTTGCCAGCATTCATTAGTCCAAACGAAATACACACCTTTCTTCATCAATTGAGTGAATAGTGTGCAGCGTCCAAAGAAATTTGAGATGAATCTCCTGAAGTATGCAAGCCGTCCCTGGAATCCTCGTAGCTCTTTTTGGTTGCATGGAGGATGCATCTCTTGAATGGCTTTCACTTTCTCAGGTCAATGTGTATACCCTTAGAGGTATTAACGAATCCAAAGAATTTGCCACTAGAGACTCCCAGGGATGACTTAGTGGGATTCATCTTAAGTTGATATTGGCGCATTAGATCGAAGATAGTTCTTAAGTCTTGGATGATCTTCCTTTAGACGACTCTTGACATCAATGTTGTCAATATAGCATTCGACTGTCATTCACAAATGTTTGCAAAAATGGTGCTCATGGCATGCTGATCGATTGTACCAGCATTTTGAAGACCAAATAGCATGATTGTGTAACAGTAGACTCCTAGAGGAGTGCAAAAACATGTATATTATTCATCTTCGAGATTTATCCTGATCTGATTGTATTCCGAGAACCCATCCATGAAAGACATTCGTTCGAACCCGTAAGTATTGTCGATCATGATATCAGTGATCGGAAGAGGGAACTCATCTTTAGGACAAGTTTTATTAAGGTCTCTAAAGTCGATACAAACTCGGACCTTTCCTATTTTCTTCATAACTGGGACGACATTAGTCATCCAGTCTGGATGTTCTTCTTCTCTGACAAAGCCGCAAGTAATGAGCTTCTTGAATTCAGTTTCTATAGCATTCGTCATATCAGGTCAAAATTAATGATGTTGTTATTTGACTGGCCCAGCATTTGGCAGAATATTGAGCTTGTAAGTAGCGATATGAGGATCTAATCCCGGCATATCTTTATAGCTCCAAGCGAATTGTCACAACCCGCACCCTAGAGTAAGGACACCAGACGTGGGTACGTCCAGCCTATGCCGTAGTATCGGCGGTAGAACGCTGTCCTAGGTCAACATCTAATAATATAAAGGTACCTGTACAGTATATACTCTCCGAATGGAGGTGACATAGCAGATACAGTCTCAATCACATCTAAGGTAGAGCATGACAAAAGATAGATAGATAGATAACCAGAATAAAAACACCGAGATACAATCCAGACGTCTAAGTGTCTAAAAAAGTATATATCCCAAATCATCTCAGAATCAATATACAGTAATCCAGAAAATTAAAGACATCCTAATCTAGGAGAGTGTCGTCAACTGCTAGTGGGTCCTGCTGTTGGTCCAAGTCACAGCCATCATCTAGGGTTGCACCGTAGTATGTAGGGCAGAACGCCTCAGCCTCGTCCTCTGTAATATTTCAACAGGTCCAGTCAGGACATGAGCGAGCACAGTACATCTCAATAAATCATAGCAGGTCAGGAAATATAATCATGCTAGAGAGTAAGATACAGGAAACTGAAGGAAATAACATGATGAAAAAAGAAGACTGTAAATAAATAGATACAGTATATAGAGAACTATTAGTGACTAGTGATTCAGAGCACAAGACGGTTATATAAACGGTACGATGTTGTACACGAGTAATCTACAGAGGTTGTACACGAGTAATCTACTGGATTGATTACATAACCACTACTACTCCCCCACCCCAATCAATACACAAGGATCTAGCCAAGAAATGTTATTGCACACGAAGTATAGTCGCACACGAAGATCATGTGAGCACATGAGTATACATGATTTCACACGATTTGTATACGAAAAGCACGAACACAAGGAGTACACGATGCTCGTAATAAAGTATACAAATACGAAATACCCGATGTATCCGCTAAGGGGATAACATCGCACGACAAGATACATATAGTACTAATCTGTGTTTACAACGTGTCAGCATCATGTAAAGTAATCTAAAGCAGGAATATACTCCTAATACAGGATATAAAATGATCAGAGAATGTACTCGCCTGGATCCTGAGTATCTGAAGAGTATTTACTGTCCGAGGAGTGGTGTATGTCTCCTATAGAACAGTACAAGTCACTATAAGTCTAAAATGATAATAAGATGCAATTCAATGCATTCTATATGAATCTAGGTCTATCTAGACCAAAGTCAACTCTTGGTCAACTCTGGTCAACCCTAGAAGTCAAACTAGGTCAAACCTAAGTCAAACAAGTCTATACTAGTCTAACTAGTCTATTCTAGCAAGCACACATCAATTCTAGACTATACAAGTCTAACTAGACTCTATACTGGCATTCAAGCCACACCCATAGGCTAAGAGCCCTAGGTTATAGGCTATATCATGCCTAAGCCAAACAACATATCACATATTAACATATCAATATATATATCTAAATATAATACACACACATTATAATGTATAGGGTACCTATATATGCATCTCACATATACATAGAAGGATAGGAATGGCACATGTGCATGTGTGTTCATGTGTGTGTGTGTGTTGAGAGACATGAGAGTGTCAATAGAGTGTTAGTGAATTAGGGTGTGAGTGTACATAGAGTTGTGTAACAAGTGTCATGAGAGTATCAAGAGGGTGTCAATGTGTGATATCCTAGAAAATAGGAAAAACAGTGAATGGTATAGGAATGTAGCATGGTTCCTGTGTACAGTGTCATTCCTGTGTGTGAAACAGTATAGTGTATATGGTATAAACATGTGTATGTGTGAGAGGGTTATGATATGAATGACAGTGAAGTGTCAAATGGAAACAGTGGCATAGCAGTGTAGTGTAACCTGGAAATTAGTGAGCTAACATTACCAACACAAAGTATGAGAATCAACACTCAATATTTGGTTTAAGGAAGAGAAATTAATTCTCAGTTTTAATATTGAAACAATCATTCAATCAACCAAACAACCAATGCAATGTATGGAGAATTAACATTCAATTTCTGTTTAGGAAGGGAATGGAAATGAACTCAGTTATTCTCGGGTTTAAGGAATCATGTGACAGTTCATAAGGAAACTAAATGACAGTGAATTTGTAATGGAACTAACAAAGGAAATGAAATCAATTCGACAGATTATTAAGGAAGGGAAATCATTCCAATTAGTTCTAGGAAAGGAAATGGAAATCAACTCAATTTAATATAGAATAAATTATTGTTTTGAATGTATCAATCATATACATAAGGTCCCAACTCACTATCAATTAATCCATTCTCATATCATAAACCTACTCTAATAAGTAAATTGAATTAATCATGAACTAACAATTATGTGGGATCATTTGACAGCTGAAAACATCAATTTAAATAGATTAAAATGGATTCAAGTTTAGGAAAAACTAAATATAATGTGGTATCAGTCATTTACATTTGAAACCCAATCTTGGCATCAAATATTCCACAATAAAACCCAATCCAATCTTGCAAAATCAACTAGTAGAGATTATTAACCATATACAGGATCTAAAATGATAATTTAATCATAAATTTAAACAATTAAAATGGAATTAAACACAGGAAAATAGAAACTGGACAGTGCACAGAAAAACAGTGTCGTACACGTGTTTATCGACCTCGTGCACGTGACACGACACGACATAAGACCTGAGCTTGTGTCCCAGTATTGAGCGTGTCTAGGTCTAGGGTCCTGACACCCTGATATGGGTCCACGATACGTGTGTCAGTGACACAACACACGTATTAATGCCAAAAAATCGGCTGAACCCACACAGTGCGTGACCAATGCACTCGCAAGTGCGTGTCCGACACGACATGAGGACTCACGAAACTTTGGGAGCCTAGTGTCAGTGTCAGCCCCGACCTGTGTGTCGAGTTTCCCATGTCCACGTGGTGTGTCCAGTGTGCTGTGGCCCCCGAATAGAAGGGGAACTGCCATTCGCGTGCGTGCGTGTGGAACCCATTGTGTTCCCGTGTCCATAATAACCCTGACATGATATGAAATGTGTCCAACACAACAGAAACCCATAAACAAGTCTAAAACCTAAATTTCTATTCAAACAAAATCAGAAAACAAGGATGAAATGCCCATTGTGGCATTTCATCAAACACTTAGGTATGCCACTGATACGTGTCCGATACGGACACGTATTGGACACAAAACCTAGAAATAGCTATACCAACAGTTAGGGTATTCCTAGGGCTTCCTATTCATGCAATTAAATTACTATTTTATGGTAGGAATAGGAATTTACCTGGGTGAGTGAAATGGCTCAAAAGCTTCAAAGAGAGGTGTTCCTCTTGCTACCCAAACTCCTCCAAATTGCTTCTCCACTGAAATTTCTCACCATAGACATAGAATGCACAGAGATTAGAACCTATTGCAAGAAATTTGAAGGAAAAAAGAGTTAAAATGGAGAAGATAGGGATTGGGGAAGAAGGGGGTTTACCTCTATTTTTCTAACTTGCAAATTCCTGAAAGTGGCTAGCCCTAAGTAAATGAGACATTAAATAGGAGTGGAATGGATAGGTATGGCCGGCCAAGTAGGTGTAGGGCTAGGGTTAGGGTTTCACTAGTTGCCTATGGGCCTCTATGGGCCTAAGCCGTAAGTCATGGCTTATGAAATCACAAGCCATTATCTAACCAATTCATTAATCCTATTTCCCAAATTTAATCCTAATGACTAGAGTGTCACTAACTTGGGTTAACTAGGGTTTCATAATCTAACCAAGTAGTCATGACTAGGGTTAGCTTCTAGGACAGTCTCCTAAGTCACCATGAGTCAAAGTCAAGAATAGCACTAAATTAAATTATATAAAAAATCACTTAAATTCCAATAATTATAATTAATACTAAATAATTCCAAACAACTCCCAAAATTTTAAAAATGACAAAAATACCCTCAAGCTAGAAATGTGGTAGTGACAAATCTACCCTCCTTAAAATAATTTCGTCCTCGAAATTAAGGACGAAACTAACAGATGAGAAGGATAGATAATCACACCTCACGGTGCAAACAGATATAGGTATCGCTCGCGCATCTCATCCTCCCTCTCCCAGATCGACTCTTCTGGAGAATGATTCCTCCATGCGACGCGAACCAAGGGTATCACCTGGTTTCTCAGCACCTTCTCACGGCGATCCAGAATCTCCACAGGCTGCTCTGGATAACTGAGAGTAGGTCCAACCTCAATCTTCGAATGATCAAGCACAAGGCTAGGGTCAGCCACGTACCGTCTCAACTGTGATACGTGGAATACGTTGTGGACGCCCACTAGTGCAGGTGGCAAGTCTAGCCTGTAAGCCACATCACCGACCCTCCCGCTAATCACGAAAGGTCCGATGAAGCGCGAGCTAAGCTTCCCACCTCCACCAAAACGTATCGTACCACGAGTAGCAGATATCCGCAGAAAAACTATGTCTCCAACCTAATCACAAGCAAGGTCTCAAGTTACTAAAAATCAAACACGATCAATCAAACAAATCAAAAGAACAACCTACTTCTAATCCTATCTCTAAATCTGTACCTCAAACTCCAACAGCCTCCGGTGGCTATCGGCCAAGTGCCGATGTCTATCATGGGCCACGCGAAGTCTGTCCCTGATGAGCTTTACCTTCTCGGCTGTGCCAACAACCATCTCTGGTCCCAGTAAAGCTCGCTCTCCAACATCATCCCAAGATAAGGGTATACGACACCTACGCCCGTACAGAGCCTCAAAAGGTGATATCTCAATGCTGGCCTGATAACTGTTGTTGTAAGTAAACTCCACCGAATGTAGATGATCCTCCCAGGAATCTCCAAAATCTAGGACGCACGTCCGCAACATATCCTCAAGTGTCTGAATAGTCCTTTCTGACTGTCCGTCCGTCTTGGAGTGGTATGCAGTACTAAACTTGAGCTGAGTGCCCAAACTAGTCTGCAGACTCCTTCAGAAATGGGAAGTAAAGTGACTATCCCGATCTGAGACAATACTGACGGGAACTCCGTGAATCCTGACTATCTACCGTATGTACATCTCCACAAGCCTCTCTGTAGACGTACCCACCTTGAATGGCAAGAAGTGGGCCGATTTGGTCAACCTATCAACGATGACCCAAATCGCGTCTTTTTCTTCTGGTGTACACGGCAACCAAGATACGAAATCCATGGTGATATGCTCCCACTTCCACTCTGAAATAGGCAACGACTGCAATAATCCTCTGGACCTCTGTCTCTCTGCCTTGACCTGCTGACAGACCAAGCATCTAGCTACGAAGTGGGCTACCTCCCACTTCATTCCGTACCACCAGACGTGCTCTTGCAGATCCCTGTACATCTTGTTGGCACCAGCATGTATAGAGTACTGCAATCTGTGAGCCTCCTGCATGATCTGCTCTCTGAGCTCCCTACTAGGCACACATAACCTGGAACCGTGCCTCAAGGTACCATCCTCTGTAAGAAAAAACTCGCCATCCACCAACCCTGCAAGAACCTGCTCTCGAATACACTGTAGAGCCACATCCTCGAACTGCGTCGCCTTGATCCTCTCCATCAAGTCCGACTGTATCTGAAGGCCCCACAACTGTATCTGCACTCCGGGCATGATCACCTCAATCCCAAGGCTCTCCAAGTCTACAAGCAAGTGCCGATCCATAGTCAAACACATGGCTGTCGGATACCTACTCAAGGCATCGGCAACCACGTTGGCCTTCCCTGGGTGATACTGAAGTTGGATGTCAAAGTCCTTCATCAACTCTAGCCATCTGCGCTGCCTCATATTGAGTTCTTTCTGTGTAAACACATACTTCAAGCTCTTGTGATTTGTGAAAATCTCCACCCTCTCTCCATACATGTAGTGCTTCCATAACTTCAGAGAAAAAATAACTGCTGCTAACTCCAGGTCATGGGTAGGGTAGTTCTTCTCATGGGGACGTAACTACCTAGAAGCATAGGCAATCACCTTTCTATGCTGCTGCAAGACACAACCCAGCCCCTTTCCTGAAGCGTCACTATAGATAGTGAATCCTCCTGAACCTGAAGGCAATGTCAGAATCGGAGCTGTCGTAAGTCGCTTCTTCAACTCATCAAAAGCTGCCTGACACTCCTCTGACCAAACATACTCAGCATCCTTTCGGATCAACCGAGTCAACGGCTCTGCAACCCGGGAGAAATCCTGCACAAATCTTCTGTAATATCCTGCCAGCCCCAAGAAACTCTTGATCTCTGCCACTGAAGTCGGCGCTGCCCAAGCCTCAACTGCTGTGATCTTCTTCGGGTCCACTGAGATACCATCTCCAGTCACCACATGACCCAAGAAGTCAACTCTGTCTAGGAAGAACTCGCACTTCGAGAGCTTGCCATACAATCTCTCCCTCCGGAGTGTCTCCAGAACCACTCTCAAGTGCTCCTCGTGCTCCTTCTCTGTCTTGGAATACACCAGGATATCATCAATGAATACCACCACGAACTTGTCCAAGTACTAGTGGAACACCTTGTTCATTAAGTTCATAAACACTGCTGGTGCATTGGTCAGCCCAAACGGCATAACCAAAAACTCAAACTGCCCGTACAGCATCCTGAAAGCGGTCTTGGGAATATCCTCCCCCTTCACCTTCACCTGGTGATAACCTGACCTCAAATCAATCTTGGAGAACACCCGAGCTTCGCTCAACTGATCAAAGAGATCATCGATCTGCGGCAGTAGGTATCTGTTCTTGATCGTCAGGTTGTTGAGTGCCCTGTAGTCGATACACATCCGTACCAACCCATCCTTCTTGGGTACGAAGAGTACCGGTGCACCCCAAGGTGAAAAACTCGATCGGATAAAGCCCTTGTCCTGCAGCTCATCCACCTGTTTCTTCAGCTCTACCAACTCACTGTTGTTTACTCGATAGACATGCTGAGAAATCAGTTCCGCGCCGGGAACCAAGTCTATCGAGAACTCTATATTCCTGTCCGGTGGAAGCCCTGGCAACTCCTCTAGAAATATGTCCATAAACTCTGTGATCAAGGGATGCGGAGCCACCTGCTCCTCAACTGAAGCTCCACATAAGACTCCGCTGTCATGCTCTGCCTGCCGTCGGGTGTACTCAAACTCTGGCTCTCCTGGTGCCCCAAAAAAAACACTACCACCTCGACAATCAATGCGGGCGTGATGTTTACTCAGCCAGTCCATACCTAATACAATATCGTAGTTCGATAGTGGCATGACGAGCAGACTCACTCCCAACTCTCGGCCTTCCAACATAACGCTCCATCCTCTGCAAACATCACTCACGAGGATGACCCCACCCCCGGTCATGATCTTGTAGGACCTAGGCAATGGTTCAGATACCAGACTGTGTCTAATAGCATAAGATACTGACACAAAGCTGTAGGAAGTCCCGGAATCAAAAAGTGCAAAAGCTGGAATTGAGTCGAGAAGAACCGAACCTGCTATCAACTCCCCTACGGCCTCTGTATCCTCGGCCGCCATGGCGAAAGCTCGCCCCTGCTGTCCACCTCGTGCCTGCTGCTAGTGCTGGTGGAACCTCTGCTGCTGGGTCTGCAATGGCCCCTTCAGCAGACATGCTGGAGCCTTGGCTGCCCCAACTCCTCCTGGTACTGGACGCATCGTCGTAACTGGACACTCTCGCATCTGATGGTCCTTCGAACCACACATCAAGCACCTACCAAGTCTCTTCCTGTACTCCTTCCACTTGTGTCCAGGCTTCTTATAAAAAGTACAACTAATAGCCTGCTGCCTGGGTGCCTGCTGCCCTCTCTGCTGTTGATACTGCACCTGCTGAAAAGGTGCCCGACCTTAATGCTGATACTGCTGAACTGGCCTCTGTGGCTGCTGATGCTGGAAGTGAGGCCTCTTGGCCTGGCCCTGACTGCTGCTACCACCCTGGAAGTTACGACCCCTTTTCTGCTTCAATCCTAGGTCGTCTTCCGCCGCCATAGCCCCAGAAAATATCTCTGTAAAGGTAGCGTTTCGATCGCTCTTAGTCAGCGACCGAACCTCTCTAATCAAGCCTCGACGAAACTTCCTCGCCTTCGTCTTCTCAGTCAAGTCATCTATAAACCGGTCTAATCTATAAAACTCCCCAGCATACTCAACTACCGTCTGGTTCCCCTGAACCAGACCCTCAAACTGTGCCTCGATACCTCCCAAGGCCACATCAGGAAAGAACTGCTCCTTAAATAGCTCCTTGAACTGGGCCCAAGTCTGGCCCTCAACTCCTACCCTGGGATCTGTCTGATACCACGCACGGGCTAAGTCCTACATCTGGCTGCCCGCCGCCTCAATCTGGAGTCGATCTGGTATTTCCGCCAGTCGGAATATCTCCTCGATATGCTCGATCCAGTCGTCGGCATAATAGATGCCCTCTGTGCCCAGGAACTCTCGAGGATGCATCTTCTGAAAGTCCTGTATGTCCTTCTCCCTCCTACGGGGCTGCTGCTGTGCCCCCTGAGCAGTCACCATCTCAACCGTAGTGCGAACCAGCTGGTGTGCCTCGTCAATCCCATGACAAAAATTGACAGTCTATCTCTGCTGCTGCTGTTGGTGGGACTCCAGAATCCTCTCCACGAATGAGAAGAGATGTACAGCATCTACCATCCCCGCAGGCGGAGGCTGCTGCGGTAGAAGGATCTCAGGAATCACAATGCTCGGCCTCCTGGCTGGTGGAGGTGCTCCTCCAAAAGCTGCAGAAACACCGACTCCTGAGGGCTGCACTGGCCCTGTGGCACCGAAAGCTGGCTGCTGCTGAGGTCGAGAGGTGCTAGACCCCTCTCCAGCATCTCCCGGTCCGGGGCGATGCGATCTCGTCTTAACCATCCTGGAGACACAGATCAAACAAGAATCAATTAATGAGAATGAGTAGAAATATCAAAGGAAGACAGTTTAAAATTCTAAGGAAGACAATAAGCAGCAAAAGTAGATATACGAAATCTGATAAGGAGTTTTTCCAAGTGTGATTGAGTACCTTCAAAAAATACTAATTTCTACTGCAGGCTGCAGCGATATTCTAGTTCGAATACCACTACATTTCTAAACTAGACCTGCATGGGCCACCACTAAAAATGTGTCACGACCCACACCCTAGAGTAACGGCATGAGACGTGAGTACGTCCAGCCTATGCCGCAGTGTCGACGATAGAACGTTGTCCTAGGTCAACATCTAACAATATAAAGGTACTTGTACAGTATATACTCTCCGAATGGAGGTGACATAGCAGATATAGTCTCAATCACATCAAAGGTAGAGCATGATAAAATATAGATAGATAGATAACCAGAATAAAAATACCGAGATACAATCCAGAAGTCTAAGTGTCTAAATAAGTATATATCCCAAATCATCTCAGAATCAATATACAGTAATCCAGAAAAGTAAAGACATCCTAATCTAGGGGAGTGTCGTCAACTGCTAGTGGGTCCTGCTGCTGGTCCAAGTCACAGCCATCATCTAGGGTCACACCGTAGTATGTAGGGATGAACGCCTCAGCCTCGTCCTCTGTAATATTTCAACAGGTCCAGTCAGGACAGGAGCGAGCACAGTACATCTCAACAAATCATAGCAGGTCAGAAAATATAATCATGCTAGAGAGTAAGATACAGGAAACTGAAAAAAATAACATGATGAAAAAGAAAGACTGTAAATAAATAGATACAGTATATAGAGAACTATCAGTGACTAGTGATTCAGAGCACAAGACGGTTATGTAAACGGCACGATGTTGTACACGAGTAATCTACAGAGGTTGTACACGAGTAATCTACTGGATTGATTACATAACCACTTCTACTCCCCCATCCCAATCGTTACACAATGATCTAGCCAAGATATGTTATTGCACATGAAGTATAGTCGCACACGAAGATCATGTGAGCACATGAGTATACATGATTTCACACGATTTGTACACAAAAAGCACGAACACAAGGAGTACACGATGCTCATGATAAAGTACACGAACACGAAATACCCGATGTATCCGCTAAGGGGATAACATCACACGACAAGATCTACATAGTACTAATCCGTGTTTACAACGTGTCGGCATCATGTGAAGTAATCTAAAGCAGGAATATACTCCTAATGCAGGATATGAAATGATCAGAGAATGTACTCGCCTGTATCCTGAGTATCTGAAAAGTATCTACTGTCCGAGGAGTGGTGTCTGTCTCCTATAGAACAGTACAAGTCACTATAAGTCTAAAATGATAATAAGATGCAATTCAATGCATTCTATATGAATCTAGGTCAATCAAGACCCAAGTCAACTCTTGGTCAACTCTGGTCAACCCTAGAAGTCAAATTAGGTCAAAGCTAAGTCAAACAAGTCTATACTAGTCTAACTAGTCTATTCTAGCAAGCACACATCAATTCTAGACTATACAAGTCTAACTAGACTCTATACTGGCATTCAAGCCACACCCATAGGCTAAGAGCCCTAGGTTATAGGCTATATCATGCCTAAGCCAAACCACATATCACATATTAACATATCAATATATATATCTAAATATAATACACACACATTATAATGTATAGGGTACTTATATGTGCATCTCACATATATATAGAAGGATAGGAATGGCACATGTGCATGTGTGTTCATGTGTGTGTGTGTGTGTGTTGAGAGACATGAAAGTGTCAATAGAGTGTTAGTGAATGAGGGTGTGAGTGTACATAGAGTTGTGTAACAAGTGTCATGAGAGTATCAAGAGGGTGTCAATGTGTGATATCCTGGAAAACAGGAAAAATAATGAATGGTATAGGAATGTGGCATGGTTCCTGTGTACAGTGTCATTCCTGTGTGTGAAACAGTGTAGTGTATATGGTATAAACCTGTGTGTGTGTAAGAGGGTTATGATATGAATGACAGTGAAGTGTCAAATGGAAACAATGGCATGGCAGTGTAGTGTAACTTGGAAATTAGTGAGCTAACATTACCAACACAAAGTATGAGAATCAACACTCAATATTTGGTTTAAGGAAGAGAAATTAATTCTCAGTTTTAATATTGGAACAATCATTCAATCAACCAAACAACCAATACAATGCATGGAGAATTAACATTCAATTTCAGTTTAGGAAGGAAATGGAAATGAACTCAGTTATTCTTAGGTTTAAGGAATCATGTGACAGTTCATAATGAAACTAAATGACAGTGAATTTGTAATGGAACTAACAAAGGAAATGAAATCAATTCGACATATTATTAAGGAAGGGAAATCATTCCAATTAGTTCTAGCAAAGGAAATGGAAATCAACTCAGTTTAATATAGAATAAATCATTATTTTGAATGTATCAGTTATATACATAAGGTCCCAACTCACTATCAATTAATCCATTCTCATATCATAAACCTATTCTAATAAGTAAATCGAATTAATCATGAACTAACAATTATGTGGGATCATTTGACAGTTGAAAACATCAATTTAAATAGATTAAAATGGATTCAAGTTTAGGAAAAACTGAATATAATGTGGTATCAGTCATTTACATTTGAAACACAATCTCGGCATCAAATATTCCATACACTCAATAAAACCCAATCCAATCTTGCAAAATCAACTAATAGAGATTATTAACCATGTTTATGATCTAAAATGATAATTTAATCATAAATTTAAATAATTAAAATGGAATTAAACACTGGAAAATAGAAACTGGACAGTGCACAGGAAAACAGTGGCGTGCACGTGTTCATCAACCTCGTACACGTGACACGACACGACACAAGCCCTGAGCTTGTGTCCCAGTGTCGAGCGTGTCTAGGTCTAGGGTCCTGACACCCTGATATGGGTCCACGATACGTGTGTCAGTGACACGACACACGTATCAGTGCCAAAAAGTCGGCTGAACCCACACAGTGCGTGACCAATGCACTTGCAAGTGCGTGTCTGACACGACACTAGGACTCACGAAACTTTGGGAGCCTCGTGTCAGTGTCAGCCCCGACCCGTGTGTCGAGTTTCCCGTGTCCACGTGGTGTGTCCAGTGTGCTGTGGCCCCCGAGTAGCAGCGGAACTGCCACTCGCGTGCGCGCGTGTGGAACCCAGTATGTTCCCGTGTCCATAACGACCCTGACACGACACGAAATGTGTCCAACACAACAGAAACCCATAAGCAAGTCTAAAACCTAAATTCCTATTCAAACAAAATTAGAAAACAAGGATGAAATGCCCACTGTGGCATTTCATCAAACACTTAGGTATGCCACTGATACGTGTCCGATACGGACACTGTATTGGACACGAAACCTAGAAATAGCTATACCAACAGTTAAGGTATTCTTAGGGCTTCCTATTCATGCAATTAAATCACTATTTTATTGTAGGAATAGGAATTTACCTAGGTGAGTGAAATGGCTCAAAAGCTTCAAAGAGAGGTGTTCCTCTTGCTACCCAAACTCCTCCAAATTGCTTCTCTACTGAAATTTCTCACCATAGACATAGAATGCACAGAGATTGCAACAAAGTTGAAAGAAAAATGAGTTGAAATGGAGAAGATAGGGATGGGAAAGAAGGGGGTTTACCTCTATTTTTCCAACTTGCAAATTCCTAAAGGAGGCTAGCCCTAAGTGAATGAGACATTAAATAGGAGTGGAATGGATAGGTATGGCCGGCCAAGTAGGTGTAGGGCTAGGATTAGGGTTTCACTAGTTGCCTATGGGCCTCTATGGGCCTAAGCCAGTAAGTCATGGCTTATGAAATCACAAGCCATTATCTAACCTATTCATTAATCCTATTTCCCAAATTTAATCCTAATGACTAGAGTGTCACTAACTTGGGTTAACTAGGGTTTCATAATCTAACCAAGTAGTCATGACTAGGGTTAGCTTCTAGGACAGTCTCCTAATTCACCATGAGTCAAAGTCAAGAATAGCACTAAATTAAATTATACAAAAAATCACTTAAATTCTAATAATTATAATTAATACTAAATAATTCCAAACAATTCCCAAAATTTTAAAATGACCAAAATACCCTCAAGCTAGAAATATGGTAGTGACACGAATACACCAATGTATTCCCGAATGAGCTGAATCAGTTATTGTTTATCTGCTTCAGGAAGACTTTTGCTGATGAAGGTCGGCCTTGGAGAAGTTTCGTCTCCAACGTTGATCTGGACCAGTTGATCCTCAGTAGGTGGTTCACGTTGCTCGAAGCAAAGTTTCTATTATGTATCCATCCTTGGGTCTAAGGCTCAGTTTCGGGAGTCTCGGTGAAGTCGTCGTAATCCTCCAACAACTCAACAGTCACCATATTGGAAGATAGAGTCACTCGATGGACGTGCCCTATGCTGATGTCTGAATCCCATGATGTAGAGTCAGAAGAGTTAGATCGTTCTTCTTTGTCAGACTCAAAAACATCTGGGGTTAAGATTGGCGAGGTATAACCTAACCCATGCTTTGTTTTGCTATAATTTTAAAGTGATTTTTCTTTTGGGACATGTATACGAATAGGAGTTCGTCTTCTCCTACCACCATTGAGGCCAGATTTGAAATTGTAGCCCATCTTTTGGATGATGTTCTTCGATTATTGACTGTAACGATGAAGTTGAAGTCGTCCATTATCGTCATTTTTAAAATTGCTATCGGATGTAGCATTTTGCTTCAACCCTTTGCTGAAGAGGATAGGATGTTCATCTTTCTTCCGGAAGGGAACCATAAAGAATGAATCTTGTACTGATTCAAATGATACCTCATCTTGAAAAGGTTGAACTGCTCCTAAAGTAAGGGGTGCAAAGTCATCCAGAATTTTTAGATAACGTCATGTATAATGATTGACATCAATATACTACAAAGAAGATGCTACTTTATTGATATTTATATCATCATTTACAATGGTGCTCTTGACCTTAGTCGATGGTTTGCTAAGATTGATAATAAGAAGAGAAGAAGAAGAAGAAGGTTTGTTACGACGAAGGTCAATAATAAGAGGCTCAGGAGAGATGAGCTCCCTATGCTCCATATTTTCAGCAGGAGGATGCTTGATAGAAGGAGAGAGATTGATGGTCAGTGTATGAGAAGACAAAAGGCAAAAAGTGCGTCCCTAGACCAGAATCACCAGGATATCATCTAGACTCTCTTTTCGGTCTTCTTCAGTGTCCATGGCTAGTACGACTTTCATGAACTCTTCTTTATACATTCTGGAGTCTGTATAATATGCTTCGATGCCTCGAAAGGGATCAAAATCAGCCACTGTCTTTTGAACTTCTTCGTTGTCATCGATATACTTGAAGCATTGATGGAGAGTAGAGGGCACGATATTATGTTCATGCAACCATGGTCTTTCCAACAAGACCTTGTAGGAGACATGATTATCAATCACAATGAAGGTAACCTTCATACGGAGATTGCCAATTTGGACTTTCAGACGAATCTTTCCCAATGGTTCGCTTCTCTTAAAATTAAATCCTAGAATAGTCATGATTGTTGTAGAGATGTTTTGGACTGGGAATTTCAGCACATCTAATAGAGTCTTCGGCATAATCTTGAGTACAAACCCTGGGTCGACTAGAATGCGATCGACCTTCATTGTAATGCCTGTTGTTCGTATTACGTATTTAAGAATACGTGTACGTATTTTATCTCGTATTAGGCCATGGTTCATCTTGGTTTGGGTTGGCTTGGGTTGGTTCGGCTAGGCTTGATTAGCCTTGGTTCATCATGAACCAAGAGTGAACCCCCTACCTACCACAACCAACCCCATTTATTAACCTCTTCCCATTCTCTCTCCTCATTATTTCCTTTCTTCTTCATTACTCTCCACCACCAACCAAGAAAACCCTAGCCTAGGCAAGTGCAATCTTGCTTCATGAGGAAACCCCCTATTTTATTGTTCTAACCTCTTCTTTGCAACTTTCTAATCCACATTAGAACTTGTCATTTTCGACTTTGAAGCTTGGATTTTTGTAGATCTAGAATTTAGTCATTTTCGGATTTTTATGGTTTTGATCTATTAAACTTCCTTGTTTTCAAGTTCTGATGGTTCCATATGGTAGAGAATTTTATTCTACCCAATTTTGACCTTTGAAAGGTTGGATTTGGACTTGTTTTGACCAAGTTATGGGCTTTTGGAGCTTTGGGTCCAACCTTGGAGTTCCTGCTGATTTGGAGAAGACAGTGAGCAGTGCGCGAGCTTTTTAGCTTGCGTCACTGAGCTGTGCGCGCTCTTTAGCGCAGCGCGGTGGACCCCATACGCTGCCTTTTGGGAGCGTATGACTCGCATACGCTCGCTTGCTTGACAAGGAGTCGTATGGACCCCATACGCTGCCTTTTGGTAGCGTATGACTCGCATACGCTCTCTTGCTTGACAAGGAGTCGTATGGACCCCATACGCTGCCTTTTAGGAGCGTATGACTTGCATACGCTCACTTGCTTGACAAGGAGTCGTATGGACCCCATACGCTGTCTTTTGGGAGCGTATGACTCGCATACGCTCGCTTGCTTGACAAGGAGTTGTATGGACCCCATACGCTGCCTTTTAGGAGCGTATGACCTACCCTAGCCTGAGCGTAGGTTGGCCTGAGCGTGTCTTGACCTGAGCGTATGACCTTTGGCTGACTTGGTATTAGGTCAGCATGTCAGTTTGGTTTTATTTTCCTTAAGCTTGGCTCTTCTATAGCCCTGTATATTGATAATTTATTAGATATCTTACGCCCATTTTATATCCTTACGCCTTTTGTCATGAACTTGATAATCACAAATTTATTTAATAGGTTTGTTAATAATAATTGAACACGGCATGGCAGGACAAGCATACCTGACATGGTTATCTCGAATTGCGGTTACGACGGCTAACGTGGCATGACCTGACAAGAATGACTAACCTGGACACCGTGGATGATTACGTTTGCACAATAAACTAGTATTGTCTTGCATCATGTCTATGAGGGAATCCCTGAGTACCACGGTCAGGGATACCTACTGTAATTAACTAAGAGTAATAAACTAGAATAATTCAGTAGACATGAAGAGATTCCCAGCTACAAGCAATCCCGTTATCTGGGCGCATTAAGTGGACTTGTAGCCTACCGACGAGCAGGGCACACTTCCAGCACACAGTCATGTGGTGCACCCTTCATAAACGGACATTCGACCTGGATAACTTGGATAGTCTGCAGGGCTTGTGGCTGTTGAAATAATCTCATTGCATCTGCTAGTAACTAGGCCTGTGATAACCCTAGCTAGTTAAAGTATCAAGCCGTACTCTTGATTGGCCGTGATTGCTTGGATGAAGTTATTCTAGCTTAGTCTTATCCTGATCATGTGCAAGATCGTGACAAGATACGATTATTGATGCTTGCCTTAATAATAACGATCGGGGGACCAGTTCTGTTCAGGCGAAGGGTTACAACCCCGGTCCTTGTTTGGTTTAAGGGTTGTAACCTGGCTCCCGGAGCAGTTATGTGCCTTTCCTTCGGTTATTGCCTTACTTGTATCCCGTGCCATGCTTGTCATATTTTATCTTACTTCTGCAACATGATTATCTATAATTGCCTTAACAATAAAGATCAGGAGTCCAGTTCTGTTCAGGCGAAGGGTTACAACCCCGGTCCTTGTTTGGTTTAAGGGTTGTAACCTGGCTCCCGGAGCAGTTCTGTGTCTTCTCTTCGTTTATTGTCTTATTACCTTATCCATAGTATTTGAGACGGATTTTCATTCAGGTTAAGGATTGCAACCCCGATCCTTGTTTGGTTTAAGGGTTGTAGTCTGGCTACTTGAATGGTTTCCTCGTACTCAATTATTGTTGTTATTTCTGATAATTTAACTTTAATGTTCCTTACTATATGCTGGTTTTAGTTTCTAAGTGAAGCCTCCTTTGTGGCACTTGCTCTTACTGGGGTCTGATCCAGCTGGTTTTGTATGGCCAGATATCGGAGCAGCTCCAGAGGATCTACCTAACTTCCAGCCAGATGGTGACCACCAGGCGTAACCCTGGCAACGAGTGGGTTTCTTTTTGTCCTCCCACTTTATTGTAAAATTATTCTTTTGAGGCGTTAGCCGACGAGCACGTGTTAGCTCGATTGCACTTTTACTTACTGTCTGCCTACGGGCTGTAACATGATTAACAGATCCTAGGGTTGATCATGTATGACTAAACTCTTGCTAGTCCTTACATTTTATAATGACTAGCTTTATGATCAACTGAATATGTAATGTTTGGGACGCCTTACTATTGTATATTTAATGATCATACATCTTGTGACTTTTACTTACTTGCTTGTGATTGAGACACTAGGCTTGTTCATGACCTTAAGAGACTGTTGGCTTGTAGATAAACCCGCATGTATCTAGACAGCCGTGACCGTATAGCGAGATAGATTCTATTTTATATACGTAGCTGGCTATGTCTGCCCCCGCTCTCCAGTATTCTGGTTCTGGGGCGTGACATTCATGGTATCGACATACCCCGTATAATAGAGAGATCGATCATGTCGATTGTCCTCCAGAAGCATATCACCTTGAGTGAAGATGATATTAGAAATCAGTTCCATCACACTATGACAGTGAGAGCATGCCACTAGTTTTTTGTCTAATTTCTTAAGATGGGCCAGACAAGCGTCAGCTTGCATCAAAGCTTCACTCAATGTCTCTTGGGTTTCCCTCGAGAGGTGCAGGAGTTCAAAAATCGTAACCTTACTGGAGTATTGGCTAATTGAGCCAATATGTTAAAATTCTACGACCTTTTGAGTCTATGAGGTAGAGTTTTCTTTAATATTTTGTCAAAATGAGCTGGTTGTTTGCCTTTGTCAGCTGCTGTTGGTTTGGAAGGAATGGGTTCCGTTTGGGGTAATGACGTCGCAGGAACACTAACAGCAGAAGGAGAAGAAGCTAGAGGGGCATCGGAGACTGGAGAAGGAGTACCTGTATTCTCTTATCCCTCTGGATAGTCTCTGAGAGAGACTCCCAGATCTTGTGCCAGTCATGGCTTCTTCTTCCAAAAATGGTGCAAAGAAAACCATGTTGTGGTTCTTCATCCGAGTCTTGCTTCTGAAAGACTTCTTTTGGAGAGATGAAGGATCCGTCCAGAATCCCAGGCCAACACGGGATTGATTGTGTTAAAGACGCAAAAAGAGGTATAGAAGACCGTTTCCCGTTATTCAAGCCAGGGACTTTCTGTAGATCATATCCAATCTTTGTCATCAGTTTACGGGACTGTTGACTGTATAGATGGAATTCTGGCCGATAATTAATTTCTAGCTTTTGTACCACCGTTTTGGCAGAAGGAGGTGAAGTCACCGCTGGGATGAATGTAGCATCCAAAGGTGGAAGGTGTCCACCCAATGATGTCATTTGACATGACTTGTACTTGGCTGCATTTCTTGACTTGGTAGAGGAAGCAAGTGTCTTTGATTCAAAATCAGCAACCAAGTCGGGATGAATCCATATGATCTCCCCTTTATCAGTTGACAGAGGGACGCGACCATCGCTTCGTGCTGGCGGAAGGTTGACGATCTCCAGGATAGCTTTTGGAATGGGGACGACTCCGTCCTGTACTAATTGAGCAGAAAAGTCGCCAAATTGTAGAGAGGCGACATTAGCAATTACCATTTTTTTATCTTGCTGGAGAGTGATTGCCTTAGCATTGATCAGTTCTTGGATCTTCTATTTGAGTATGTAACACGCTCTGGTTGGATGCCCTAGGATCCTGTGATACATACAATATTTAGGATTGTCAGTTTTACCTACTTTATCTGGCCATTTAGCTTCGGACAGTTGAAGTTTATTGCTTTTGATAAGACAATCAAATATGTTGATAATGTCGTCCTCGTTAAAAGAATATTCCTCCTTAGGAGGTAGTGCTCTCTGTGGGGGTACCATCATTGCAGGTGTTGATTGACCCATGTTGATAACCAAGACTTCCTTGTCTTTGTGGTTGTTCTGACGACCACAACTGTTGGTTGCAAAATGTTCATCTTTGTCGAAATTTGGCATCTGGATGCCTAGTTGTTTGAATTTATTAGCACTGTCATTAGCTGCCCTAGCACTTACTATGAAGGAGGCCCAGTCTTGGAAGTGTGTGGGTCCGGTCCACATGCTGACTATAGGTAACAAGTTTGATTTATATGTATCCATAGTCAGTACATCTGGAGTACTGAAGGGCATTTTGAGTGTCTCACGTCGAAAGCGCTCTATGAAATGTTCAACAGCTTTATTAGGTTGTTGTTTAATCTTGATGAGGACTGACATGGTCATGTCATTTGTTCTCTCATAGAACCGTTCCAGGAACATTTGCTTCAATCCTGTAAAAGATGTTATACAGCCATCTGGCAAGCTACGATACCAGTCATAGGCCTTACCCGCCAAGCACCCAACGAATACTCTAATGAGTAGAGCTTCTTTCGGTTGGAGCTGATCAGTCATTACCTCAAAATGGTTGAGATACTGACTCGGAGATGAGCTACCGTCAAACATCATAATGGTTGGTGGCTTGTATTTAGGTGGAAATGGAACTTCCTTCCATTCTACAGGATAAGGCTGTTTGATTCCTAATTTTTATAGACCATCCTTCTGCTTAAAGGCGTCAAACTGATTATGCAAAAGCTTCACTGCCTCAAACGGATCTCCTAATGCCTGAGGAGAAGTAGATTGGTTTGATGTATAGGAGGCGGAACCGCATGATAAGTACCACCCCCAGCACCAGACTGACTTGGAGTAGCCTGAGTTGGCTTGGTAGCATTGGAAGAAGATTGTACCCCCAGGCCAGTATTGACAGGTGTAGATGCTACTATATGTTCTTGGGTTGGAATTGGATTCACAACCGATGGAACAGTGTGTTGAGCTACGATTACAGCATGCATACTTACAACCATTTCAACCATAGTTTTCAAGTTGGCCTCTAAAGCAGCGATCCACTGCTCTTGATTATCGAAGTTGGAAGCATCTTGTTCTTTATTAGTGACATAAGCAGTCACTTCTCTAGCCACCAAAGATGAACTGGTGGAAAAAATAGTCCGATCAGAGCTCTCGATATCAGCATCGAAATTATGTAAAGAACTACCCCCAATATGAGGAGACGGAAGATTCCTTTGACTGAGGAGATCTCAGTCAGAATCAGGAAAATTCCTTTGACCGATTAATTCTTGGTCGAAAAGAAGATTCCTTTGACCGATTGTTTCTTGGTCGAAATCAAGAAGATTCCTTTGACCGAGGACATCTCCAAAATAAGGAGTGGAAAGATTCCTTTGACCGAGTAGATCTTGGCTTCTTGGCCTTGTATTTTGGTAGACCCCTTTGTCGAAGTCACGGCTAGATCAAGGTATTGTTGACTGGGATTGCGGGATGCATTACGTCTTAGACATTTTCCACCCCTAGTACTTTGGGATGTCATATTGACCGAAGCATATAGCAATTCATCTTCGTCCACCATAATGAGTTCAGGAGTCTGAGTGTAGTTCAAACGGTCGAAGACAGACCGTCTAGCTGATTGATAGCAACATTTGATCACTACTTCATGGTGATGATTACAATCGTATTTCTGATGTGGAGTTACAGGTGGATAAGATGGTCTTGCGATCTTTCGCTTTTGTTAAAGAAGTTCACGAAAATCGGTTACAGTAACATGATAGAGAGAAGTCGGAGGTACATATTCCTTGATTATGTTAGGAACATGGTTCCGGTTCTTGATATGCCTTGTTCCCTGTGTGTACAGAGAAGTAATAAGTTCATTGGCATAGGTGAGACGATTCTTGATTTGAGAAGCCTTCACTATGCGCAATTTAGTAGGTGGCATAGATTGTTCTTGATGCAGACTTGATGAAGTTGATGTTGTTCTGCACAGGTTAAGGTAAGTGTGCATGTTAGAGGTACGCACCACCTGTCTGTCTGCCTGAGACACCCTCAGTTTTACCGGCCTTGTTCTTGATATGCACAGAGTAGGAAGATCCTGGCTCTGGCTTGGTTGGCGCTGGCCAGTTTGATCAGGAGCGGGCAGGATACCGTGATGTTCTACGTACCTTATTCCAGCATGTTTGGCGGGCACAGATGGGCAGCGGGAAATGGACTTCTAGTAGAGTCTAATTTTTTTGGCATCGATTTGTTTGTCTCTGCCAAAAGAAGTAGAGTTTTTACTCTGAAGTGTCCTTGCATTGATTGACACAGGGGCACAATCAGATGTGTTTTCTACTGAGTCCAGGACTCAGGAAGGATAAGGAGAGGCCATAGGGTGCTTTCCTTTATTCTGCGTAGAGACAATATTTGGTGCACTCTCTACCAAGTTCAGAACTGGAAGGAAGAGGGAGTAGCCATATGGCACTGTCCCTTGATTGGCGCCGAGGCCATGACTGGCGTACCCTCTGCCAATTTCAGAATAGGTAAGGAAGAAGAAATGGCTATAAAGCTTTTCTTCTTGCTTGGCATAGGAGTCATGATTGGTGCACTGGAGGACTTTGGAGTTCAGATGGCGCACGCCTTGTTCTTGGCAGCAACAGTGTTAGAGCTCCTCTCACCCCCAGTGCCAATCATGGCTTCGTAGGCAGTTTGGTCGACTTTCATGACCAAAGTCTTCTACGTCATGCCGACTGACGCAACATCATATTAAGTTGTCACTTTTTCATCGGAGGACAAAGTCGTCCCCAATAGAGTCGCCATTTTTTTTGCAAAAACAAATATTTGATTACAAACTGAGAAAAGTACAAGAGTACGATTTAATTTCTAGGAAAGTACAATTGTAGGAATCTGATGAAAAGATGATCACTTTATCCCTTGGATGATACGATATCGTAGAAGAAAGCCTTTGGAGAGTGCTGCAGCAAGTGCTCAGGATATTATGATCATTAGTCATCATTGGGAAGTGATTTAGAACTCTATTTATAGAGTTCTGAAATAACTATCAGCCAGTTATTCTGATTGGCGCATACTACAATTGGCGCACCATCATCCTTTGTGCAAATGGTTAACTTAACTACATATGACCCATGGCATTCTGTGAGAGAGATGCGCTTGGTCGTGGGCAGTATTGTGTGCACGTTCTTCGAGATTAGTGGCCTGTACACCACGTCATCTAACAACTTCTGGATGATTTGATCAAATAGCACCAACTGCTGAATGGCGCCAGGCGCTATTTGCTGTGATATTGATTACCTCGTGCCAAATGCAAATGGCGCAAGGCAGCTGTCAGTCATTGTGACAAATCTGATACAATCTTCTCGAGCGTCGCGCGCTCAGGATTCGAACCAATTTTCTTCGATTGAGGTATTGTCAGTCATGATGACAACTGTTTCAGCTTCTCGAGAAAACTTGACACGTGGCAGCCTGTACCACCTAGGTCCAGCACCATCTGATAACCAACGCTATTTGATGATTTGAGTCATGGCACCATTTATGAGTAGCACATGGTGATGTTAATACCTTTTGAGCTTCTACAAACCCTTGCATCTATTTGACAGGCGAGGCAAATACCGTGCTGCCACAGATAACATTCATTATCGTTCCACCCCCCACATCATGGCACCCTCCGATAATGATGATACCACAATCTATCACTATATTTTATAGTGTGAGATGATGTATTAGCATTTTCATTATGTGGGTTCATCTTTTTTCTGTTATATCTTTCAGATACTGCATTTGTTAAGAACATATACTACACTTATGAATAGAGATTAGATAATCTCTACTAATGTATGCTGGAATAAATTTCGAATAGTGTTCTGAGTTACCTATATCATGTATGTATTCGCACAATCCTAGAGTCAAATACATATGCATTTTTATTTGAGCTTTGCTATGCCTAAAACCAATCGTATATAACTCCCTTACAACCGCCATGTGTCGTGCTTCGATTGGAAGAGGAAAATGGTGGGGTCGGGTGGAGCCCATGTAGCGGGGAGGGTGAGAGTGGAGGTGGAACCTGGTGGGAACACATATGTAAGGGATGGGGGAGAGAGGTTGTAGGAAGGTTGTAAGAATTTGGTAGTAGACTTAGTATTTTCCTTTTTATTTATGTCCCTCCACACTGGCAATAATGATGATGCATTGATCCAGCACACTTTTCTAGTGTGATTACTAGTGATGTTGCATGAATGATGATGCATGAATTTCTAGTGTTCTTACCAATGACTTACAAGAATGAGATAAGTAGGTCTTCTTGCTAGAGAAAATGATAATATTATCATACGAGTTAAAGTTTTTGGAAGTAACTTAATATAATTTATGGAGATAAATGTAGTTTTTGTTCCTAAATTTGTGCAACTTTTGTTATGCATTAGAAATTTAATGATATGTGGATCTATGATAATATGGACGTTGAAGCCATTGTGAAAAAAAGGGAGAAAGAGGTTAATATACAATACTTAGCTCACAACTAGATAATTAGCCTTGTCCACGTCCAGGAAGATGTCTCTAAAGAAGACAAAGAAGAAAAAGAAGAAGTTGGTGGTGATGATGATGATGACGATGACGATGATGACGATGATGAGGATGAGGATGAAGTAGATGATTATTAGTTTACCAATATTGTTTGACAATATACATGGAGAAAAGCTTTAATTTTGTGGCTATTTTTGGATATACTTGTATTTTTTTTAGCTGCTTAGTCTATGACACATGTTATTTTTTATGATTAAATTTGTTGCTCAATTTTCATAATTATTTTGGATATACTTTTATATCTTAGATGTCTATGATACATATTATTTTTGTAGTTATATTTCTTAGATAAATACTATTTTTGTAGTTTTATTTATTACATGTCTATTATATCTGCTTATATATATATGAATATCATAGACGGTTGGTGGTCGTTCTCATGATCTAGGTGGTTGTGGTCATGGTCATAGTGGTGATCTTATATTACCTGCAGATGGATTAGCCCCTCGATCCCTGCAGATGGATTAGCCCCTCGATCACCCCTCCATCCCCTCATCGGTCATAGAGGCCTCCAATTTGACATGGGCTACAGGCACCTTCGCTCTACTATTTTTTTATACCATACCACTCCAGCATCGTCATCCATACCCCTTACATCATCAGATGTAGACCCCACATCCTATCGATTGTTTGTCAACCAGATGTCAAATCCTAATTCGACAAACCATTCATCCTTGCATCATTTTATGTCGAATCCATCATCCTTGCTTGGGTGAAATGTCGTACGAGTCTGTACTTGCCTTGTACAAGGAAAGAACATTTCATTGATACATTCATTTGAAACATCAAGTTGAAACTTCATGAATTGTAGAGAATTGAACATGTAATATAGGAAGATAGAAATATGCTTTTCATTGATAGCTTGCAACGAAGTACATAATTACATTGGATATGTCATTGCGGCTACATTAATTGAAACAAAAGAACACTCGATAAGCTTCGTGAACTAATACTTGTCGTTATATACATTCACACCCTTTTATACATTGAAAGTCTTCGATGCATTGGCTTCATAATACTTCAAAATAGGAAGAGCTTCAAAATGCCACTCCAAACTTTAGCTTTGGCCTAGTACCATGCACCCCGAGAGTTCTCGTCACCTGTGGGGTTTGGAGACTAGTACACATGGGAATGCACTAGTGAGCATGATGAACCCACTCGTCTAAACTGACTCTGATTATTAATGTAGGCATGCATTCAAGTTTTTTGCTATTTAGAACTAGATAAATTTAGTTTATATCGATAGTCTTCTTTAAAACAGTAAAAGCATACAGTAAAACATAGCATATTATATCTTAATTCTTACCATGGCCATGCCCATCCTTGTATGAAACTGAGATTATATTTATGACTTGCAAAAGATAATAGTTGAGCATGCTACTATCTTATATGCGGTCATTGGTGTTACACAATCGTATATATGGTCATTGGTGTTATACACCACGTGGGACTATTCTCATTTGCATTACGATGCTAACCGTTCAACCTAGGTTGCGAGCCTTCCTGACGGTCCCGTAATGCATCAGTGCCGAAGCATGATTATTCATTCCCCCGAGGTTGATTCGATTCCAGCGTCCTGGATACCGTTTTGAGAAAAACCAAACTTGTGCACATATTATCCATGACCACGCAAGTGCATTTACAGTTTAATATTTTAACTGATGCACAGCAGAATTAAGAAGCATTACCATATCGACTCATGCGAGAGTTCATTTCCTCAAAGTCGTACGTTGTGATTTGGAGTCCCGTAGGCACCAAATTTCCCGAGGCACCATATGCCACTATCGACGTTTCATATTATTTTGCATTCCATGAAGAAGTCTCTCTCTTTCCTAGAACCTTAACTTTTTGCTTTTAGGTACGGAACATATATTTTTAGAGTAAATTACTCTAAATCGATACAGTTATCACAAGTTCTTCATCTTAGTGATTTGGCATGCATTTAACTTAGCATCGTCAATTTGAATAAATTCGAGGCAACAAGAATTTCATTTGCGGAAATGACTACAAAAGAAGGGGCCGAACCATCCACCAAATATTCGAATCGTATCGAGAGTCGGATGTCACCCCTACTATCCTAGATAGGGCTATTATGGTCATTTACCTTATTTTAATATTTAAATATTTATTTAAGTTTTTAATGCTAATATAATTACCTTGATGATTAAAACAATTATTTCTATATATATATATATATATATATATATATATATATATATATATATATATATATATATATATATATATATATATATATGATGGATATATATATATGTAAGTGTATATATATATATATATATATATATATATATATATATATATATATATTTATATATATATATATATATACACTTACATATATATATCCATCATATATATATTTTATATATATATATATATATATATATTTTTTTTTTTTTTGAAACATCCCCCATTTTATTAATCAAGGCTCGAAGACCGAAGCTTGGAAAAGTATACAAGGCGCAAATGCCGAAGCCTATACAAGTATACCACCAAAAAGAGAAATGAGGGGGATGGGGGCTAGCAACAAACGAGATCTAGGGGAGAATAGAGGCCCAAAAAGCCCTCGAGCTGTGAGCGCACCGGGTGCTCCTTTACGGCATTGGCGGAAGACTTCCCGGATGAGCTGAATGGCTGTGTAGTGGGATCCTTCATATCTTGTTTTGTTACGATTCTTCCAAATGACCCAAGTGGCGGCCGCTGCGACGATCTGGTGTCCGTGGGAGGCAGAACCCCAAGAGTATGCCAGATCGTGGAAGCGCCCACTGCCTGGCGCGATGCTACACAGTTGGTTGAGAATCCTCCAAATATGACCTGGCAGATCCCCGAGATAGAAGATGTGGTCAATAGTCTCCATCTGGTGGTCAGCACAACAGTTGCAGGCTGATGCTAAGCTGAACCCTATGGTTTTCAGAATCTCGTCGGTGGGCAGTTTCTGCATGATGACTCTCCACATCAGGACGGACCACTTTTTAGGAATGCAAGAGTGCCAGTAGGGAGCAATGGTGGGGTTCGGGTGCCCAATAACACGCACCGCACGTCGCGCCGATCGCATCATAAAAGTCCCCGAGGCCTCGATCGACCACCTCCATTCATCCTCTTCGTTTCTGATTCGAACTCCGCATCGGCGTATGCTCTCCACGGTTTCGTTTCCGGACCAGTCACGAATCTTTTCCCAGTTCCAATCGTTACAACTGAGGTCCCACAGATCGCTAATCCTGCCGTTTCTAGGGGTCTCCGTGATGCTCGGGATCAAGTTGTCGCCAATCCATCTCTCCCAAAAGGGATCCGATTGACCGTCACCCAATTGGAGTCTCATAATAGGTTCGGCGCTAGCCCGGCCCTCGATGATGCGACGCCACGCCGCAGAAGATCGGCTGTTGGAGATGGCTACTGCAGGGTGACTGTGCTTGAAGTATCTGGCCTTCATGAATCTGGTCCATAAGTTGTTGCTGGTCCGGAGGGTCCACCATAGTTTCAACGAGAAAGCTTGAACGATGTGGGAGAGTTTGGTAAAGCCTAGTCCCCCTTCCTCGGTAGGGCGCGCCATAGATTTCCAACTGGCCCAGTGATGCTTGTCCTGACCTTTGTCCTGCCCCCAAAAGAAGTTACAAAATGTCTGTTCAATCGATGTTAGCACCTTCTTGGGAGGGGAACACATGGCCAGGGTGTGGATTGGGATAGAAGTGAGCACATGATTGATGAGAATCATTTGCCGCCGGGGATAAAGTGGCATTGTGCCACCCCTCGAGTTTTTTCCTGATTCGAGATATCAACTCCTCAAATATGCCGGAGTTAGATCTCCCGTACAAGGGGGCATCCAAGGTACTTGAAGGGGGGGTGGGTCATTGAAGGATGTTAAGTTGGATAGACCGGGGGTGCTCTCGATCGAAGTTGTGGTGGGCGTAAATGACGCTCTTGGCGGTGTTGATTTTCTGACCGGAGCATCTTGAGTATCTCTGCAGAGTGTGGTTCACCACTTCTACCGCACCGATATCCCCGGACGAGAATATGAGGACATCGTCGGCGAAGGCCAGGTGGGTGATGAAGGGGCAACCGCTGGAAGTATGGTAGTGCTGGAAGTTGGGAGTATTAATCATGTTGTTAAGGTTTCTGCTCAGGGCGTCGGCCGCAATGATGAAGACAGTGGATGAGAGAGGGTCCTGTCTAACACCACGAGTGGATTTAAAAAATCCATCGGCCTGACCGTTGATAACCGTCGAGAACCAGGAGTTGCTAATGGATCTCCACACAGTGTTGGTCCAGCTTTCCGAGAATCCGAAAGCTCTAAGACCCATATAATAAACTGCCAATCCAGTCTGTCGTAAGCTTTCTCCATGTCGAGCTTGATGGCGATGTTACCCCCTCTAGTTGGAAACTTCATGCAGGTGATTAATTCCTGAGCGAGCATGATGTTGTCCTGGATGTTTCTTCCGCGGACAAAGCCGCTTTGCTCCTCGGAGATGATCTTGGGGAGCAATCCGGCCATTCTGGTTGCAATGATCTTGGAGATGATCTTGTTTGTGAAAGTGCATAGACTGATGGGAAAGTCGCGGAAGATTCGGGGTTGGAGTTTTTCGGGATAAGGATCAGCTTGGCACTGGAAATGCTCTGGGGTAAGTGGCTCCCTCGAAGAATGCGATTGCCGCCTCAGTTATGTCCTGTTTGATAATCTCCCAGCAGGTGCGAAAGAACACGCCCGAAAACCCGTCTGGACCGGGTGCACTGTTCGCATCCAGGGCCCAAACCGCGTCGGTCACCTCCTGCACGGTGGGAGCGACTCCAGTTGAACATTGTCGTGTCGCTGATGAGCTGTGGAATGACATTCAGAAAGGAGTTGTCTTTGTGGACCGTCTCTTTGGTGAATAGCTTGGAGTAGAATTCCGCAGCGGCCGCTTGGATGTTTTTTGATCGGAAATGATGTTCCTCTGTCGTCGGTGATTTGATGAATCGAGAGCTGCTTTCTGCGGCCTTTGACACAGTCATGAAAATATTTAGAGTTTTTATCCCCTTCGCTTGTCCCATTTCAACCTGGCTTTTTGCTTCCAGAATTCGGTCTCTATTCTGATCCTGAATTTGAGCATCGCTTTGGTGAGGTTCATGGCCGTCTCGCCGTCGCAGAGCGCTCCGAGGCAAATCTGGCCTCGGCCCGAGAGACGTCGTCCTCAGCCGTCCTCACAGCTTGAAAAATGTCCCCATAGGCTTGTTTGCTCCAAATGATCAGGGCTTTCCTCGTTTCTTTAAGCCTGTTGCTAACTCGGACAAGGGGGTCGGGAGCATCTGCCCGATTCCACGCTTCCTGAACAATATTCAAAAATTGAGGGTGTTCGGTCCAAAAATTGAGGAATCGGAAGTTCTTCTTGATAGGGTTGTCAGAGTTTTTTATACAATCAACAGGGGAGCGTGGTCAGATTCTGAAGTATTGAGGTGGGATAGGTGGTAGTGAGCCCCATTCCGTCCCAATGGACGTTGTGAGAGCCCTGTCTAGGCGGGAGTATTGGCGTCGATCTCCTCCTGCATATTGCACCAGGTGAAAGCATTGCCGGTGAACTGGAGAGATGATAGGTGGGCATTGAAGATGAAGTTGTTGAAATCTACATGGCTGATGACGGCGGCGGGCGACCTCCAATTTTTTCATCTCTGGTGATAGCGTTAAAGTCCCCACACAAATCCACGGGAAGCGATGTGGTTGGTGTGGATGTCAAGCAGGTCGTTCCAAAGCTGTTTCCGCTCTGAAATTTCGCAGCTGCCGTGCACCGCAGAGAGGATGATGCGGTTAGAAAGGAAAGGGTGTTCCACCCAGCAGATAAGTCCTGCTTGGCTTCGTGAATGATTTCGAGGGTGACGTCCTCCGTTCCAAGGATCCAGATGTCGCTACTCCCAGCAATGGCCTGGGGGAGACCGAGTTGCAGTTGGATCGATTTTAATCTTTTGGGTGGAATTTTTGGTTCGATAATAATGAGAATATCGATTTTGTGCATCTTTCGGAGGATGGCAACTCTCCTCAGAGTGGGTTTGTTGGCCAGACCTCGCACATTCCAGGATAGAATGTTGATCATTGATGAGGGTGGGGAGGGTGTTTTTTGTTCCGCCTGGAGGCGGATCTGGTGAGAATGGTTTTGGTTTCTGCTGTTCCCATCTTATCGGGTTCCTGCTCGATGTTGGTTTATCTGCCCTGGACAGGGTTGTTATGTTTGTGGTGATCGCTTGGATATCAGATGCGACCACCCCAGTGTGGTCGATCTGGTCTCCAGCGGAATCCAGCATGGACTCCTCCGGGGGGATGATGATGGCGTCGCTGGAGTTGTCGATCTGCGTCAGAGATGTCTGGAGAGAAAAACCCGCGGCTTGAATCTGAAGACCTCTCTGGACCTGGTCTGGTCCGAGGATAGCTAATGCTTCTACCACTTGGTCTGGGGTGATAAGGGGTTTGCTCCACCGCCTTGGGATCGTTGCGCACGACGATGGCTTCCGCGGGAGTGGTGATCTGGTTGGGGTCAACTATGGTCAAGGTAGATACCGACATGACCTCCTCGTTAATCGAGTTATCCCCTAAGATACCAGTTGGGACTGGTGGAATGCCTTCATCTTTCGAATCGAGCGCATCAAACTTATTGAAGAGGGATAGAGCTCTGGATTCGCAAGGACTGACAGTTTG
>JANAVB010018199.1:18841363-18861363 GCA_029216955.1 Iris pallida | reverse complement strand
CTGCAAAACTGGCAGGGGACCAGGTCCTCGGGGGGACGTAACAAGGTACAAGAAATAACATACCAAAAGTAAAACAGTATAATGCCACATACTCAATGATAAACTACTGTAACCATCTAAGTGATATGCAAAGTGAGTATGGTATCATACCCCGGGCTGGTACTCACAGACTCATCCTTATGCTAGACAGTACCCTCTAGGCTCCGTGTGGGGGAACCCAATAAAGGATAGTATATGTAGATATATGCACTTTAGATTCCGTATAGAGAACCCAAAGTCCAGTACTCATGTAGATAGGTAATATATATAATATGCCCAGATCACGATGAAGACTCTCCCCTCCTAATGTAACCTCACGTCTCATGTCCACAACGTCTCATGTCCATAACACGCAAGATCATGACCTCTAACTAATACAAGGAGTCATAATAATAATATGTTATATACCTATCTCATATCATGTATCATATAAGCCTACACAAAATCACCATGAATAACTCAAGAAGGATTATGTTACATGTAATAGTGTCAAGTGTCCTACGGTCTGTCGAGCTCAGGATATAAGCATGTATCATGGGTTCGTGGTAACAACTTTCTAACTGACGATACCCGACTCTGCGGACGGATATCGGCACCCGAACCTTATTCGGACACTAAGTATCATATCACGGCCCTTGGGTAGACACACACACCAATCCTATCAAATAGCTATAGTAACTAAATACTAATAAATAGAGCAAGAACTGAGATACATGATGGCAAGGTACACTTGCCTGTTGCCTGCTGCCTGCTGCGGTGTCGCCTGACTGATGTCTTCAGTTGGAGGTACAGCGGATCCAAGTTGTCCTATTATAAATATTCTAATCAATGCACACAATCTAATTTAATTAATATAAAATAATATGATCATTTGCACAACGTCAACTAGCATGGTGACTTTCATGCCAACGATCAAACAGTTGTGTGGCCTTCAACAACGTGCTAATAACCACGTACCATACTACTTTCTATTACGTCGTGTGGGTCTCGAACATCATGTTATCACACGTACATTTAGGCATTTATATGATTCCAATACGTGTAATCCTAAACATACGTAGATACGACACGATGTCCCAGATGTCCCAAATTTACAACGACGTTAAACGATACTTCGAACATGCATGTAGCCTCTCAAACACGCATGTCGAAACAAATAAAACTAAAATTAATATGAATTAATTTCTAGAATTTATATTTTAGTTAAAAAATACTAAAATATTTGTTGTTGCATATACAATATTTCGTTACATATCGACTAGGTGTTTTAGCAACTTGACAACTAGTTTGTGCATGCAAAGTTGCCAACTTATGTAAAATAAATCATTTAATATATAAGATATACTAATTATTCTGAAATATAAATTAAACTATTTATAAACATTATTTGATGATAATATATAAAAAAATAATACTAGTTAGTATGTCTAATTAATGACACAATATGGCCAATATACCTATTTATTTGGAACGAATTATAATAAAAAATTTTATTTTAATATTATATTATTTAAAATAATTCAAATATTCATTGTTTTTTATACTAAAATTAAGCTAGCCAGTTAGCACATTCAAGTAATCTCACTAGGTTATCCAATTTCGGTTGATTCGGACTAGATGAAATCATGAAAATATAACACTTTATATTCTAAAATTAATAAACTTATAAATAATATTCAGAATATATTACCATAGAATTTAAGATTCTTAACTATAGAATTTAGTAGGACAAATAGGACATAAATCTATACAAGTTCTATTTTGAGAATCAATTATTATGGTGACAAAAATAATGAAGTTACAAGCAAATATATCATGCAACTTTACGAGATAAATTTTGGACATAGTGGGATATTGTAGAAGAGTGTTAGGAACGTTACCAAGAGATTAGTTGCTGCCATGGGGTCTTCTAAGTGTACGCGAACAGCAGTGCACCGAATTCAGTTTTGGCATGGACATCTCTGCTGGAGGGACTGTTTTGAGGAGAGTAGAGCGAGTTTTGCAGAAAAGTTTGTTAAAAGGAAATGGTCAGAACAGAGAGAGAAGAAGCAGACTAAATTTAAAAGAGAAATACTTACTGTAGAGAGAGATATGGCCGGAATGGTGGAGACTAGTTGAATTCGGATTCAGCTTGGGTATGGGTGGAAAGATGGTTGTTTGGAGGAAAATTGAGAAGATTTTTGAGATGGTTTTGAAGAGAAAATATTATGAAGTGGGTTAGGAAGAAATTTTGTTCAGATGCTATGAGGTAATAAGGTGAGGAGAAGTCTATATAGCCAAGCATTAAGGGGGAGGTGAAGGGTTGAGTGAGTAGAGAGTTAATGGTTGGGAGTTTTTGTAGGTTATGGAAAGGGAATGGTTAAGGGTGCTTGGGGGTTATGGAAGATAAATAAATGGGAGGATTGGATGCCCATTTAATGTACTTAACCGCACTTGAGTCCAACCTATAGTGGTTAGTGGTTGGGTCAAGTCCAAAGTATATAGGGCTGAAATTATTTCTAGTAGGTTAAGTGTTAGGTTTTGGACGTCAATCATTATGTTTGGTATTTTGTAGAGAGGACAATAGTGTATAATGTTTGGTATGAACCATGTGGAGGTATGGAATATTTGGGTTGAGTTTGGACTAGCTAAGTCAACCGGTAGCTCAATAGGACTAGAGATTGTGTCATTAGGATTTACAATAAATAGAAAATAAATAAAAGTCTAATTTTTCTTAAATATAAATTGATATTAATTATTCACATTAAAAAAATCAAAATTTCAGGGAGCTTACAATCTACCCACCTTAGAAAATTTCGTCCACGAAATTAAAACTATAACTAGAACTCTATAAAGTTATAGCACTAAAGTTAGTTTTAGAATCTTACCAGAATCCTCGAATAAATGCGGATATTGCTCTCTCATGGAATCTTAGCGTTCCCAAGTAGATTATCTAGGGGAATGGTGCTTCCATGCAACCCGAACCAACCTAATCTTCTGCCCTCTAAGCGCCTTCTCGCTAGTATCCAATATTTCAACTAACTGCTCCTCGTATGATAAAATGGGTTCCACTGTGATCTCAAAATGATTGACCACATGACGGGTCAGTCATATACCTCCTCAACTGTAGACATGAAATACATCATGCACTCCCTCCAAAGATGAGAGTAATGCAATAAGAAATGCCACTTCTCATACGCTCTCTAATATCAAGAGGCTTCTAACTTGGCTATTAAATCTCTATCTATAACTAACCATGGAGATAGAAAAATCACAATCCCTCCGTACTCTGTCAATCCTTCAAATCTATACTATATTCCTATACATTACATCACTAACTTCTATAGTTCAATTAGTGATCCACCCTTCTATTCATAAGCAATCTATACAATCCTTACAAGTATGCCTACCCATTGATTCCTAACTGCACCATAAAGGTCGATGCTAAACTAGACAGTCACATAAACCTATTGGTCATCCTTATCCTGGACTTCCATAGGTCATTTTAAGACTAGTCTTACCATGTATAGAGATGGTCGTGTTTTCTAACACATATATTCTTAATCTATTCATATACCATCCTAATAATAATTTCTCTAGTACTTCTATCAGGCCCTATCTTAGGCAAAATATAGCAGGATTTGGTCTAATAGTTCCATGGTTGCTTGTTAGGGTTAGGTTTATACTGAACTATATTCTAACTTATTTCTTGCGAAAGTATCTATGAAGTTCTACCCCCTTAATTATTTACCTAATCCTGTAATCCTGGATTCCTTTTTCCTTCAATTTTTTAGAATAATGGTTCTATACAAGCTTAGCCTTAAATACAAGGCTTACCAAACCATTATATTCGTACCAAAAGTCTCTAATCTATTATATCTAGTTGGATATGTTTAGGAATACCTATCATTCGACTAAGGGCGATTTTCTACCAAACTAAAACTCATAGAAAATAGATTGCCACCATTATAGTTGGTCTTTCTATCATAGTTGTTCTATCCTACTCGTACATACCTTAGATAATCACCCTCTTATGAAATATTTTACCAATAATTTTTATCCTACGATAAAATATAATCAAATCTACCATCACTAGTCCAGGTACTGATGGGACACCTTGTTCATCAAACACATAATTATAGTAGGTCCATTTATCGATCCAAAAAGTGTCAACAATCTTGTAGTTGCCGTGGCGAAATCTGAATGTTGTCCTTGGAGTATCCTCTTTCCGCACTGTCACCTAATGGTGTCCTGATCTCAATACCTTCGCACATGTCAGGTGGTTGAACCGGTTGATGGAGAACTATACTTCGAGTCACCAGAACGATATTGGGCTTCAATGATCAATCTGCCTGGAGATGATGATCCCCGACTCATTTTAAAGTATAAACTATCTATCAAGATTTTCTAAGGATGAGACTAGCTAACCTTTAAAGTTATGTTCTAACTTATACTACCTTTGAGGTCATATATTGATTCCAACCAGTTCACCCACTCCTAGGCTTGGATTTTCTCCAATCGTCACTCCTGACAATATTTTTTTACGCTAGGTCCTAACCATCCTTAATCCTTTACAGTTCTTCAATCTGTATAGTGTTGCTCCTATGATCCTTCATCTTTATATCCCTATGTGTATTTTATTCCAATACAATTATTGTAACTATAAGTCCTTTGGGGTTCCTATCTAACCTGTATCGATGAAGGATTTTATTATGCATATGACTTCTTGTCTACTTAAGATAAGATTTCTAATCCTACTCTCAAGTGTTATTTACAGAGGTTAAGATTGCGATAAATCATTCCTTAATCACATTATCCCATTTTCCTATAGGTGATCAAATTTTCTTATTATATGGTTAACAACCCACCTTTTTAATTTAAAAGAAGCCATGTAATGCCAGTAGGTACGCTTAATCTTTTTATGCATGTTTACTAGGCAGTGGAAAGATTATATATGATACCTTAACAACCACTTACCTTTCGACTAATCTTCTAGTCATGGTTGTAATAGGTTCTTTCAAACTATTCCTCCTATGTATAGGGGTATATCCAGTCTAACATTGTCCTCGCCATTATACATCAAATATTCCTAGTCCACACCATGGCACAACCTATCATCAAGCATCATTTTGACTCACTCCTTCGATAGGAATCTCCCTAGTGAAGATCCTTCAGGTCATTGTCCAAGGTAACTATTTCCTACATATGCATACTATCATAACTTCTATATCCTTTAAATGAATAAAAAAAACTTTTGCAACCATACAATGTCTATAAGGATTCATATCTATCTACTGTACCCCATCCTTTTCATATCAAGACTTTCGAATTCTTTCAACTATAGTCTTTCATGTGGGGATCATATTCTAGTTAGGAAACCGTATCTAACTCTAAAATTCTACTTCATAGTCTTCCAACCACTCAATCTTTAGGATAGAGGAACATAACTTGCCTTCCTTACTAATCCCAATTAAACTGTGATATACCTCTACCACATCTCTATATAACAAAGGTATTCTAATCTGTCTCCATCCACCATAGGTGAATAGTAGAAGGGTTGTAGTCAATTTCCCATAGGGACTCTCATTAAGGTTAACTAGCCTATAAGAATTCTAGATTGTCAGTTCGATCTACTGGGTCAATCTAAGTAAGATGTCTATCCAAATCCTTACCACCGTAGATAACTAATTCCCTTTATAAAACACTCTATCAATACCTTCTAGGCTATGATAGAACATAATCCAATTAGTTCATCAAGCCCAAGTATTCGTCCTTCCGAAATAGGAATAGACGAGAGTTCAAGATAAGGAGCTCAAGAAGGATGATCAACTTCAATTATGAGTTCCAAAGGAAATGGATAAAACAAAAATATTTTTAAAGCAATTGTGGATTGAGATCCTATTACAAAATCCTATTGCAGGCTCGTTCAGCAGAGTAACGTAACCGAAATGATATACTCTGACCTGCATGGGCTACCACAAAAACATGTAACGTCCCAGTCCTAAAATATATAGGACTAGGAATACGTAACATGCCAGCTGTGCATTCGACCAGACTCTGGTCCGACTCGAATACGCATAAGCTGTGTTTTAATGGACAAAATCTACATAATAAAACTACATCTATGTCTCAATCCACAATGAAATAAAACACAAGAAAGAGCCACAGGTGTTAAAGTCGGCCGCCCAATAACAATGGAAGTCGAATAGACTCGAGAAAGAAATATGAGTCTATAAAAAACTAGGCTATGGCAGCAGAGGAGTAACTAATATGATTAAATAACATACCTCAGTAGAAATGAAATAAGTACCTTATACCAATGCCCGCATATCAAGGCGATTAGCCTCAGCATCTTTAGACAGGCTCCACAACCGCTTAAGCTGTAAAACTGGCAGGGGACCAGGTCCTCAGGGGGACGTAACAAGGTACAAGAAATAACATGCCAAAAGTAAAACAGTATAATTCTACATACTCAATGATAAACTACTGTAACTGTCACTACCACTTTTTAGATTGAGGATATTTTGGTCATTAGTAAATTTTTAGAATTTATTTAATTTAATTAATTGGTGGTTTGATTTTTTGACTTAACTAGTTAGACTTGTAGACTAGTCTAGAAGCTAACCCTAGTTGGTGACCCTAGTCTAACTCAAGTTAACCTACTTTTAGTCATTAGAAATTAGTTTTAAGATAGGGAGGATTAGTTGAGTGAAATTAGTTCATAACTAGTGACTTAAGTCAATAACTTATGACTTACCAATTTCAAGACTAGTAATTAAGCCATAGGCCCATGACTTAAGCCCAAAACCAATTTAAACCCACCCATGGCAGCCTTGTCTCTTTTGAGTTTGCCCTAATTTTGGAGGAGAGGTATTTTTCCCATTGCTCTAATATCCTATTGTATTCATTTTAACTCCTTTTTAATCCTAGTCTTTTGCATTAGGATCTAATTTATGTTTATTTACTGATTTTGGAGGACCACCTCAGTTTGTGTGCCATTTGGAGGATTGGAGTTGCCATTTGTAATCACTTCCTTTGAAGCTTTTCTTGAGTTTTGATACTCAATAGGTAAACCATCTAAACTCCTAGTTTTTCCTGATTTCTTTGTATATAAGGCTATGTTTAGGGTTTCCTAACTGTCCACGAGATTTGGGCACAATTTGTGTCCATTTCATGTCCGTATCGGACACGTATCACAATAGTAATATAGGTGTTTGTAGAAATGCCACATAGGAATCTATTTTCATATTTTTTGAAAAGTAATTGCATAGATTTGTAGATCTACATGAGTGTATGAATATTTGTGAAGGTGGTATGGTATTTTGTGTCCGTTTGTATCGTGTTTTTTCACCTAGACACGCAGCACGAGCCCTTAGGCCGTGTCCTGCATATCGGGGGCTATATCTCGAGATACAGGACACGTCGAGACCCGAATTTTTGGGGGAAACAAGGGGCAATGTCTGTCACCATGCTCCCAAAATTTGGGAGCATGTCGTGGAGTACACGTGGAGAAATCACACTCGTACAGGCCGCGCGCTGTCGCGCGCAGACGGCTGTGCACGTACACAGGCACGACTGACACGGAGTTCGTGTCGTGTCTGTGTGTCATGTGGACACGTTTCAGGGTGACACAGTCCTAGACCTACCCTAGGCGCACCTCTGGACACGAACACGAGTTGTGTCGTGTCGTGTTTGCGTGTTGATGTGCGTGCACGCGTGCACGATGATTATATGTGCACAGTCGGGTGTCTGGGTTCGTGTGTTATTTTAGACACGATTTGTGTCCAATTTTTGGACACGAAGACCCTACCTAGTATCCTCACATGTATAACACTATTTACCAACTTGTTATTTGTAAATTATATGGATAATTGGGTTCGAATTTCTGAATTTCCCTACGTGCACTGATACGACTGATACCTATAAGCTGAATATATTTTTCCTGAAATTGATTTTCATTTCCTGTTTTTTTTTATGATGTTAATGGTTAATAGGAATCACCTACATATTGATAAGTGTTGTATATGTTCACTTTGATTTGTACAAATTCAAAGGATCTTTGAAATGGGTTTTGTGTATTGGGTTGGGGGTTTCCTGTCACTGGTTTCAGGAAAAACTGAACCTGAGATTGAAATTCGAATTTAACTCACTCACATTGCCCCCCATGTTATACACACATATTCTGATTCCACACACACACACAGTCACTTACACACATATTTCTGATTCCTGTTTACCCATGACACTGTCACAGTTTCCTCACATTGCTATCACTCACACATGCACACACACACACAAAATCCTAAAACCTATTTCCTGTTTATTCCTATACACAGTCCACACAAACTGAAATTAACTCTCACATTGCCTCCACACAATACACACCACACAACCCTGAACACATCACTGATTTCCAGTTTTCCTCTCACACACTCACACATGACACACATTCTAAAATGATACACACATATCCCCTCAACCTATCACTGTTTTCCTGTGATGACACACACATAGCTCACACTCTCAAACACACACATTGGTTTACAGACCAATCACATACACACACACATTTATGTATTCCTTTATATGTGTATATATATATATATATATATATATATATATATATATATATATATATTTGGAGAAACTGTTACCTTTATTGATAAAAAGAGGGTAATGAGTTACATCCAACCTCATGGTAACTAAGACAAAGAAATAGAGAAAAAGCTACTCTAAAGCCCAGAGAGGGATAGCCGGGATTGATGACAACTGGAAAGAGACTTCCGAAACTGTCGCTTCACTCTCCGAACCAAATACCAACCCAGCACCACGCCCCTCGTACCGATGCTTGTTCCTGTCTTCCAAAGCACCCAGATGATCGCCCCAGCCAATGATCGCCGCTGATGACTCCCCTGACCCCGGAACCACCTTTGAAGAAAGACCAGAAAGTCACTATGCATCCGAGCCTTGAAAAAACCTCGGAAAGCAGACCAAACCTTCATAGCAAGGTCCCCATGGAAGAATATATGTTGAAGGGTCTCCCCATGCCCAGCCTGACAGCAATGACACCTGGATGCCAGATGAAAACCAATCTTCTGAATAATGTCATCAGTAGGGAGCCGGTTGTGACAAACCGCCACATCAGAATGCTCTACTTTGCCGGAATACACTTGCCTCATATATTAGAAAAGTGATGATGTAGGGTTAGAGATCCGGCAACACCTCCAAGCCGCAGCCATCGTGAAAGAACCTTTCCGCTCACCCCAAACCAATGAGTCAGGATCCGAAATACAAGTCTGATTCGCCCCTCTAAGCCGCCTCACTGCCTCTATTCCAAAATGCTCCAGAAACAACGACAGATCCCATCCATTGGTTGTCCAAAAAGAACGGATAAGCGGACCACCATTATCGGAATTCCTCGCCACGAATCTCTGATCTTCCTCCCCCTATCCGAAAGTACCCGAACAGTCACCGTTCGTTGTGGAAGAACCACCCGCCTCCCAGCCAATCTAGCCGACCTCCGAAGCTCCCCAGTACCCAAGCGCGGTGAAGCCATCGAACCAGACTCCCTCTCCTGTGTTCGACTCCGCACCCGAATCCGTCTCCCCGTTCCACGCCTGGTCCCCGAAGTCACTCCCTCAGCCGAAGGAATAGCAACACTATCCAACCGAGGACCCCCCGGAATCCAATCTTCACACCTCGCTGATCCCTCGCCACGTCCAAGTTTAAACGAGATGTGCGGCTCCGCCAATTTTCTCCCCCTCAAAATCCGTCGCCAAATATGAGAGCCTTGGAGTTCATAAACGCATCACAAGGATGACGCTTACGAAAATATTTCGATTTAAGAAGCTCCACCCAAAGGCCCTTACCATGCCTCAACTTCCACCAAAGTTTCAGAAAAAGCATCCATAATGTCACTCAGGCACTTGATCCCAAGTCAGCCTTCGGGCTTAGTCCGAGTAACGAACCGCCACGCCAGCCAACTCCTCTTAGCCACCCCATCCTTACTACCCCAGAAGAAAGCCGCAAACATCCTCTCAATTCCTGAGAACCGCCGGGGGAGGACAACATGCAGCCAATGTATACATAGGGATAGAAGAAAGAACATTCTTAATAAGGACCAACTTACCCCAGGAGATAGAATCTTGTTTTGCCAACCCGTCAGCTTCGAACGGATCTTCTCCAACAAATAGCTGAACATCCCTGCATTCCTTCTCCCACAAGTTAGCGGGCCGCCCAAATAATAGAACGGCAAAGTACCGGTACTAAATCCGAAAAGAGTAGAGATAGTCCGAGCACGGTCCTCACTCAAAGGTGTCGCAGTATAAAAGGCCGATTTGGAATAATTAATCTTCTGTCCAGAAATAGCCTCATATCTATGCAATACTTGCTGAAGAGCACGCAATCCAGCAATATCCCCTGAAGTAAAAATAAGAATCATCCGCATAAGCCGAATGCGAGATACGCGGCCCCCCTATCGGAGTGTGAAAAGAAGATCCATATCTGTGTCTTGAAGAAGCTTGAGATTCCGAGAGAGTACCTCTGCAGCAATAATGAAGAGAGCCGGGAAGAGGGTCCCCCTGTCGGATCCCTCTAGACGCCGAGAAGAAAGCAGTAGGAGCGCCATTAATAAGAACCGCATACCGGGTATCTGCCAGGAGACGATATATAATATCACAGAAGACCTCATTAAAACTAAATCTCCGAAGAACCCGCAGGAGGAAATGCCAATTGACTCTGTCATAGGCCTTCTGCATCTCCAGCTTGATAGCAGCATTTCCACCATGATTGGGTTCCCTTATTGAAGCCACCATATCCTGAGCAATAATGATATTGTCCACAATCTCTCTCCCCTTAACAAAAGCACTTTGCTCAGAAATAATTTTGGGAAGATATTCTCGCAACCTGCAAGCAATGATCTTGGAAATAATTTTGTTACAGAAATTACAAAGGCTAATAGGGCGAAAATCAGATAGGTTCCTCGGGTGCTCGACTTTAGGAATAAGGAATAAGAAGGTATCCGAAACGGATAACGGAAGGCGTGCACCCATGAAAAAAGAGCCAACTGCTTCCTCCACGTCAGCAGCAATAATGTCCCAACACACTGAGAAGAATCTCCCAGAAAAGCCATCCGGTCCGGCGCCACTAGTCGGGTCCATCCCCCGAACAGTCTCCAGCAGCTCCGCTCTATCCGGACAACGAACAAGATCAGAATTGTCCTCCATAGAAATAATTCTAGGGATGACATCAAAGAAGGCGTCCTCATCTGAAATAGGCTCAGCTCTAAACAGCTTCGAAAAGAATAGAGCCGCCTCCGTCGCTACCTCCTCAGTAGACCCAGTTTCTGATCCATCAGCCCGAATAATTTTCTGAATACCCGCCTTCCTTTGCCTGCTCCTAGTGCACTCATGGAAAAAACGAGTATTCTTATCACCTTCCAGATCCCATCTCAATCGTGCTTTTTGTTTCCAGAAAGAATCCTCCACCTGGACCTTTTGCTTCAACCTGGCGACGGCCTCCATCCAAGAAGCCCTCCCCCTCTCCGACGGATGGATCTCATAATCCTGCTCCGCCGCCAAGGCAGCGTCCTCAGCCTGATGAACCTCCTGGAAAACATCTCCGTAGGTAGCTCTGCTCCAACCAGCCAGAACTTGCCCCGTTGTCCTCAAGCGCATACCCAACCGCTCCAGCGCATCATAATGCCAGCATGAATTCCACGCCCGGGCCACGATCGCAAGAAAATCCGGGTGAGAAGTCCAAAGATCAAGAAAATGGAAGCCTCTATGCACCGGGGAAGAAGCTGGCTGGCAGAAAATCAAAAGAGGAGCATGATCAGATTCTGCCCGATTAAGATGCTCGCAAGAAACCTGGACTCCATCCAACCAACTACCCGTCACGAGGAGCCTATCAAGACGGGATCCCTGCCGATCCATCCCCGTCTGCCCGTTCACCCAAGTATATAAGCTACCTCTGAAACCAGCATCGAAAAGCCCGGCCGCCAACTGAAAGTCGAGAAAGTCCGCAATGGCCCTCGTGTCAGGGGGTCGACCTCCGAATTTCTCATCCGGAGAGGCAATGATATTGAAGTCCCCGCCCACCGCCCAGGTCAATACAATATCCCTGGCTTGGATGTCTAGAAGGTGCCTCCACAGACTCCTCCTCCCTGTCTAGTCCCTGCACCATGAACTATCGACAACCGTACCGGGGCCAAAAAACAACTCAGAGAAAGCTGCACTGTGATAACCTGGTCACAGGAATCAGAACAAGTAATCCCAAGACCGGACTTACAGAAAATCCAAATATTGCCCTTATCATTGCAAAAGATAACATCAAACCCAACCTCAGTCGATAAGAAAGAAGCTTAGAGGATATCACCTTGGGTTCTATAATGGCAAGAACCTGAATCGAGTTGGTCCTACACAAGGACCTGAGACGGGATAAAGTAGCTCTGTTCGCCGTCCTCCGAACATTCCAGATAAGGAATTTAACCATGGACCCTCTGGGGGTCCCGCCTAATCCGGGAAGCATGTGATCGAAGAAGCCGATCCGACTGAGGTGCCATCGACTTCCTCCGCCTACCAGCCGTCTTCTTAAAGGGAACCATCTGCCAGTCTTCTTCACGTCCCTCGGAGAGTGAGGTGGAAGGTCTAGCCTCGGGCATTAAGACCATATCATCACCCGGAGATGGGTCATAACCCCAGACGGATACAGAACCGTGGCTGGCCTCCTCCCACACCACCAAACTACGATTTTCAGTGTCAGAATCAGCCGCAATGACTCCCTGACCCAGCTGACTATGAAATATATAATATATATAATATATATATCTATATAATATATATATAATATATATATATATGTATGTATGTATGTATGTAGATAATACCTAATCTATGTGTATATATTATGTGGGTAATAGTTATACTAGCCTATGTGAAATTTGTAGTGGGTTATGAGGCAGGAATCTCATTAGCCATTTATATTTGGCCCATGGCCTAGGTAGTTGGCCTATGGCATGTGGTGTGATACACTTGTGTATCACTAGGCTAGGGTGACTTATATTAATTGGTTAGTTGACCTAGATTGACTTGTTAAGCCTAGGTTTGACTAACCTAGACTAGTTTGACTAAGTTTAACCTTGTTTGACCTAGTTTGACCTAATTAGACTAGAATTGACCTAATTTGACTGTTAAGGTTGACTAGAGTTGACCAAAGGTTGACTTTAGCCTAGATTGACCCCAAACATCATGTAGATGCATTGTAGCAGTCTATTTCATTATTTTAGACCTGTAGTGACTTGTACTGTTCTATAGGAGACAGACACCACTCCTCGGACAATATATTCTCTTCGGACATTCAGGATACCAGGCGAGTACATTCTTTGATCATTCCATATCTTGTTTAGGATTATATTTCCTGCTTTAGATTATTCTACTTGATGCTGACACTTTGGTAACACGGATTAGTACTATATAGATCCCTTCATGAAATGTTATCCCTCTCGGGAGCATCAGATACTCTTGTCTCGTGTGTTTCACTTACATCATGTATCTCATGCTTCTATTATCATGAATCTTCGGGAATCAGCTAGTGACTCATGTACTCTCATGATCACCGAGCCTTCATGAATCAATTCATGAATCACCCTATACGGGTCAAGTAGTTTAGTCATGAATCTTAACGTAACTTGACTGGATCCTTGTGTATTGATTGGGATACGGGGGAGTATGAATGGTTATGTGAATAATATCCAAGTAGTATAGTCATGAATCACTCTTAGTGTAGTCATGAATCAGTCCTAAGCCATTCACATTTTCATCTTGTACTCTGAATCACTAGCACTGTCTCTCCTTTATATATCGTAGATAATTACTTACAGTCTCTCTTTTACATTATGCTATTCTTAAGTTTCCTGTATTTTATTCTCTAGCATGATTATATTTCTTTCCTGCTATGACTTGTTGAGATGTATTGTGCTCGCTCCTGTCCTGACTGGACCTGTTGAAATATTACAGAGGATGAGGACGAGGCGTGCTGTCCTACTTATTATGGGGCTACCCTAGATGACAGTACAGACTTGGACCAGCAGCAGGATCCTTTAGCTGTGGACGACACTCCACTAGACTAAGATGTTTTTCTTATATTTCATTTTGGATGGCTGTATTGATATTTGGATTTTGTGGATTTGTTATATCATTAGACACTTAGACTCTCTGGTTGTACTTGTGGATCCTTTTTATTCAGTATTCTATCTATCTTTCTATCTTTACTCTGCCTTAGATGTGATTGAGACTGTATATTGTTATGTCACCTCCATTCGGAGTGTATATACTATACAGGTACCGTTATACTGTTAGATGTTTGACCTAGGACAGTGTTGTACCGCCGACACTGCGACGTAGGCTGGACGTACCCACGTCTCGTGCCCTTACTCTAGGGTGCGGGTCGTGATAGTAACCATCTAAGTGATATACAAGAGTATGGTATCGTACCCAGGCTGGTACTCACGGACTCATCCGTATGCTAGACAGTACCCTCTAGGCTCTGTGTGGGGGAACCCAATAAAGGATAGTATATGTAGATATATGCACTTTAGATTCCGTATAGAGAACCCAAAGTCCAGTACTAATGTAGATAGGTAATATATATAATATGTCCAGAGCACGATGATGACTCTTCCCTCCCAATGTAACCTCACTTCTCATGTCCAGGACGTCTCATGTCCATAACACGCAAGATTATGACCTCTAACTAATGCAAGGAGTCACATAATATATATGTTATATACCTATCTCATACCATGTATCCTATAAGCCTACACAGAATCACCATAAATACCTCAAGAAGGATTATGTTACATGTAAGTGTCAAGTGTCCTACGGTCTGTCGAGCTCAGGATACAAGCACGTATCATGGGTTCGTGGTAACAACTCTCTAACTGACGATACCCGACTCCGCGGACGGATATCGACACCCGAACCTTATTCGGACACTAAGTATCAAATCACGGCCCTAGGGAAGACACACACACAATCCTATCAAATAGCTATAGTAACTAAACACTAATAAATAGAGCAAGAACTGAGATACATGATGTCTAGGTACACTTGCCTGTTGCCTGCTGCTGCTGCGGTGTCGTCGGACTGATGTCTACAGTTGGAGGTACAGCGGATCCAAGTTGTCCTATTATAACAAATTCTAATCAATGCACACAATCTAATTTAATTAATATAAAAATAATATGATCATTTGCACAACGTCAAAGTATGGTGACTTTCATGCCAATGATCCAACAGTTGTGTGGCCTTCAACGACGTGCTAATAACCACGTACCATACTACTTTCTATTACGTTGTGTGGGTCTCGAACATCATGTTATCACACGTACATTTAGGCATTTATATGATTCCAATACGTGTAATCCTAAACATACGTAGATACGACACGATGTCCCAAATTCAAGATGACGCTAAACGATACTTCGAACATGCATGTAGCCTCTCAAACACGCATGTCGACAACAAATAAAACTAAAATTAATATGAATTAATTTCTAGAATTTATATTTATTTAGTTAAAAAATACTAAAATATTTGTTGTTGTATATACAATATTTCGTTGCATATCGACTATGTGTTTTAGCAACTTGACAACTAGTTTGTGCATGCAAAGTTGCCAACTTATATAAAATAAATCATTTAATATATAAGATATAATATATTCTAAAAAATAAATTAAAGCTATTTATAAACATTATTTGATGATAATATATACAAGAAATAATTATCTAGTTAGTGTCTAATTAATGACACAATATGGCCAACATACCTATTTATTTGGAACCAATTATAATAGAAAAATTTATATTTTAATTCTAAAATAATATATGAAAATAATTCAAACATATCATAGTTATTTTATATACTAAAATTAAGCTAGCCAGTTAGCACATTCAAGTAATCTCACTAGGTTGTCCAATTTCGGTTGATTCGGACTAGATGAAATCCTGAAAATATAACACTTTATATTCTAAAATTAATAAACTTATAAATAATATTCAGAATATATTACCATAGAATTTAAGATTCTTAACTATCGAATTTCAGTAGGACAAATAGGACATAAATCTATACAAGTTCTATTTTGAGAATCAATGATTACGGTGACAAAAATAATGTTGCAAGCAAATATATACATGCAACTTTACGAGATGAATTTTGGACATAGTGGGATATTGTAGAAGAGTGTTAGGAATGTTACCAAGAGATTAGTTGCTGCCATGGGGTCTCCTAAGGGTGCGCGAACAGCAGTGCACCAAATTCAGTTTCAACCTGGACACCTCTGCTGGAGGGACTATTTTGAGGGAGTTAGAGTGAGTTTTGCACAAAAGTTTGTGAAAAGAAAATGGTCAGAACAGAGAGGAAGAAGAATAATAAATTTGAGAGAGAAATACTTACTGTAGAGAGAGATATGGCCGGAATGGTGGAGACTAGTTGAATTCAGATTCAGCTTGGGTAGGGGTGGAAAGACGGTTGTTTAGAGGAAAATTGAGAAGGATTTTGGAGATGGTTTATGAAGAGAAAATATTATGAATTGGGTTAGAAAGAAGTTTTGTTCAGATGCTATGAGGTAATAAGGTGAGGAGAAGTCTATATATAGCCAAGCATTAAGGGGGAGGGAAGGGTTGAGTGGAGAGTTAATAGTTGGGAGTTTTTATAGGTTATGGAAAGGGAATGGTTAAGGGTGCTTGGGGGTTATGGAAAATAAATAAATGGGGAGGATTGGATGCCCATTTAGTGTACTTGACCACACTTGAGTCCAACCTATAGTGGTTAAGTGGTTGGGTCAAGTCCAAAGTATATAGGGCTGGAATTATTTCTAGTAGGTTAAGTGTTAGGTTTTGGACGTCAATCATTATGTTTGGTGTTTTGTAGAGAGGACAATAGTATATAATGTTTGGTATGAACCATGTGGAGTTATGGGGATATTTGGGTTGAGTTTGGACTAGCTAAGTCAACCGGTAGCTCAATAGGACTAGAGATTGTGTCATTAGGATTTACAATAAATAAGTAAAAGTCTAATTTTTCTTAAAATATAAATTAATATTAATTATTCACATTAAAAAAATTCAAAAATTCAGGAAGCTTACACAGACTGGTATTTACGGATCCTGTCATGAGTTATTATCCTTGTTTACCTTGGTGTACCTTGTGTAAGCCTTGTTGTAGTTCTTGTGCAATGTATGGACACTGATTCTCGAGAAGACTTGTTACCTTCTTTTAGAATTTCGTGTCATAACAGTCATGTATGGATCTACTATACTAGTTGGGGGCGGGGGAATATTTAGTCTAGACATGTGGTCAATACCCACCTTGTGCATTGTATAGATCCTTGTGAGTGTTAATCATACACTTCACGTATGATTAACCAGGCCAGTAGACCTTGTGCAAGTTCCCAAGCCGGCTACTTGTCAAAGCTAATATTCACTCACGTAGATAGTTGTTCTGGATTCTTGTGCATGACATGTTCAGATATCTTCATTCTTGCTCTAGTTTACTGCTTTGCCCTTGTCATGCTACTTTCATGTACATTCTATTTTACTCGTGTTTATTCTCTCTATTTATTGTTACATAGCACTTGTCATTTATTGGAAACTATTGTTGAAAATGTGCTCATTCTAATCCTGACTAGATATGTTGACAAATATTAGGAATTGTTATGCCCCACATTATTGGACTACAGGATGATGCTAGCTGAGATGGATCTTGATATTCTTTCACAGTGAGTTGTCTTCTGGAAGCTCTAGGCTATTATTTCTTTATTTTAGATTCATGTTTCGTCGTCGATTTATGCCTCCGACACATTCTTGTCATTTATGATCATTGTAGACTTTAGTTTATTTCAGTGATATTACCAACTTTCTTATTCATTTCTTCCTTAGATGTATGTGATTGGAGTACATATTGTTATAGTGGATAATATAGATGTTGTAGATATTTATTAGATACTGGACAGCGTTCTACCACCGATACTGTTGTGTAGAGTGGGCGTGGCCCACGTACTCGTGCCCGAATATTTGGGTGCGGGTCGTGACATCGGAGCACTGCACAACGTTCAAGCTTCAGTTACGCATGCTCCTATAATGGCACTAATATTTTATCAGAATTCCTTCTTTTAATCCTTCATTTCAAAATTCTTAAAATGAATGCAGAAATCGACGCGAAAACACATTCATCAAAACCAAGCAGCAAAAACTTCAAGAAAACCAGACAGGAGCCCTCGTCGAAGGGACTCTTATATAGAGCTCACTCACCGAGATGCAGTCTACTACATCTAGGACTTATTCTAACAGAAGTTGTTTCATTAGTTGGATCGATTCTCGTAACATTCATCCAAATCGATAAATTTGATGCCACAAAATATTATCGTATACCAAGCTCAACGAACGAGTCAGACTAGATATCTAAGTTACCGACCAAGTTTAACTCGCCATAAGCATATTACATAGTCCGCCACCTATCGAGAACGGGACACTACATAATATACCATTAAAAAAAATTTATCTCGAAACTTAAGAACAATGGTCTAACCTTAAGTTAGGTAAACAACGAAGGGTACTCCTCCATCTCTGCCTCCATCTCCTGCCGATTCCTCAACTGAATGGTTCCGTCAAAGTACACGAACCAAGGACATCAACAAATTTTGTAAGTCCTTTTTCTTACAGTCTAAAATTTGAATCGGCTCCTCCGCGTAAGACAAGTACACAAGTAGATCCAACTAATCAAAATTAACCACGTGACTTAGATCGTGCACGTACTTTCAAAGTTGTGAAACATGGAAAATATCGTGCACTTCAGCCAAGGCAGGAGGTAGTGTGATCCTATAAGCAACAGTTGCAACTCTCTCAAGGATCTCAAAAGGGCCTACAAATCTCGGACTCAATTTGACTTTAACACCAATCCGTAACATGCCACGCATGGGCATTACTTTCAAGAACAGATGGTCCCGACCAAAATTCTAGTGATCGTCGATGAATATTTGCGTAACTCTTTTGTCGACTTTGCATAATACGAAGTCTGTCTCGATTCAAATGGACTTTTTCGACGGCCTGTTCCACCATTGTTGGTACGAGCACCTGTCACTCTTCGACTTCATCCCAGCATATCGGAAATCGACACTTCTTCCAATAGAGCGCTTCGTAGGGTGCCATCTAAATGCTTTATTGATAACTATTATGCATAAATTCTGCTAGGGGCAAGTGTGTATCCCAACTAGTCTTTAGATCGATCGTACACAGATGTAATATATCTTTTAAGATTTGATTCACCCTTTCCATTGATCGTTTGACTGGGTGTAGTAGTTTAGTTTAGTCCCCATCGTAGCTTGTCATCTCGTCCAGAAACACGATAGGAATCGCCCATCTTTATCCGAAACTATTATGGCCGGTACCCCATGTGGTCAAACAACTTCGTTAATATAGATTTGTGCTAACCGATCGATGCTCCATGCTACTTTGATTGCAATGAAGTGAGCCTACTTGGTCAATCCATCAATAATGATCCAAATCGCACCATTCCTCTGTGGTGTCTTTGAAAATCCTATGATAATATCCATTGAGATGTTGTCCCACTTACATTCTGGAATGGCTAGGTTCTGCAGCTCCCCGCTTGGCCTTTTGTGTTTCGCTTTCACTTGCCGACAAACCATTCACTATGACACAAATGTAGCCACGCCTTTCTTCATGTCGTGCTACCAAATGTTCGTGCTTAGTCCTTGTACATCTTGGTGCTCCTATGATACAAAAAGTACTTCACATAATGTGCCTCCGTCGGAATTTTTTTTGAGTTTGACAGTTTCAGGAATGCGGAGTCTTGCTTTTAATCTCATCGACCCATTTTCATCTTCCGTAAAGTCAGTATCCCTTCATGTCGAAATCAGCTCGCGCATCTTCTTTAGGAATGGATCATCCTGTGTGGTCTTTA
>JANAVB010018199.1:18720314-18841350 GCA_029216955.1 Iris pallida | reverse complement strand
ATATTATATATATATATATATATATGTATGTATGTATGTATGTAGATAATACCTAATCTATGTGTATAATATTATGTGGGTAATAGTTATACTAGCCTATGTGAAATTTGTAGTGGGTTATGAGGCAGGAATCTCATTAGCCATTTATATTTGGCCCATGGCCTAGGTAGTTGGCCTATGGCATGTGGTGTGATACACTTGTGTATCACTAGGCTAGGGTGACTTATATGGTAATTGGTTAGTTGACCTAGATTGACTTGTTAAGCCTAGGTTTGACTAACCTAGACTAGTTTGACTAAGTTTAACCTTGTTTGACCTAGTTTGACCTAATTAGACTAGAATTGACCTAATTTGACTGTTAAGGTTGACTAGAGTTGACCAAAGGTTGACTTTAGCCTAGATTGACCCCAAACATCATGTAGATGCATTGTAGCAGTCTATTTCATTATTTTAGACCTGTAGTGACTTGTACTGTTCTATAGGAGACAGACACCACTCCTCGGACAATATATTCTCTTCGGACATTCAGGATACCAGGCGAGTACATTCTTTGATCATTCCATATCTTGTTTAGGATTATATTTCCTGCTTTAGATTATTCTACTTGATGCTGACACTTTGGTAACACGGATTAGTACTATATAGATCCCTTCATGAAATGTTATCCCTCTCGGGAGCATCAGATACTCTTGTCTCGTGTGTTTCACTTACATCATGTATCTCATGCTTCTATTATCATGAATCTTCGGGAATCAGCTAGTGACTCATGTACTCTCATGATCACCGAGCCTTCATGAATCAATTCATGAATCACCCTATACGGGTCAAGTAGTTTAGTCATGAATCTTAACGTAACTTGACTGGATCCTTGTGTATTGATTGGGATACGGGGGAGTATGAATGGTTATGTGAATAATATCCAAGTAGTATAGTCATGAATCACTCTTAGTGTAGTCATGAATCAGTCCTAAGCCATTCACATTTTCATCTTGTACTCTGAATCACTAGCACTGTCTCTCCTTTATATATCGTAGATAATTACTTACAGTCTCTCTTTTACATTATGCTATTCTTAAGTTTCCTGTATTTTATTCTCTAGCATGATTATATTTTCTTTCCTGCTATGACTTGTTGAGATGTATTGTGCTCGCTCCTGTCCTGACTGGACCTGTTGAAATATTACAGAGGATGAGGACGAGGCGTGCTGTCCTACTTATTATGGGGCTACCCTAGATGACAGTACAGACTTGGACCAGCAGCAGGATCCTTTAGCTGTGGACGACACTCCACTAGACTAAGATGTTTTTCTTATATTTCATTTTGGATGGCTGTATTATGATATTTGGATTTTGTGGATTTGTTATATCATTAGACACTTAGACTCTCTGGTTGTACTTGTGGATCCTTTTTATTTCAGTATTATCTATCTATCTTTCTATCTTTACTCTGCCTTAGATGTGATTGAGACTGTATATTGTTATGTCACCTCCATTCGGAGTGTATATACTATACAGGTACCGTTATACTGTTAGATGTTTGACCTAGGACAGTGTTGTACCGCCGACACTGCGACGTAGGCTGGACGTACCCACGTCTCGTGCCCTTACTCTAGGGTGCGGGTCGTGATAGTAACCATCTAAGTGATATACAAATAAGAGTATGGTATCGTACCCAGGCTGGTACTCACGGACTCATCCGTATGCTAGACAGTACCCTCTAGGCTCTGTGTGGGGGAACCCAATAAAGGATAGTATATGTAGATATATGCACTTTAGATTCCGTATAGAGAACCCAAAGTCCAGTACTAATGTAGATAGGTAATATATATAATATGTCCAGAGCACGATGATGACTCTTCCCTCCCAATGTAACCTCACTTCTCATGTCCAGGACGTCTCATGTCCATAACACGCAAGATTATGACCTCTAACTAATGCAAGGAGTCACAATAATATATATGTTATATACCTATCTCATACCATGTATCCTATAAGCCTACACAGAATCACCATAAATACCTCAAGAAGGATTATGTTACATGTAATAGTGTCAAGTGTCCTACGGTCTGTCGAGCTCAGGATACAAGCACGTATCATGGGTTCGTGGTAACAACTCTCTAACTGACGATACCCGACTCCGCGGACGGATATCGACACCCGAACCTTATTCGGACACTAAGTATCAAATCACGGCCCTAGGGAAGACACACACACCAATCCTATCAAATAGCTATAGTAACTAAACACTAATAAATAGAGCAAGAACTGAGATACATGATGTCTAGGTACACTTGCCTGTTGCCTGCTGCCTGCTGCGGTGTCGTCGGACTGATGTCTACAGTTGGAGGTACAGCGGATCCAAGTTGTCCTATTATAACAAATTCTAATCAATGCACACAATCTAATTTAATTAATATAAAAAATAATATGATCATTTGCACAACGTCAAATAGTATGGTGACTTTCATGCCAATGATCCAACAGTTGTGTGGCCTTCAACGACGTGCTAATAACCACGTACCATACTACTTTCTATTACGTTGTGTGGGTCTCGAACATCATGTTATCACACGTACATTTAGGCATTTATATGATTCCAATACGTGTAATCCTAAACATACGTAGATACGACACGATGTCCCAAATTCAAGATGACGCTAAACGATACTTCGAACATGCATGTAGCCTCTCAAACACGCATGTCGACAACAAATAAAACTAAAATTAATATGAATTAATTTCTAGAATTTATATTTATTTAGTTAAAAAATACTAAAATATTTGTTGTTGTATATACAATATTTCGTTGCATATCGACTATGTGTTTTAGCAACTTGACAACTAGTTTGTGCATGCAAAGTTGCCAACTTATATAAAAATAAATCATTTAATATATAAGATATAATAATTTATATTCTAAAAAATAAATTAAAGCTATTTATAAACATTATTTGATGATAATATATACAAGAAATAATTATCTAGTTAGTGTGTCTAATTAATGACACAATATGGCCAACATACCTATTTATTTGGAACCAATTATAATAGAAAAATTTATATTTTAATTCTAAAATAATATATGAAAATAATTCAAACATATCATAGTTATTTTATATACTAAAATTAAGCTAGCCAGTTAGCACATTCAAGTAATCTCACTAGGTTGTCCAATTTCGGTTGATTCGGACTAGATGAAATCCTGAAAATATAACACTTTATATTCTAAAATTAATAAACTTATAAATAATATTCAGAATATATTACCATAGAATTTAAGATTCTTAACTATCGAATTTCAGTAGGACAAATAGGACATAAATCTATACAAGTTCTATTTTGAGAATCAATGATTACGGTGACAAAAATAATGAAGTTGCAAGCAAATATATACATGCAACTTTACGAGATGAATTTTGGACATAGTGGGATATTGTAGAAGAGTGTTAGGAATGTTACCAAGAGATTAGTTGCTGCCATGGGGTCTCCTAAGGGTGCGCGAACAGCAGTGCACCAAATTCAGTTTCAACCTGGACACCTCTGCTGGAGGGACTATTTTGAGGGAGTTAGAGTGAGTTTTGCACAAAAGTTTGTGAAAAGAAAATGGTCAGAACAGAGAGAGGAAGAAGAATAATAAATTTGAGAGAGAAATACTTACTGTAGAGAGAGATATGGCCGGAATGGTGGAGACTAGTTGAATTCAGATTCAGCTTGGGTAGGGGTGGAAAGACGGTTGTTTAGAGGAAAATTGAGAAGGATTTTGGAGATGGTTTATGAAGAGAAAATATTATGAATTGGGTTAGAAAGAAGTTTTGTTCAGATGCTATGAGGTAATAAGGTGAGGAGAAGTCTATATATAGCCAAGCATTAAGGGGGAGGTGAAGGGTTGAGTGGAGAGTTAATAGTTGGGAGTTTTTATAGGTTATGGAAAGGGAATGGTTAAGGGTGCTTGGGGGTTATGGAAAATAAATAAATGGGGAGGATTGGATGCCCATTTAGTGTACTTGACCACACTTGAGTCCAACCTATAGTGGTTAAGTGGTTGGGTCAAGTCCAAAGTATATAGGGCTGGAATTATTTCTAGTAGGTTAAGTGTTAGGTTTTGGACGTCAATCATTATGTTTGGTGTTTTGTAGAGAGGACAATAGTATATAATGTTTGGTATGAACCATGTGGAGTTATGGGGATATTTGGGTTGAGTTTGGACTAGCTAAGTCAACCGGTAGCTCAATAGGACTAGAGATTGTGTCATTAGGATTTACAATAAATAAGTAAAAGTCTAATTTTTCTTAAAATATAAATTAATATTAATTATTCACATTAAAAAAAATTCAAAAATTCAGGAAGCTTACACAGACTGGTATTTACGGATCCTGTCATGAGTTATTATTCCTTGTTTACCTTGGTGTACCTTGTGTAAGCCTTGTTGTAGTTCTTGTGCAATGTATGGACACTGATTCTCGAGAAGACTTGTTACCTTCTTTTAGAATTTCGTGTCATAACGAGTCATGTATGGATCTACTATACTAGTTGGGGGCGGGGGAATATTTAGTCTAGACATGTGGTCAATACCCACCTTGTGCATTGTATAGATCCTTGTGAGTGTTAATCATACACTTCACGTATGATTAACCAGGCCAGTAGACCTTGTGCAAGTTCCCAAGCCGGCTACTTGTCAAAGCTAATATTCACTCACGTAGATAGTTGTTCTGGATTCTTGTGCATGACATGTTCAGATATCTTCATTCTTGCTCTAGTTTACTGCTTTGCCCTTGTCATGCTACTTTCATGTACATTCTATTTTACTCGTGTTTATTCTCTCTATTTATTGTTACATAGCACTTGTCATTTATTGGAAACTATTGTTGAAAATGTGCTCATTCTAATCCTGACTAGATATGTTGACAAATATTAGGAATTGTTATGCCCCACATTATTGGACTACAGGATGATGCTAGCTGAGATGGATCTTGATATTCTTTCACAGTGAGTTGTCTTCTGGAAGCTCTAGGCTATTATTTCTTTATTTTAGATTCATGTTTCGTCGTCGATTTATGCCTCCGACACATTCTTGTCATTTATGATCATTGTAGACTTTAGTTTATTTCAGTGATATTACCAACTTTCTTATTCATTTCTTCCTTAGATGTATGTGATTGGAGTACATATTGTTATAGTGGATAATATAGATGTTGTAGATATTTATTAGATACTGGACAGCGTTCTACCACCGATACTGTTGTGTAGAGTGGGCGTGGCCCACGTACTCGTGCCCGAATATTTGGGTGCGGGTCGTGACATCGGAGCACTGCACAACGTTCAAGCTTCAGTTACGCATGCTCCTATAATGGCACTAATATTTTATCAGAATTCCTTCTTTTAATCCTTCATTTCAAAATTCTTAAAATGAATGCAGAAATCGACGCGAAAACACATTCATCAAAACCAAGCAGCAAAAACTTCAAGAAAACCAGACAGGAGCCCAATCTCGTCGAAGGGACTCTTATATAGAGCTCACTCACCGAGATGCAGTCTACTACATCTAGGACTTATTCTAACAGAAGTTGTTTCATTAGTTGGATCGATTCTCGTAACATTCATCCAAATCGATAAATTTGATGCCACAAAATATTATCGTATACCAAGCTCAACGAACGAGTCAGACTAGATATCTAAGTTACCGACCAAGTTTAACTCGCCATAAGCATATTACATAGTCCGCCACCTATCGAGAACGGGACACTACATAATATACCATTAAAAAAAATTTATCTCGAAACTTAAGAACAATGGTCTAACCTTAAGTTAGGTAAACAACGAAGGGTACTCCTCCTCCATCTCTGCCTCCATCTCCTATGCCGATTCCTCAACTGAATGGTTCCGTCAAAGTACACGAACCAAGGACATCAACAAATTTTGTAAGTCCTTTTTCTTACAGTCTAAAATTTGAATCGGCTCCTCCGCGTAAGACAAGTACACAAGTAGATCCAACTAATCAAAATTAACCACGTGACTTAGATCGTGCACGTACTTTCAAAGTTGTGAAACATGGAAAATATCGTGCACTTCAGCCAAGGCAGGAGGTAGTGTGATCCTATAAGCAACAGTTGCAACTCTCTCAAGGATCTCAAAAGGGCCTACAAATCTCGGACTCAATTTGACTTTAACACCAATCCGTAACATGCCACGCATGGGCATTACTTTCAAGAACAGATGGTCCCGACCAAAAATTCTAGTGATCGTCGATGAATATTTGCGTAACTCTTTTGTCGACTTTGCATAATACGAAGTCTGTCTCGATTCAAATGGACTTTTTCGACGGCCTGTTCCACCATTGTTGGTACGAGCACCTGTCACTCTTCGACTTCATCCCAGCATATCGGAAATCGACACTTCTTCCAATAGAGCGCTTCGTAGGGTGCCATCTAAATGCTTTATTGATAACTATTATTATGCATAAATTCTGCTAGGGGCAAGTGTGTATCCCAACTAGTCTTTAGATCGATCGTACACAGATGTAATATATCTTTTAAGATTTGATTCACCCTTTCCATCTGATCGTTTGACTGGGTGTAGTAGTTTAGTTTAGTCCCCATCGTAGCTTGTCATCTCGTCCAGAAACACGATAGGAATCGCCCATCTTTATCCGAAACTATTATGGCCGGTACCCCATGTGGTCAAACAACTTCGTTAATATAGATTTGTGCTAACCGATCGATGCTCCATGCTACTTTGATTGCAATGAAGTGAGCCTACTTGGTCAATCCATCAATAATGATCCAAATCGCACCATTCCTCTGTGGTGTCTTTGAAAATCCTATGATAATATCCATTGAGATGTTGTCCCACTTACATTCTGGAATGGCTAGGTTCTGCAGCTCCCCGCTTGGCCTTTTGTGTTTCGCTTTCACTTGCCGACAAACCATTCACTATGACACAAATGTAGCCACGCCTTTCTTCATGTCGTGCTACCAAATGTTCGTGCTTAGGTCCTTGTACATCTTGGTGCTCCTATGATACAAAAAGTACTTCACATAATGTGCCTCCGTCGGAATTTTTTTTTGAGTTTGACAGTTTCAGGAATGCGGAGTCTTGCTTTTAATCTCATCGACCCATTTTCATCTTCCGTAAAGTCAGTATCCCTTCATGTCGAAATCAGCTCGCGCATCTTCTTTAGGAATGGATCATCCTTCTGTGTGGTCTTTATTTTGTCATACAGGCTCGACCCAAGCTTCAATTGAGAATGGTAAAGATATCGATATTTAATTCCGAGTTTGATACCCATCATTTTTAATTCTTATCGTATGTTATTATTTAGGGCCAGTGATCCCATAAATATTCTGCTCAGTACGTCTGTTATGACGTTTCCCTTGCCCGACGTATACTCGATCGTTAGCTCGTAGTCTTTTATTGGTTCGAGCCAACGTCGTTGCCTCAAGTTAAGTACTCGTTAGGTAAAAAAGTATTTTAGGCTCTTGTAATCCGTATAGATTCTACATGCCACACCATAGAGAGAGTGTCACAAGAGTTTTAACGCGGACACAATTGCCACCAATTCTAGATCATGCGTCGAATAATTCTTCTCTTGCTACTTCAACTGTCTGGAAGCATAGGAGATGACTTTGTCCTACTGCATGAGCATGCACCCTAGGCCAGTTCCTGATGCATCGTTAAATATCTGAAACCTTTCCTTCCAAAAATAAAAAGATCAGAGCCGTGACGAGTCATTGTACCAACTCTTGAAAGCTGGTTTCACAGTCGTCACTCTATTCGAATACGACTCCCTTCTGGGTAAGGCAAGTCAGAGGCGACGCTAATTGAGAAAAATTTTATATGAATCTTCGATAGTAGCTCGCCAAGCTAAGAAAACACAAAATATCACTAACCGAGGTAGGTCGCTTACAATCTACCACCGCTTCAATTTTCTTCGGGTCCGCCGTGACACTTTCAACAGAGATAATGTTTCGAGCAACGTCATATTACTAATATAAAACTTGCATTTACTCTATTTTGTGTATAATTTATGTTCTCAAAGAGTCTGCAGCACCGTCTTCAAGTATTTTGTGTGCTCTTCCTGATTTTTCGAATAAATAAGGATATCGTCAATGAACTCGACCACAAATTTGTTTATTAGAGGTCGGAAGACTCGGTTGATCAAATCTATGAAAGTTGCTGGGCGTTCATCAGACCGAACGGTATGACCAGGAGTTCGTAATGTTCGTATCGAGTGCAGAAGGCATACGTCGATACGTCGTCGGGCTTGATCTTTAACTGGTGGTAGCGTGAATGAAGACCGGTTTTTAAAATTATTGTTGTACCTTGAAGTTGATCGAACAAGTCGTCGATCCGTAGCAGTGGGTACTTGTTTCACACAGTAGCCATATTGAGTTTTCAATAATCGATGCATCATCACATCGATCCATCTTTCTCTTACATGAATATCACAGAAGCTCCCCACGGAGAGACGCTAGGGCAAATAAATCTACGGTCTAGCAACTCTTATAGCTGCTCCTTTAGCTCCTTTAATTCTGCTGGGGCCATTCGGTAAGGCACTTTCGATATCGATCGTGTATATAGGAAGGTGTCGATGCTGAATTATATTTCTCGATTCGGTGGCATTCCAGGCATTTTATATATAAACACGTCGGAGAAATCTGCCACAACATCAGTCTGTCCTGCGTTTGTAATATACATTATCGTATCTCGAACTAATGCCAAGTATCCTGCAAAGCCGTAATGCAACATACGCCTTGCCGAAATTGTCGATACCACCCTGGCCATATTCAATACTGTACCGCAATAATATGAGAACTCTTTCTTGCCCGGAAGATGAAACACAACTATCTACTCCATGCACTTAATCGTCACATAGCAAGTGCCCGACCAATCCTGTAGTGTCCCAAATTCGTGATACGTATTTAGTGTACGTATACGTGTTTTGGACCCGTATTTTTGTTAATCATGATTAGTTAATTTTGGTTAATTTTTTTTGACTGGTTTAATTGGCTTATGGTTCATCATGGTAATTGTATTGGCTTGGTTCGGTTCGGTTTATTTGACCTTGCTTGTTTTGGTTTATCATGTGGAGAACCACTCCTACCAACCACCACCTTCATTAAATATTCCACTCCCATTTCTCTCTCCACATTAACTTCTTCTTCCCCATCTTTACTCTTCACCTACCAGGAGAAAGAGAGAGAGCTTAGGCAAGTGCACCTTGCTTCATGGAAGAAGTCCAATTTTTATTGTTCCATTGTCTTCCTCATGTGTTTCTAAACCACTTTAATACTTGGCATTTTTCATTTCCATGGTTAAATTTTTTGTAGATCTAGCTTGGTGGTATTTTCGGTTTTCAGGATTTTTGATCCATCAAACTTGTATATTTGCTAAGTTGATGATCCCATGATTGCAGAGAAGTTCGTTAGGTCCAATTTGACCTATGGGATTTTGCGGAGCCGCATGAGAATTTTTAGCAATTGGCCGCATGGCCTATGAATGCAATAGCGAGCATTTAGTTTACATGTATTATTTAATGCAATACTAACAGTCAGCCGCATGTGACACTTGGTTGTAGCCGCATAAGCTTGAAATAATGCATGGCCTTAGTCTTCAGCCGCATGCATATCAAAGTATTATATCAATGCATGCAATATTTTAATGAATAATTTAATGTATACAATATTTTATTGCATATTCCAAATACATTCACTAAGGCACTCAGCCGCAAGCCTCTTTTGCATTTTCCAAATGCCTTCAGCCGCATGGAAAAGCAAGTGAGCCGCATGCTTATGCAATGCAATGCAAGCCGCATGCCTTCAATGCATTTAATGCACCACAATAATACTTCATGCATTAATGCATTAACAATGCATTATAAATCCATAAAGCTGAGCCGCATAGGCTCTGGAGGCATTATGTTCCTAATGTATTAATGCTTTTACGCATTTAAAACCTCAGCATTTGTATTAATGCTTTTATGCATTTAAAGCCTTAACATTTTATATTAATGCTTTTATGCATTTAAAGCCTTAACATTTTATATTTTATGCTTTAAAGGCCTTAAGATTTATATTTTAATGCATTTTTACTAAAATGCCCTTCCTTGGAGAGCCAGCCGCATAAGCATTTTGAATGCATTAAGTAATGCATGTCCAGCATGCATTAATGTTGACTTAAGCATTGCATAGCTTAAGCATTTGCATGTATTATTAGTTAGTGAGCTGCAGGGAATATTTATTTGGCTGCATGAGATGTCTACGTTGGCCGCATGGCCTTTTTTTTAAATAATTGCATGCATTTACATGCAACCTGTTGAGCCGCATGGCCTTAGGTACTTGGATGGCATATTATAATATGTGTAATAATTGCTTGGCCACGTGAACCAATATTTAAATGGTTCACGTGAACCTTTTCTTACTGCATTAATTGTTGGGTCCTACGTGGCCCCAGCACTTGAGTGGCCACGTGTCCTTTTCTTTTGCTTGAGTGGAAGCTTGCATTTATTGCGGGTTCCTCTCTTCTTGTCTTTTCTGGTTGCATGAATACTTCTTACTGGCCGCATGGCCCACCTTCAGTTATTTTTTGGCTGCATAAGCTTTGGCTGGCCGCATGGGTGGCCTCCCACTCTCTTTGGCCGCATGTATGTTCTCCCACTTTTGGGCCGCATGGGGTCCACTTTGATTGTTTAAATATTTTATTTGCCTGAATTGTGGTCAGAATTTCCTCCCACTCCCAACATAAAAGTTGTAGAGTTTCTCCTTGGCTTCAAGAATATATATATTATATTATATTGTATTATTATTTTGATTGTGCAAGTTTCTTCCCTCCTTGATAAATGAGAATGACTTGACAGTGACCCGTAGTGGTGCACACTTGACAATGAACTTGACATGATATACCTGGCATGATAGTGGCCCGCCGTGGCGCACTCTTGACAAGAAAACCTGACATGATATTTCTCGAAATAATGTTGCGACGGCTAGCATGGCACGATAAGATTGAATGGCCTGGACACTATGGACGATTGTGCTTGTACAAGTAAACCAGTATTGTCTTGCATCATGTCTAGGATGGGGACACCTGAGTACCACGGTCAGGGGTTCCTACTGAAATCGACTAAGGCTACCCACTAGAATAATCTAGTAGTCATGAAGGGATTTTTCCAGCTACAGGCAATCCGATTATCTGGGCGCCCCACTTGGGATCTGTAGCCTGCCGACGAGTAGGGCACATTTCCAGCACACTGTCATATATTGTACCCTTATTGTACTAATATTCGACCTGGATAACCTGGATGGTCTGCAGGGCTTGTGGCTGTGGAATAATCTCGCTGCATCTTGTTAGTAACTAGGCCTGTGATAACCCTAGTTAGTTAAAGTATCAAGCCGTACTTATTGCTTGGCCGTGATTGATTGGATGCGGTATAATCAGTCTAGTCTTGTCTTGATCCTGTACAAGATTGTCACTTGACCTGATTTCTTATTTTTATCTTGCCGATAAATGGTGGGAGAAGCCAAGTTCTGTTCAGACGAAGGGTTACAACCCCGGTCCTTGTTTGGTTTACGGGTTGTAACCTGGTTATCTGAATAGTCCCATGGTTATCTCATCGTATATCACATGTTATACTTTTTCCTTAATTATTGTCTTTTATTATGTAATTATACTCTTGTGCTATTTGCTGGTTTTAGTTCCTAAGTGAAGCCTCCTTTGTGGCACTTGCTCTTTCTGGGGTCTGACCCAGCTGGTTTTGTATGGCCAGATACCAGAGCAGCACCAGAGGATCTACCGACCTTCCAGCCACATGGTGACCACTAGACGGAATCCTGGCAGCGAGTGGATTTATTTTGGCTCTCCCACTCTATTGTAATATTATTCTTTTGAGGCGTTTAGCCGCCGAGCAAGTGTTAGCTTGTGTACATTTTTACTTACTGTCTGCCTACGGGCTGTAACATGGTTGGCAACCTAGGGTTGATCATGTATGACTAAACACTTGCTAGTCCTCACATTTTGTAACGACTAGCTTCATGATCAGCTGAATATGTAATATTTGGGACACCTTACTATTGTATATTTGGTGATCTTACATCTTGTAACTTTACTTGTTTACTTGTGATTGAGACACTAGGCTTGTTCATAACCTTAAGAGACTGATGGCTTGTAGATAAACCCTCATATATCTAGACAGCCGTGACCGTATAGTGGAGTGGATCCCATTTCATTATACGTAGCTGGCTATGTCTGCCCCCGCTCTCTAGTATTCTGGTTCTGGGGCGTGACATAGTTTTAGTGGTGGCCCATGTAGGCCTTGTAAATCAAGATATGTAAGGGTTTACCGAATAGATGTCTCAATCCGTACTCGTCCTTGATCTCTGCTCGTATCCTTTTGATTTCTGAAATTCTTGTTCTGATCACATGCTTGTAATCGTTGATCTGTCCTGGTCCTTTCTTATTGTTCCCATGTCATCTTCTTCAGCGGCATTGTTCCTGGTCCTACTGATCAGCAAGGCGAAGCGCCTCCCGTGGACCAACAGCAACCAGAAGATCAGGTCCAGTACTCAGGAGCAGCCTCCAGTATCATACCTCCTGGAGATCTAGAGCCCCCAGTTCAGCCCATCCAGTCTGCAGAGCCTGATGATGGCACCTTCGTAGGACTCATCAGGACACTGTTAGCTTACCAAGATCGGCGAGGAGATGCCTTACACCAGACAGTGAAAGATGCTCTGAACAGATGCGGTCGTCATGGAAACAGTACAGCGAACAGTTTCAAGCGCCTGAACCCTCCCTTCTTCGATGGCAGTGAAGATGCTATCGTCGCAGATGCTTGGCTTCAGGACACAGAGGTGATTCTAGAAGCAGCCAGAACTTCGGAAGACGAGAAGGTGGCCGTAGTACGCCTGCAGTTTCTAGATCTTGCCCGCAGCTGGTGGGCGGCACAGGCCGTTGGACTATTGGTGCCTATTGCCTGGACAGTATTTCGTGAGAGGTTCCGAACCAAGTACTTCAATGCGGTGGCTCGATATGATCTACAGACCAAGTTCACCAATTTGAAGCAGATGGGCAGGACGGTCGACGGATATGCGGCCGAGTTTTCCAGACTTAGTCGGTTTGCTCCCACCCTGGTGGCGACCGAGTTCGACAGAGCCCAGCAGTTCCAGCAGGGGCTCCATCTCGAGATCTTATTGGCAGTGGGGCAGTTTGAGCAACAGACTTTTGATGCAGTATTGAGAGCAGCCAGGAGGCACGAGTATACCTCCCACAGGATCGTGGACAGGATCGGAGGTCGGAAGCGATCTCACGGCCAGATGACCCAGTCGACAGCACCAGCCCCGACAGTCAGGGCTTTGACAATTGGAACTCCGAGGCAGGCGGCCTCAGTGACGTCGGTCACGTCCTCTGAGCAACAGAAGCCGAAGCAGTCTTCCACAATGGGCTGCACTCATTGTGGGAAGCCAGGACACGTTGTTTCGGAGTGTCGCAAAGCACAGGGATTGTGCTTGGCTTGTGGAGCACCAGACCACAAGATAGGGTCCTGTCCGAATAGGGCCAGTTCATCATCAGCCCAGACTAGTCCCTCGGTAAGGGGACCAACACCAGTACAATAGCAGTACCAGCCCCCGAGGCTATTACCGCCTCAGACTCAAGTCTTCCAGCAGCAGAGACCCCAGCAGTATGCCCTGGTCCAAGCTCAGATTCAGAACCGGCAGAGAGGTTCCTAGCAGATGTCTTTCCTCTTTCTCGTGCCTTCAATTTCCTTGCTTACATACATGATTGCATGATTGATTGCTTAGTATAGCTTGTCTTTGCATCCCTAGTCACTTGATTAAATTCTGAGGACGAAATTCTTTTAAGGTGGGTAGGATGTAGTGTCCCAAATTTGTGATACGTATTTAGTGTACGTATACGTGTTTTGGACCCGTATTTTTGTTAATCATGATTAGTTAATTTTGGTTAATTTTGTTTGACTGGTTTAATTGGCTTATGGTTCATCATGGTAATTGCATTGGCTTGGTTCGGTTCGGTTTATTTGACCTTGCTTGTTCTAGTTTATCATGTGGAGAACCACTCCTATCTACCACCACCTTCATTAAATATCCCACTCCCATTTCTCTCTCCATATTAACTTCTTCTTCCCCATCTTTACTCTTCACCTACCAGGAGAAAGAGAGAGAGCTTAGGCAAGTGCACCTTGCTTCATGGAAGAAGTCCAATTTTTATTGTTCCATTGTCTTCCTCATGTGTTTCTAAACCACTTTAGTACTTGGCATTTTTCATTTCCATGGTTAAATTTTTTGTAGATCTAGCTTGGTGGTATTTTCGGTTTCCAGGATTTTTGATCCATCAAACTTGCATATTTGCTAAGTTGATGATCCCATGATTGCAGAGAAGTTCGTTAGGTCCAATTTGACCTATGGGATTTTGCGGAGCCGCATGGGAATTTTTAGCACTTGGCCGCATGGCCTATGAATGCAATAGCAAGCATTTAGTTTACATGCATTATTTAATGCAATACTAATAGTCAGCCGCATGTGACACTTGGTTGTAGCCGCATAATCTTGAAATAATGCATGGCCTTAGTCTTCAGCCGCATGTATATCAAAGTATTATATCAATGCATGCAATATTTTAATAAATAATTTAAAGTATACAATATTTTATTGCATATTCCAAATACATTCACTAAGGCACTCAGCCGCATGCCTCTTTTGCATTTTCCAAATGCCTTCAGCCGCATGGAGAAGCAAGTGAGCCGCATGCTTATGCAATGCAATGCAGGCCGCATGCCTTCAATGCATTTAATGTACCACAATAATACTTCATGCATTAATGCATTAACAATGCATTATAAATCCATAAAGCTGAGCCGCATAGGCTCTGGAGGCATTATGTTCCTAATGTATTAATGCTTTTATGCATTTAAAGCCTCAGCATTTGTATTAATGATTTTATGCATTTAAAGCCTTAACATTTTATATTAATGCTTTTATGCATTTAAAGCCTTAACATTTTATATTTTATGCTTTAAAGGCCTTAAGATTTATATTTTAATGCATTTTTACTAAAATGCCCTTCCTTGGAGAGCCAGCCGCATAAGCATTTTGAACGCATTAAGTAATGCATGTCCAGCATGCATTAATGTTGACTTAAGCATTGCATGGCTTAAGCATTTGCATGTATTATTAGTTAGTGAGCCACAGGGAATATTTATTTGGCCGCATGAGATGTCTACGTTGGCGGCATGGCCTTTTCTTTAAATAATTGCATGCATTTACATGCAACCTGTTGAGCCGCATGGCCTTAGGTACTTGGATGGCATATTATAATATGTGTAATAATTGTTTGGCCACGTGAACCAATATTTAAATGTTTTACGTGAACCTTTTCTTACTGCATTAATTGTTGGGTCCCACGTGGCCCCAGTACTTGAGTGGCCACGTGTCCTTTTCTTTTGCTTGAATGGAAGCTTGCATTTATTGCAGGTTCCTCTCTTCTTGTCTTTTCTGGTTGCATGAATACTTCTTACTGGCCGCATGGCCCCCCTTCAGTTATTTTCTGGCCGCATAAGCTTTGGCTGGCCGCATGGGTGGCCTCCCACTCTCTTTGGCCGCATGTATGTTCTCCCACTTTTGGGCCGCATGGGGTCCACTTTGATTTTTTAAATGTTTTATTTGCCTGAATTATGGTCAGAATTTCTTCCCACTCCCAACATAAAAGTTATAGAGTTTCTCCTTGGCTTCAAGAATATATATATATTATATTATATTATATTATTATTTTGATTGTGCAAGTTTCTTCCCTCTTTGATAAATGAGAATGACTTGACAGTGACCCGTAGTGGTGCACACTTGACAATGAACTTGACATGATATACCTGGCATGATAGTGGCCCGCCGTGGCGCACTCTTAACAAGAAAACCTGACATGATATTCCTCGAAATGCTGTTGCGACGGCTAGCATGACACGACAAGATTGAATGGCCTGGACACCGTGGACGATTGTGCTTGTAAAAATGAACCACTATTGTCTTGCATCATGTCTAGGATGGGGACACCTGAGTACCACGGTCAGGGGTTCCTTCTGAAATCGACTAAGGCTAACCACTAGAATAATCCAGTAGTCATGAAGGGATTTTCCCAGCTGTAGGCAATCCCGTTATCTGGGCGCCCCACTTGGGATCTGTAGCCTGCCGACGAGTAGGGCACATTTCCAGCACACTGTCATTTGTTGCACCCTTATTGTACTAATATTCGACCTGGATAACCTAGATGGTCTGCAGGGCTTGTGGCTGTGGAATAATCTCGCTGCATCTCTTTAGTAACTAGGCCTGTGAAAACCCTAGTTAGTTAAAGTATCAAGCCGTACTTATTGCTTGTCTGTGATTGATTGGATGCGGTATAATCAGTCTAGTCTTGTCTTGATCCTGTACAAGATTGTCACTTGACCTGATTTCTTATATTTATCTTACCGATAAATGGTGGGAGAAGCCAAGTTCTGTTCAGACGAAGGGTTACAACCCCAGTCCTTGTTTGGTTTACGGGTTGTAACCTGGTTATCTGAATAGTCCCATGGTTATCTCATCGTATATCACATGTCATGCTTTTTCCTTAATTACTGTCTTTTATTATGTAATTATACTCTTGTGCTATTTGCTGGTTTTAGTTCCTAAGTGAAGCCTCCTTTGTGGCACTTGCTCTTTCTGGGGTCTGACCCAGCTGGTTTTGTATGGCCAGATACCGGAGCAGCACCAGAGGATCTGCCGACCTTCCAGCCATATGGTGACCACTGGACGGAATCCTGGCAGCGAGTGGGTTTATTTTGGCTCTCCCACTCTATTGTAATATTATTTTTTTGAGGCATTTAGCCATCGAGCAAGTGTTAGCTCGTGTACATTTTTACTTACTGTCTGCCTACGGGCTGTAACATGGTTGGCAACCTAGGGTTGATCATGTATGACTAAACTCTTGCTAGTCTTCACATTTTGTAACGACTAGCTTCATGATCAGCTGAATATATAATGTTTGGGACGCCTTACTATTGTATATTTGGTGATCTTACATCTTGTAACTTTACTTGTTTGCTTGTGATTGAGACACTAGGCATGTTCATAACCTTAAGAGACTTATGGGTTGTAGATAAACCCTCATATATCCAGACAGCCGTGACCTTATAGTGGTGTGGATCCTATTTCATTATACGTAGCTGGCTATGTCTGCCCCCGCTCTCTAGTGTTCTGGTTCTGGGGCGTGACGAATCCATACTCAAGGTTATATCATACTCCTTGATGTCTAGGACGATAACTTCCAGGGTAGATTTCTGCCTCCGACGCAAATATAGCCATCCCTACAAGCAAAATTTGTAGGCATATCAACTCCCGATAAAGTGCTTACGCTAATATTTATATCTAGCGATTGCATGGCTGATTTATTTTCTTTAGCAAAATCTGCGAATATAAAACTATGCATCGCACCCGAATCAAATAGTACTGGAGCAGGTATATTTTATAGAGTAATATACCAGTTACAACCGTACCTGAAGCAAATGCTTCATCTCGAGTTAGCACATAGATTCGACCTTCTGCCTCGTGGTGTTGATTTGGTGGGCTCGCTGGTACTGTATTTGTGCCATGTGCTGGAGTCATTTTATTCTGATTTGGAAAGTTCCTCGAAGGATTTTGATTTGGAACATTCCTCGGTGGATATTGCTTTGGCCTCCCCATCTGAAAATTGTCACTTAGGTGGCCCGTCTCGCCGCACCTATAGCAACCTCTCGTAGAACAATAGGTCGTTCGGTGCACATTCTTACCGTATTAACTATGGTGTAATCCGAAATTGCCACTGTGCTCTAACGTCTGTAGACGTTTTGACACTCCCGATCCTCCGGCATCGTTAGGATGCTTGTTGAAATTATTATGGACGATTGGCACCGCTCATTACAACATACGATCCACTCTCTATCAAGAGTGGTATCGTATGACTCATGATAGATTTGGCATCGTTGGTTCATGACGTCTCTGGGAACCTTGTCATTTAGACCTTGTTGAAAGCATTCATACCAGGATTCTTTGTTGGACAGGAAGGTGCCGACAAATTTTGCAAGTTTTGAGAAGTTTGAGTCATAATCGTCAACTGACATATTCTCTTGTCTGAACATCATGAACTCGTCTTCTTTCTGTCGAGAGACGGCACGAGGAACGCACTGCTCAATAAAGGCTTTCTTGAACACTTCTCAGAAAATGTTGATGTTAGGGTTCGCCTTATATATTTTCTATTTCTTTGCTGCCCACCAGTCCTACGCCATCAATTATAGCTGTAGTACCGCATATGTAACTCCCTAGGACCCTCTTATGATTAGAAGATTAAATAGGTCCTCGATTTCTGCCAGCCATCCTACGATCACATCGAGCTCCGCTCGGCCATTGAACTTTGGCGGGTTTATCTTGCAGCACTTAGTTGCTTTGAACAAGGAAGAAAAGTTCATCGTTTGTGGTTGAACTTCTTCCTGGACTTCTTTCCTTTCTTCAAATGCCACGATCGTTGCATTGTTGTTGGCCGCCTCTGCTTCTGTTGTACACCAAATTGGACTTGGATCTGCGCTGGAAGCTGTTGCTACTGTACCTCCATCATGCGTAACATTCTCTCTATCGTCATCTTGCCATGGTCAGCGCCCTCTGAACTAGCCGAACTATTTACGGTGTTGTTTATTGTGGCGGGATTATTTTTCTTAGTCATCTCTACACAACAGAGTAAAGTTGTTAGTATTTTGAAAATATCTACGAACTTACCTGTATGGAACTCTTATTTCACGCAGCATGTCAAAAAGCATTCAATCGAGTAATCATAATAAACATCCCAAATGAAACATTTTTTTAAAATTCGAGGAATTGAACTGTGTTCTGATACCAATTTTTTATGCCTCGATTCGACAAACGATTCTTCCTCACATCGATTTATGTCGAATCGATCATCCTCGTTGGTGCGTGATCACTGCACCTTAATAGGCAATTGCCCACGGTTATTTACTGTGACAAATATTTTTCGTCGCGATAATAACTGTTACAATTTGGGCATACATGGTAAATATTTTACAAGGGTAATAACCGTAAGGAAAATAAATTTAGTCACGGTTATAGCCGTTAGAAAATTACCATTTGTCACAGTAATAACCGTGACAAAGTTTACCTTTGTAACATTTGTAACCGTTACAAAATTGTGTTCTAAAAAATTGTAATTATAATATATTTGTCGTAAACCTATATGCAACCAACTTCAAAGCAATAGTCAAAGATGAACACTTATTAATCTTCACATTAATAGATAAATTCAAGTTCATATTGCAATAGTCAAATACAACATAAAACATTACAAGATCAAACCCTCAAAATGAACACAATGGAGTAGAACCATTATCTTCTCAACACAAGTAAGAAAAATAACATATTTTGGTTAACCAATCTCTACATATGAAATATAGAAGAAGATTGAAGTTCAATGCATCCAAAAGATCATTCAACGTCCGATTCTTTTCTAACTCACTAAGTTTGATATAGTGCTGCCAAAAAAATAAGAAATTTAGTACAATGCCATAAATTTAACATGCTGGCTATTTTAAATATTTCTTATAGTTATACCTGGACTAGACCATATAAGGTAAGTTTTGCATCATCGTCAACATAGATTTCCTTAGGCTGAAAGAGAACAAATGCCAAATAAAGAGGATTAGGACCATGCCCACAAGATAACTAAATCTTGTGCCAAATGAACACAAACAGCTACAATTTTATGACCATCCAACTATCCAGGAATTTGGTAAGGAGCCCCACGCAAAATGGCAAGAACCAAATAAAAACCCAGGCTATAGTAACTAGATTCAGAAAATCAAAAGGTCCTTGCCTAATCTGTAACACCCAATTTTCTAAATGAGGGTAATTTTAAAATTTTGTAATTTTAATCTTTTAATAATAATATTTAACTCATGATATAATTTTTGGTAATTTTTAAATCATTTTAAAACTATTTTAAATCATGACTTATGATTTTGGTGTTTTGATAGTGTAACACTAGAGACAGCTTAACCTAGAGCCTAGCCCTGTGATTAGGGTGTTTCATTTATCATTTCCAGTTCAAGGGTTTTTTTGTTATTTTGAATTTAATTGAATTTAATATATATTATTGGAATTTAATGTGTTATTAAGAATGGTGTGATTTTAATATTATTTAATTGATTGTCATGTATTGTGATTAGCCTAACTTGGTTTGGACCTAACCTAGATTAGTCATAGCTAGTCTTAGCTAACCATGGTTAGTGATAGTTAGTATTAATTATATTTATTAGAATTTTTAGTGATTTTTAGTATTTTTGATATGGTGCTATTTTAGACTTTGACTAGTGTTGACTTAGGAGACTGTCCTAGAGGCTAACCCAGGTCATGACTATTTGGTTAGGTTATGGAACCCTAGCTTGACCTTAGTTAGTGACATTTAACTCATTAGAACTTATTTGGAGAGATTAGGAATTGATTAGGCTAGAATGGCTTGTGACTTCATAAGTCATGACTAATGACTTAAGCCTTAGAAGCCCATAGGCCCACACCATGAAACCCTAGCCTATTCTAACAGCCCATAGCCGGCCACCATTGATCCCCCCTCTATTTAATGTTCCTCAAAGTTAGGGCTAGCCTCCATTAGAAAATATTTACTAGTTTGGAAAGAGGTGAGTCTCCATCTTTCCTAATCCATAGAAAATCCATTTCAACTCCTTTTTCTCCCAAATCAATTGCATTAGGTTCTAAAATTAGTCTACTTACTATTGGTATTGAGTATTTTCAGGAAGGAATCAATTTGAAGGAGTTTGGTGGCTTGAAGAACCATTTTTATTTGGAGATTTTGAGCCTTTGTACATCCCTAGGTATATTCAATTCCTCACCATGAAATTACTATTTTATTGCATTTCTAAGATGCCCTAGGTCTACCCTAGCTGTAGGACTAGCTAACCCTAGGTTTCGAGTTCGATACGTGTCCGTATCGGACACGTATCAGTCCTTCTATTAGGTGTTTGACGAAATGCCTCAAAGGGCATTTTGGTTGATTTTGTGAATTGTATTTGAATAGAAAATTAGGATTTGATCTCGCTTGTGTGTTTCTTGTGTTCTGAGCACGTTCTTGTGTCGCGTCGTGTCCCCACAGACATGTGGACACGCGGTCGTGCACGCGCGCGCGTTGGCAGGAATTATGCCCTGCTACTCGGGCTTGATTTTGAGCTGGACACGACGTTTCGGCTCACGAAACTCGACACACATGTTGTGTCCATGACTGACACGGGGTCCCCCAAGTGGCACGACCCCTCGTGTCGTGTCGAAAACGATATTGCGTGTGCACGAATAGTACACTGTGCGTATGAGTGTCTGTGTATGTGTTTCCTGTTTCATTCAGTTTTAAATAGTTTAAATAGTGGTTTAATTGATTAATTAGCTCCTATATATGTTATATTATCTCTATTAGAATTAGATTTACATATTAATTTAGGTTTTGATGAGGAATGGTGGATTCGAATGGTTGTATGGCATGCGATGATACCTGTCCTGATACTGGATTTCATGTTTACTGAAATATTGATTTCCAGTTTGCTTGATGATTCTTTACTGTTTAATCCCCCCACATGTTTATAGTTCATGTTTAGTTCATATTTACATTCGAAATTGGACATGTGGGTTCAGTTCAATTGGTTGCTGAAAACTGGAAATTGGTATGAGTTATGTGTTCTCATTTAACTGTAATAACCTGAGATTCTTCTTTCCTGAACTGAATTGAATGTGTTCCTCTTACTGTAAGTTGAATTGAATATATGTTTGATACATTGAACTAATTCCTTGAGCTGAGATTGTGTTCCCTGTTTTCCTGGGAACACTATGATTCACTATTAAACTGAAATAGGATCTTTTACCTTGCTGTCAAACTGGAATGGTTCCTGAACTGAGTTTGAAATGAATATTGGTTTCCTTTCCTTTTATTTAAGACTGAGATTCATTTTGTAAATCTGAGATTTTCTTTCCTAATGAACTGTTAACTTAGATTGCAAAACCTGAGATGTTGATTTCCAATTCATTTATTCACTGTTACATTCCTATTAAACCTGAGATCTTTTCCAGTTTTCCCCACTGTAAATTGCCACTGATTTCCTTTCCTTTCACTGCATTCCTGAGAGTATTATCCTAATATGAACTACTTTCCTTTCCTTTTTAAAATGAATGTTGATTTCATTAGTCAACGCACATGTACACCCTACTGCTTTGTATACACTGATTTCCCTTTTTCCAGATTTCATTGAGTTGATTGGTTTACTGTCTCCTTGCCATAGTTCATTGTCACACACCCTCTAATCTAAACACACACACATACCACCACTGCCATGATTCCTAACACTCACACTCTTGTAATGTCTCACACCTACACACACTCATGTACACAGGTGCAACCACCACACTCTCTTGTCACATGCCACACTTTCCTACACACACACACACAAGTACACCACTTTCATTCCTATTTTCTGTGTATATATATTGTGTAAAGTATATATATAGGTAATGTATGTATAAATAGGTATCCTATATATATTATATAATGTGTGTGTATCTATATATACATTTGAGATATGATGTAATGTGTGAGATGTATATAGTAGTCTATAGGTTATGTATATTCCATATTATATTATAGCCATGACAATGTGTAATATAGGTTAGATATATATGACATGTAGATATGTGATTTAAGGTATGGTTAGGGCATGGTATTGCCTAATAGCTAGTCTAGGGCTCTTAGCCTATGGAAGTGTCTGTGTGTCAGTGTAGAGCCTAGATTAGACTTGTTTAGTCTTGTTATACCTAGAATAGACTAGTTAGACTAGTTTAGACTTGTTTGACTTACGTCTGACTTGGTTGACCTAGTTTAACTTTTAGGGTTGACCAGAGTTGACCAAGAGTTGACTTTGGCCTAGATTGACCTAGATTAATGTAGAATGCATCGTAGTGCATCTTATTACTATTCTGGACTTGTTGTGACTTGTGCTATTCTAATAGGAGCCAGACACCACTCCTCAGACAGTATATATATTCTCCAGATTCTTAGGTTACAGGCGAGTACATTCTCTGATCATTTCATATCTTGTTTAGGATTATATTCCTGCTTTAGATTACTTTACATGATGCTGACACGTTGGAAACACGGATTAGTACTATATGGATCTGGTTGTGCGAAGTTATCCCCCTTAGCGGATACATCGGATATTCGTGTTCGTGTACTTTATCGTGAACATCGTGTACTCCTTGTATTTGTGACATTCGTGTACGAAACGTGTAAATCGTGTATAATCATGTATTCACATGACCTTCGTGTACAATAACATAACTTAGCTGGATCCTTGTGTATTGATTGGGGCAGGGGAGTAGAAGTGGTTATGTATTCAATCCAGTAGATTACTCGTGTACAAACCTCTGTAGATTACTCGTGTACAACATCGTGCCGTCTACATAACCATCTTGTGCTCTGAATCACTAGCACTGTTAGTTCTCTATATATTGTAGCTATTTACTTACAGTCTCTCTCTTTTTATCATATTATTTCTTCAGATCCTGTATCTTACTCTCTAGCATGTTTATTTTTCCTAACCGGCTATGATTTTGTTGAGATGTACTGTACTCGCTCCCGTCCTGACTGGACCTGTTGAAAATTTTACAGTGAATGATGAGGCTCTGGTGTCTACCCCTCTTGGTGCAGCATTAGACATCACTAGAGACATGGACCTACTAGCAGTGGATGACACTCCTTAGATTAGGATGTTTTTACTTTTCTGGATCACTGTATATAGATTCTGAGATATTTGGGATATGTATTTATTTTAGACACTTAGAATTCTGGATCGTATTTCTGTGCTTTCATTCTGGATATTTATCTAACTATTTTCATCCTGCTCTACCTTAGTTATGATTGAGATATATTCTGTTATGTCACCCCCATTCGGGAAGTATAACTGTTTATTATCTTTAACTGTTAGATGTTGTGACCTAGACAGTGTTCTACCGTCGACACTGCGACGTAGGCTGGGCGTTGTTACGTGCTCGTACCCTCACAGTGGGTGCAGGTCGTGATACGTTTTTAGTGGTGGTCCATGCAGGTCGAGTTTATGTAGTGATATTCGAACTATAGTATCACTACAGCCTGCAGTAGGATTAGGATATTTTTGAAGGTACTCAATCACAGTTAGGATTCCTTGAAAGATTCCTGGGACGACCCCTAAGAATCTTATTTAAACTTCAATTTAAAATCCTTCCCCTTGTTTTGTTCGCTCTTCCTCCTTGATCATTGAATTTCATTTTGTTGGATCGTTGTTGGTTTTGATTTTTCTATCGAGATGAATTTTATGGCCTGGGTTACGATATTTTCTGATAACATATGTTGACGGGAATAACAGGGATGGTAAAACGTCTGCTTGATTATGGAACCTGTAGTTTATCGTAGCCATATTAGCTAGCGTGGCAGAAACATAGAGACCTGACTTCGGATGTACGTATCTTGGTTATGAGATTTGGAATTTCTCGCAGCTATACTAGTCGGCATAGCAAGAATTCCAGACGACATGATTATAGAGGTGCATGCCCCAGATATGGAATTTATCATTTATCGCAGCCTTGCTTACTGGCGTGGCGAGGACTCTGAGTAACGTGATTTTGGACAGACGCTTATGATTATCAGATTGTATATTGAGAAGGTTTTTAACATATCATCTCTATCGTACCATTTTGTTGTTATAAATTGTATTCCTTCATCAAATAGCTTAGGAGTAAGAGTATGAGTAGGAGTAGCTTAGCTGTTATTATAAATCTAGTGTAACTTCTTGCTATTTTTTTCCTAATACAATGAATCGATGATTTTGCTAGACCTTAACTTAGATTTGATATTGTAACTCTGGTTTCAAAATGGTTCCTCCTTTTAAACAGATAAACAGAACAGATTTTATCGTTATTTTCTTCTTGCCATTATTCTTGTATTACCTTAAAATATATATATATAGTGGACACAGATACTTGCCTGACACGTATGCATGCTACACTTGATTTTCAACCTATCTAAATGCATATTAATATATTTTTGATGTTAAATTCTCAAAACCCCAATATTTCTGATACAGTATAGTATCAGAGACTGGTTCTCTGCTTTTTCCAGTTTAAATTCATAATTTAAATATAAATTTTATGTTATTAGTTTTGCTTACATCCCTACACATGTATGTTATATACATGGTTTCATTTTTTAAAGAAATTGGTTGAGTTTTGTGTTTGAATTTGTCAAATCTGAGACTGTGTGAATATTAACCCTTAACCCTGGATTCTAAGTGTTAGTTCAATTTGCAGTTTTAAATTGTAATGTTTTGAGCCGTGTACATTATTGTGTGTAGGTATATAATGTTAGGTTTTATACTCTTACATGTTAGGTTGTGGTTGTGGTGAACATTGAGTTGGTTTTGATGTTCGAATTTTTCCAAAATCTTGAAAACTGAATACATGTTAACATTTTTATATTGCTTTCAAATGTGTAGTTCAATTTCAGATCTAATATGTAATGTTGAGCTAAACTGAAAGATCGAACCCTTTATTCAAGTTTTAACCCATGTACACTTGACACTCTACACTAATGTTCACAACTGCCATGAAAACCTAACCCTTCACCTCTATGTTATGTTCACATAGCTATATATATATATATATATATATATATATATATATATATATATATATATATATATATATATATATATATATATATAAAATATATATATATATATATATATATATATATATATATATATAGTTCTGTATACATGTTATAATGTATGTAGATGCATAATTAAATCTCTACCTCTCTATACATATAGAAATACATATATATATATGGTTAGCCATGCATGTTATGAGTAAATAGCTTGTGCGTTGTAGACTACTTAACCAATATGCCATGAATAGTGTAACTTGATAGCTATGGTTGAAACCCAAATCCTCCTATACACTTTCATGCATATTTCACACACACAAACCACATGACCTTTACATAATGTTAGCTTTTCCCTCTCTAACACACTCTCTATACATATATCGTGATTGAATTTTAATGCTATTGACTTTCGTTCCTTAAACTTTTGATTTTGATTTTTTTTAATACCACTTTATAGAAGATTAGTAGTTATCTTATTTTATTTTGATAATTACCAGTTTTCAGATAGGATGGTAGACTGCCGTACAGCCTTAATGATTGTTGTGTTTTTATCCTTTCTAGTATGGCACCCATGACCCGATCCCGTCGCCTGAGAGCAGCTGCAACTACTGATAGTGTGCTTCCACCTCCTATTGCTCAGGAGGTAGTGACCCCTCAGGATGACCCAAGGGTAGAGGCACCTTCCGCCATCGAGGAGGTGTTAGCATCCTTACCAGAGAGTTTTCCTCCACCACCTGTTATTCAGGAGAGAGTTGCAGTCTCATCTGAGACCAAGAGCCCTTCCTCGTCTCCTCCTCTGCCTCTAGGAGCGGTACCCCATACCATACCCTCGGCATGTTTATTTCCTGATGGAGCTCAGATATCCAGACTTCTTCGGGATGTGTTGGAGACACAGAGAGTTCAGGCTGAGATCCTGAAGGAGCAGGGCCGCGGGATCCAACTGCTGTGGGATTTGGTACATTCAGGAGGAGAGCCTAGTTCTAAGAGGCCGATGAGCAGTGTATACCCAGAGCCCCGTGAGCACCCAGACTATCAGCCTAGACCAGCCTACCCAGTCCAGACGCCTGTTCAGCAGAGGCCAGCTGAGAGAGTGCTTACCTGTACCTTTTGTAAGAAGCCTGGACATGTTTGGGGCTACTGTAGGAAGAGAAGAGGGGTGTGCCTGTTATGTGGGTCAGCTGCACACAAGTTGCGAGACTGTCCTGCTACACTTATCCCAGCCAAGACTCCGCCTTCGGGAGGGAGTTCCAGCCACCAGACCTAGTTGGAGGTGAGTCCTTGACCTATATCTTAGCCAGTCTTTGATAATTGCTGCACCCTACCATATTGTTGTATGTTTTGATACCTTATGATTGCTCTTGATCTAATATGACTAGAATGGCTAGATGAGACCTCAGACTGATACCACTTACCAAATTCTATATATTATCCTTCCAATTGCATGATTTAGATAAGTTCTCTTTTGACCTTGATTGTTTGGGTTTGACCTAGAAGGGGTACGATTATCTTAATTTCGAGGACAAAATTTTTCTAAGGTGGGTAGGATTGTAACACCCAGTTTTCCAAATGAGGGTAATTTTGAAATTTTGTAATTTTAATATTTTAATAATGATATTTAACTCGTGATATGATTTTTGATAATTTTTAAATCATTTTAAAACTATTTTAAATCATGACTTATGATTTTGGTGTTTTGATAGTGTAACACTAGAGACAGCTTAACCTAGAGCCTAGCCCTGTGATTAGGGTGTTTCATTTATCATTTCTAGTTCAAGGGTATTTTTTTTATTTTGAATTTAATTGAATTTAATATATATTATTGGAATTTAATGTGTTATTAAGAATGGTGTGATTTTAATATTATTTAATTGATTGCCATGTACTGTGATTAGCCTAACTTGGTTTGGACCTAACCTAGATTAGTCATAGCTAGTCTTAGCTAACCATGGTTAGTGATAGTTAGTATTAATTATATTTATTAGAATTTTTAGTGATTTTTAGTATTTTTGATATGGTGCTATTTTAGACTTTGACTAGTGTTGACTTAGGAGACTGTCCTAGAGGCTAACCCAGGTCATGACTATTTGGTTAGGTTATGGAACCCTAGCTTGACCTAAGTTAGTGACATTTAACTTATTAGAACATATTTGGAGAGATTAGGAATTGATTAGGCTAGAATGGCTTGTGACTTCATAAGTCATGACTAATGACTTAAGCCTTAGAAGCCCATAGGCCCACACCATAAAACCCTAGCCTATTCTAACAGCCCATGGCCGACCACCATTGATCCCCCCCCCTCTATTTAATGTTCCTCAAAGTTAGGGCTAGCCTCCATTAGGAAATATTTGCAAGTTTCGAAAGAGGTGAGTCTCCATCTTCCCTAATCCATAGAAAATCTATTTCAACTCCTTTTTCCCCCAAATCAATTGCATTAGGTTCTAAAATTAGTCTACTTGCTGTTGGTATTGAGTATTTTCAGGAAGGAATCAATTTGAAGGAGTTTGGTGGCTTGAAGGACCATTTTCATTTGGGGATTTTGAGCCTTTGCACATCCCTAGGTATATTCAATTCCTCACCATAAAATTACTGTTTTATTATATTTCTAGGATGCCCTAGGTCTACTCTAGCTGTAGGACTAGCTAACCCTAGGTTTCGAGTTCGATACGTGTCCGTATCGGACACGTATCAGTCCTTCTATTAGGTGTTTGACGAAATGCCTCAAAGGGCATTTCGGTTGATTTTATGAATTGTATTAGAATAGGAAATTAGGATTTGATCTCACTTGTGTGTTTATTGTGTTCTGAGCACGTTCTTGTGTCGTATCGTGTCCCCACAGACACGTGGACACGCGGTCGTGCACGCGCGCGCACTGGCAGGAATTATGCCCTGCTACTCGGGCTTGATTTCGAGCTGGACACGACGTTTCGGCTCACGAAACTCGACACACATGTTGTGTCCATGACTGACACGGGGTCTCCCAAGTGGCACGACCTCTCGTGTCGTGTCGGACACGATATTGCGTGTGCACGAGTAGTGCACTATGAGTATCAGTGCCTGTGTATGTGTTCCCTGTTTCATTCAGTTTTAAATAGTTTAAATAGTGGTTTAATTGATTAATTAGCTCCTATATATGTTATATTATCTCTGTTAGAATTAGATTTACATATTAATTTAGGTTTTGATGAGGAATGGTGGATTCGAATGGTTGTATGGCATGCGCTAATACCTGTCCTGATACTGGGTTTCATGTTTACTGAAATATTGATTTCCAGTTTGCTTGATGATTCTTCACTGTTTAATCCCCCCACATGTTTATAGTTCATGTTTAGTTCATATATACATTCGAAATTGGACATGTGGGTTCAGTTCAATTGGTTGCTGAAAACTGGAAATTGGTATGAGTTATGTGTTCTCATTTAACTGTAATAACCTGATATTCTTCTTTCCTGAACTGAATTGAATGGGTTTCTCTTACTGTAAGTTGAATTGAATACATGTTTGATACATTGAACTAATTCCCTGAGCTGAGATTGTGTTCCCTGTTTTCCTGGAAACACTATGATTCACTATTAAACTGAAATGGGATCTTTTACCTTGCTGTCAAACTGGAATGGTTCCTGAACTGAGTTTAAAATGAATATTGGTTTCCTTTCCTTCTATTTAAGACTGAGATTCATTTTGTAAATCTGAGATTTTCTTTCCTAATGAACTGTTAACTTAGATTGCAAAACCTGAGATGTTGATTTCCAATTCATTTATTCACTGTTACATTTCTATTAAACCTGAGATCTTTTCCAGTTTTTTCCACTGTAAATTGCCACTAATTTCCTTTCCTTTTACTGCATTACTGAGAGTATTATCCTAATATGAACTGCTTTCCTTTCCTTTTTAAAATGAATATTGATTTCATTAGTCAACACAAATGTACACCCCACTGCTTTGTATACACTGATTTCCTTTTTCCAGATTTTATTGGGTTGATTGGTTCACTGTCTCCTTGCCATAGTTCATTGTCACACACCCTCTAATCTAACACACACACATACCACCACTGCCATGATTCCTAACGCTCACACTCTTGTAATGTCTCACACCTACACACACTCATGTACACAGGTGCAACCACCACACTCTCTTGTCACATGCCACACTTTTCCACACACACACACAAGTACACCACTTTCATTCCTATTTTCTATGTATATATATTGTGTAAAGTATATATATAGGTAATGTATGTATAAATAGGTATCCTATATATTATATAATGTGTGTGTATCTATATATACATTTGAGATATGATGTAATGTGTGAGATGTATATAGTAGTCTATAGGTTATGTATATTCCATATTATATTATAGCCATGACAATGTGTAATATAGGTTAGATATATATGACATGTAGATATGTGATTTAAGATATGGTTAGGGCATGGTATTGCCTAATAGCTAGTCTAGGGCTCTTAGCCTATGGAAGTGTCTGTGTGTCAGTGTAGAGCCTAGATTAGACTTGTTTAGTCTTGTTATACCTAGAATAGACTAGTTAGACTAGTTTAGACTTGTTTGACATAGGTCTGACTTGGTTGACCTAGTTTGACTTTTATGGTTGACCAGAGTTGACCAAGAGTTGACTTTGGCCTAGATTAACCTAGATTAATGTAGAATGCATCGTAGTGCATCTTATTACTATTCTGGACTTGTTGTGACTTGTGCTATTCTAATAGGAGCCAGACACCACTCCTCGGACAGTATATATATTCTCCAGATTCTCAGGTTACAGGCGAGTACATTCTCTGATCATTTCATATCTTGTTTAGGATTATATTCCTGCTTTAGATTACTTTACATGATACTGACACGTTGGAAACACGGATTAGTACTATATGGATCTGGTTGTGCGATGTTATCCCCCTTAGCGGATACATCGGGTATTCGTGTTCGTGTACTTTATCGTGAACATCGTGTACTCCTTGTTTTTGTGACATTCGTGTACTAAATGTGTGAATCGTGTATAATCATGTATTCACATGACCTTCGTGTACAATAACATAACTTAGCTGGATCCTTGTGTATTAATTGGGGCGGGGGAGTAGAAGTGGTTATGTATTCAATCCAGTAGATTACTCGTGTACAAACCTCTGTAGATTACTCGTGTACAACATCGTGCCGTCTACATAACCATCTTGTGCTCTGAATCATTAGCACTGTTAGTTCTCTATATATTGTAGCTATTTACTTACAGTCTCTCTCTTTTTATCATATTATTTCTTCAGATCCTGTATCTTACTCTCTAGCAAGTTTATTTTTCCTAACCGGCTATGATTTTGTTGAGATGTACTGTACTCGCTCCCGTCCTGACTGGACCTGTTGAAAATTTTACAGTGAATGATGAGGCTCTGGTGTCTACCCCTCTTGGTGCAGCATTAGACATCACTAGAGACATGGACCTACTAGCAGTGGATGACACTCCTTAGATTAGGATGTCTTTACTTTTCTGGATCACTGTATATAGATTCTGAGATATTTGGCATATGTATTTATTTTGGACACTTAGAATTCTGGATCGTATTTCTGTGCTTTCATTCTGGATATTTATCTAACTATTTTTATCCTGTTCTACCTTAGTTGTGATTGAGATATATTCTGTTATGTCACCCCCATTCGGGGAGTATAACTGTTTATTACCTTTAACTGTTAGATGTTGTGACCTAGGACAGCGTTCTACCACCGACACTGCGGCGTGGGCTGGGCGTTGTTACGTGCTCGTCCCCTCACAGTGGTCGCGGGTCGTGACATAATCTAATGACAAAATCAAGCAATGGCATGGTAATTATTTCTTTAACCCACCCCGATAAAGAAGCCTAACTGGAACAAACAATGCTTACTGAGAATAGGACTGCAGAAGCTAGTATATTAAGCTTTCGTACCAAAAAGATGATCTATAAATTTAAGTAACATCTAAATTTATGGTTGGTTCTCTTTAATTTATTTTTGATATCACTCCAGTATTTTTCCTGGGTAGTTTGGTTATCAAATATTCATGAGTAAATTTCAAGGTTTATAGTAGAACTGAAGTCCTTTATAGTATACAAAAATTTAGAGGGAATTAAAATAAACATTTAATTAATTACCTCAGGTGCCATCCAATTTAGTGTCCCAACTACAAATATGTATTAAGATCTGCCTCATTTAATTTTATGGCAACTCCAAAGTTTGCAAGTTTAATAAGACCCTAGGAAAAATAACGACAATTCCCCTTTAAAGATAAGATGGTGAAAATAAATTTGAATTATGACTGGAGATACGATAAAACAATAGTGGATACTATAAAATGTATTTCCCCACATTATAGACAGGTATATAATCAAAATTACTTCATGTTGAAACATTGCCTATTTCGTTATCAAAATATTTACACCCTTAATATCTTGATGAATAACACCTTGTTTATGAAGATAGACCAAACCTTCCAGGTCGTATATAAGTACGAACAAAGAAAATTTTAGAATGAATATGAAATTAAATAACTAAAATAGCTACCAATTAATAAATATGAACCGTTGAGTACAAGGGTCCCCTAAGAAGATCATACCAAATTCGATTGATTATAAGACGTTTCTTGAATGTCATAATTGAAACATATTAATATGAATCTGGTTTCGGCTTAGATTTGTGGTCGAGTTAAAGTCTTAATTATCTTTACCCTAATTAGGAATGCCACCAATAAAAGTAATGCATAGATGTCGTTCAACTCGAGCGCCTAAAATTCATAACATCAATGGATATATATTACCTGATAAAAGGTTATTTTCTGAAAACGTTCAACTTCACATTCTGTACAAAAATTCCAACTAGACTTACAGAATCCCTTGAAAGAGGAAAAAAAGCGGCAACATTAGAACAAAATGGTCAAATAAGACAAGAAATCTAGTGGTGTTCAATATTTGTACCTTCAAAGATGTATTGCTCTGGGGATAAATCTTTGTAACGAGTTCAAGTATAAACGTTATTTATTGTCGTGATAACACAGAGCAGTAAGTTGCAAAACTGAAATTGTTTAAGGTATACTAGTGTACTTCTAGTTAGTTAAGATTAAATTAGTCACATGGAAAATGTCTTTACCACCTGCATTTTGCGAGGCTGCACTCATTAACCTCATTTGCATTGCTTCACACCTTCCTTTGGCTTATATGTACGTAAGTGGGCAATTTAGTATGTTATTTGAATCAAAGGGCCAGCAAACAATACATCCAAAATAAGAAGACCACTGCAAGCATACTCCATACAGGGATCAAGCCACTTTGCAATGAAAGTTTTAGATATTGTACATATCGATTTCATACATCCGAAGCCATGTGTGCAACGAACTGGACTTATGAATTGACTTTAGATGGCCTATCATTCAACAAGAAGTTACTTAAAATTCCAATTTCAATAACTTAAACAAGAACAAGTGTAATTATATTATAGGTTTCTCACATACAAACCTTTAATGTTCACAACCTACTTGAAAACTATCCACATAAATAACTGGGTCACACAACACCATCCAAAATGAACTTACTCAACATTCCAGTTTCAATAGTTTTTGTCAAGAAACAAGAACAAGTTTCAATAGCTTGAGTTGGTGGGTAAGAGGATGAACTTGCAAAGGATCTATTAAGAAGGCTAAGAAAAGAAGAATGATTGTTCAATTTAACTTAAGACAAGTGTTTTTAAGCTTAAAGGACATACCAAAAGATTCTGCGACTTCACCTCTACGACAGAATTCAGGAACAACATGAATGTAAGCTAGGCCTCAAAATATCTACATAAAGCTTTCAGTTAATTAAAAGTACTACACAGTACATACATGAATACAAGACCAAACAAAGAAAAATAGATCAAACACGATTATAAAGCTTCACATAAATAAGTGGCATCCTCTGGTTTACATTGTTGTCATGCTTCACGTACTTATTCCATGACCAGTTTTAGAAGTTTCTAGTACATATCCATAACCAAGTTGAGGAAAAGCTCATCTCTACTCATGGTGGAAAAGAAGCAGTGATTCAAGGAAATAACATTAAGATGATCCATCGAACACATCAACTGGAGATCCCAGTTTTTATCTCTCTTATCCTACAATACCTTCTTTATGGCGATAATCACTCATGTTTCCAAGCATTTGGCTTGGCAAACCCATATTATAATATATCCCAACACAAACAATAGAGCTTTCAATGATTCTAGGTGAATTAATTGACCATGTACTCCAAAAATACCTAGTAAAACCCTTTTGTGGACCACATCACAAAATCAAAAATGTAATAATAATATTGATAACATATCCATAAATATATATATATATATATATATATATATATATATATATATATATATATATATATATAATAATATTGATAACATATCCATAAATATATATATATATATATATATATATATATATATATATATATATATATATATATATATATATATATATATATATATATAAATAAATATATATATATATATATATATATATATATATATATATAAGAAGGAATAATATAATTGTAGAAACTACAAGTATAAACTATATTAGATATATAAATGGAAGAAAAGGTATGTACATCCTTTATGAAAGGTTTTAAGTATCGGCCAAAATAGACATGTTGGGCCATTTAGAATCAAAATTAGAGCGTCGAAAACATCTAAAGCTGACTAATATAAACCCCTATAAACTTCAGAAACAAATACTTATAGAAAGGCTCTGAAACCGAGTTTATGACCCTTGCTTTTATTATAACAACGACAGATACAAAATGTAGAATGAAATACTACATCCAAATAACTAAATAGCACACTGGCAAGAGATTATTTACTAACATTAGTTGCTTACCTTAGAAGGCGAAGGAGAAAAACCTGCATTAGTATCTGCAACCAAATGAAAGAAAAAGAAAGTTTGTCAAAAGAACACCATAACCAATAAATAACACATAATCAAATAGTAAATGGTAGGAGTGGATATGGTAAATCGGTCAAATAGAAACAACACATTACCCACAAAGCATTTAACCCTCTGGCAATACCTTCTTAGTAATTGGCCTTCTTTTGTTTAAATCCATAAAAGGAAGCCCTCCCCCATGGATAGTTAGAAACAAGATAATCCATACTAAAGTTATGGAATATAGCAGAAACAACAAAGATCACTTATTTAGGTTATCATACTAAATTGGTTAGTTGTAATGTACTATTTAATAATCATGAGACTGTGCAATTTTTAAGTCTATTTTATATCTAATAGGACCAAAGTTCTATGCAAACAACAGGAATATGCTTTATCTAATAAGGCAAGGCATGGATGTGAAGAAAAAATAAACGATGATAAACTTACTACCAAAAAAATTGCATTTTCAAAGTAACAATAATGTTGTTGTTAAAATCACGACTGTCTAGGAGAAATATAGCATATCTGGAGATACGCATACATGATGGAGAGTCCAAACTAGAATTGGAACTGATTTTGAAGCACGAGCAAAGATAATATGTAACATAACCATTATAAATCACAAAGACCTCCGTAGGATTTGGAACCAAGATCTCTGAAAATTGAAGACTTGTGCTAGGCCAATTCCATAATGGATAATGCTTTAAATCTAAAAAAAAGTGACAAAAATTTAGTTAATAAGATGACAGAATCATAGTATCAGTAAACAATAAGTTGTCAATACAAAAAAATATGGTTAAAAAGATATTCATCGAGATCGCATAATTAATAAAATAAGAACAATACCTGTAAGGGCCTGTTTGGTTACAGGTAACTGGGTTGAAAGTGGAGGAAAAATTGAAACCCATTGGAACTCTCCAGTTCAGACGTTTGGTAGAAAGCAATGAAACTCCATTTTTTTGTTGATGCAACCCGTAGCAGTTCCTGTCCCCCAGCTTCTTTTCATTTCACATCCCCCAAAAAATAAAGGAACTCCTCCGGATGAGATTTTTCTCATGTGTGAGTTCATTTTCTCAAAGCCGTATGTTCTGATTTGGAGTATTGTAGGCACCAAATCCCGAGGCACCATATGCCTTAATCGATGTTTCATATTATTTTGCATTCCATGAAATAGTCTTTCTTTTTTCTAGAAACTTAACTTTTTTTATTTTAGGTTCAAAACTTATATTTTCTAAGTAAATTACACTAATCGATACAGTCATCCCGAGTTCTTCATCTTAGTGATTTGGTATGCATTTACTTGGCATCGTTAATTTGAATAAATTCAAGCCAACAAGAATTTTATTTATGGAAAGGAGTAGAAAAGAAGGGGCCGAACCACCCACTATGTATTCGATCGTGGCGAGAGTCGGAGCACTTCGCAACGTTCAAGCTTCAGTTACACGAGCTCTAGTAATGGTACCAACATTTTATCAGAATTCCTTCTTTTAATCCTCCATTTCAAAATTCTTTGAATGAATGCAGAAATCGACACAAAAACACATTCATCAAAACCAAGCAGTAAAAACTTCAAGAAAATTATACCACAGCCCAGTCTCGTCGAAGAGACACTTATATAGAGCTCACTTGCCAAGACGCAGTTTGATGCATCTAGGACTTATACCAACAGAAGTCATTCCATTAGTTGGATCGATTCTCGTAACATTCGTCCAAATTAATTTATTTGATGCCACAAAGTGTTATCGTATAGCAAGCACAACGATCGAGCTAGACTAGCCATCTAAGTTTTCGACCGAGTCTGACTCGCCGTAAGCATATTACATAGTTCATCGCCTATCGGGAACTGGGCACTACACCAGATACTCTGTTGGCTCGTGCCACCCCATTGATAGCTACAAGATAGGTCCCTGAGTATCGTAATTTAGAGTATGATGCTACTGGCCGATATATTTTTCGATCGGGTTGTCCACTGATATGACTAGAGTGGTTGGTTGGACAGTTCAGACAGGAACTTTGGCCCCTTACCAGCGAGATGTATAATTTAAAATTTAATATTATTTACATATTTTATTTCTTTATTCAATTAGATAATTTGGTGTTATTCATAATTTTGTAGATTTTTCCTTCTACTGCTACTTCGGCACTTATTAGGGCAACTTCTATGACCCCTACATTAACTTTTCCCAAGTTCCAGTAGACAAGATGTATATATCGGATGATCGAATGAAGATATATTTAAAATTTTATGTTCATTTATTAGTTGTTTTTTTATTTATTCATATTAATTGTTATCTGAATTTGTATGTCAGAAAACCTACTAGTAGCTAGAGCATCGCGATGCGGCTGTCAGGAAGACATATCAGGGATCCTGCGCAAGAAGATAAGGGATGTAAATGATGATTTACAGAGAAAGGTTGCTGCTAGAAATGGTAAGAAACTATGAATCCTAGACGATTATTAGGAGGAGATACAGAGGAAGCTCAGGACTCCAAAGTTCAAGAAGAGGCCCGAGCAAGCGAAGAACGCACGATCTCGTGCGAGTCTGCATATGGGTGGATCGATCCCCATTATTATTCACCATCAACACTTGGTAAGATAACTGAAAGTATTTAAATACTTCAAGTAATATAGCTTAATAACATTAATTATTTAACTAATACGTCCTAATGGTTAGTTTCGGGTAGATGTAGCTAGTTAGGTTCCGAAAGCTCGAAAATACGTCTCTTGTGACTTTTGCGTATAATTCGCATATGTGGATTAAATTGAGTGGAACACAAGTGACATGCGTGTAGTAGGCTTCGAGTAGATCATGACCATATATTGGGTCAAAAGATTTGGGTCAAAGTTGGGTCTCCAAACTAAATTGGAATGGTCAACAGTTGAACGGTAGGTGCCAATATTGAGAATGTTTCATACACGGGAGGAGAAGGTTGCAATAGAGGGGAAAGATCCCTCTATGGTAGGATTCATCGAGGTTGTTGAGTACACACACAAGAAGAGAAAGCGCGGGACCTACGTAGATGAGAAGGCCAACAAGATTACTGTAAGTATGGATATTTATGTTATACGTTAGTATAACATTAGGTATTGGAATTTATGTTATAAGTTAGAATATTTGAAATAATGTAGATTAGTTTTAACACATTAGGACATTAATCACGTGACGTTGTACATGCTACATTTCAGTCTCTATAGACTGAGACATATACTCTTGCCACTCAGGATTAGGTGACTGAATGTGCCATAGAGTCTTCGCCAGCGACCATGTCCGCTTCTACGCTTGCTCAAACCAATGACCCTTTTATAATGGCCTTTATTGGAAGAGAGAAGGGTGGATGTGTGTCACGCCCCAGAACCAGAATACTGGAGAGCGGGGGCAGACATAGCCAGCTACGTATATTGAAGTGCAACCCACCTCGCTATACGGTCACGGCTGTCTAGGATACATGAGGGTTTATCTACAAGCCAGCAGTCTCTTAGGGTCATGAAAAGCCTATTGTCTCAATCACAAGCAAGTAAGTAAAAGTTACAATATGTATGATCATTAAATATACAATAGTAAGGCATCCCAAATATTACATATTCAGCTGATCATGAAGCTAGTCGTTACAAAATGTTAGGACTAGCAAGAGTTTAGTCATACATGATCAACCCTAGGATCTGTCAATCATGTTACAGCCCGTAGGCAGACAGTAAGTAAAGTGCAATCGAGCTAAACAGGTGCTCGTCGGCTAAACGCCTCAAAAGAATATTTTTACAATAGAGTGGGAGAGCCAAAAATAACCCACTCGTTGCCAGGGTTCCGTCTAGTGGCCACCATCTGGCTGGAAGGTCGGTAGATCCTCTGGAGCTGCTCCGAAATCTGGCCACACAAAACCAGCTGGGTCAGACCCCAGAAAGAGCAAGTGAGGAAGCTTCACTTAGGAACTAAAACCAGCAATCAGCACAAGATACAAATAAAAGTAAAAACTGGAAATAAAGAAAATACATCAGGATGATATACGACGAGATAACCATGGAACTATTCAGATAACCAGGTTACAACCTGTAAACCAAACAAGGACCGGGGTTGTAACCCTTCGTCTGAACAGAACTTGGAATTCTCACCATTTATCGGTAAAATAAATACAAGCATTCTGGTCATTCAATAATCTGGAACAGGATCAGGGCAAGACTAGACTGGTTAGACTCCATCCAATCACTTCATGGCCAAGCAAGAATTACGACTTGATACTTTAACTAACTAGGGTTGTCACAGGCCTAATTACTAACAAGATGCAATGAGATTACTCCACAGCCATAAGCCCTGCAGACCATCCAGGTTACCCGGGTTAAAAGATTTAGAGTTGAATTCAGGTGGGTACATCGTCCAGGAAACGCATGTACCCTTAGGTAGCTTGAAGGGTGCAACACATGACAGTGTGCTGGAAATGTGCCCTACTCGACGGCAGGCTACAGATCCCAAGGCGTGCCCAGGTAACGGGATTGCCTGTAGCTGGGAAATCTCTTCATGACTACTATGTTATTCTAGTTATTAGCCTTAGTCCAATTTTAGCAGGTACTCCTGACCGTGGTACTCAGGAGTCCCTGTCCTAGGCATGATGCAAGGCAAGACTGGTTCATTTGTACAAGCACAATCATCCACGGTGTCCAGGTAATTTATACAGGTCATGTCATGTCAGGTAGCCGTCGCAACAGCTATTCAAGATAAATAAGGTCAGGTGTACTTGTCAGGAGTGCGCCACGATGGGCCACTGTCATGTCATGTCAGGTTAGTCATGTCAGGAGTGCACCACAACGGGTCACTGTCATGTCACGTTCAATTATCATGTCCAAACATATCAAGTAAATTCGTGATTATCAAGTTCATGACAAAAGGCGTAAGGATATAAAATGGACGTAAAATATCTAATAAAATATCAATATACAGGGCGATAGAAGAGCCATGCGGCTAAGGCATATGCGGCCAGGAATGATCTCATGCGGCAAGAAGAGAACAGCCCATGCGGCTGAATCAGTGGTTCCATGCGGCCAAGGGTTTGGGTTCAACATGGAGCAGGCGCGCGGCTTCATGCGGCTAGAAGGAAGCCCAAGGCGCATGCGGCTCAGGGTTGCTGGAAGTCCATGCGGCCAGGGAATGACTGGGCCTCATGCGGCTGAGGGGAGGGAATTCCATGCGGCTCGATATAGCGGGCACACATGCGGCTACATAAGCAAGGGCGCATGCGGCTAGGTTCAGTCAAGGGCGCATGCGGCTCACAGGAAAGGGTTTTCATGCGGCTAGAATAAACTCGGGTTCATGCGGCTCGCGGAGCAAGATCCATGCGGCTAGGTCAATGCGATTGCTTATGCGGCTGGGGGGGTGACAGTTGCATATGCGGTTTAAATAGTTGCTCCCAGTAATACGGCTAAGTCCATATAGACTCATGCGGCTGATGAGAAATGAGCCCATGCGGCTATGAATGGGACTCAGCCTCATGCGGCTGGGACTAAGTTCCATGCGGCTGGGACTAAGTTTCATGCGGCTTAGAAGTACACGGGTTTCATGCGGCTGGGGGCGACTTGCCGCATGAATACTCATGCGGTCAAGTACAGCCATGCGCCAGGGAACTGTTCTTCTTCTCCAAATTTCCGAGGAGAAGAACACTATGAGCCCATGCCTTCCAAGCTTCATAAAACCTTCATTCGGAGCCCAAATCCGAACTTCCATAGGTCAAAATGGGGTAGAACGAGATTCTCTACAACATGAAACCATCAAAACACAGAAATAACAAGATTAAGTAGATCAAAACCCAAGAAATCCGAAAATAACGTAAATATAGATCTACAAGAATCTAGCCATGGAAAATGAAAATGCCAAGTTCTAAAGTTAGTCAAAATGCTGTAAGGAAGAGAATGAAGCAATAAAATTGGAGTTCCTCCATGAATCAAGTTGCACTTGCTTAGACCTCTCTCTCCTCTCTCTGGTAGGTAAGGAAGTAATGGTGGAGAAGATGATGAGATTAATGAAGAGAGGGAAAGAGAATGGGTTAATAAATATGAGTGGTGGTGGTAGGTAGGGGGTTTACCTTGGTTCATAATGAACCAAAATAATCCCAACCGAACCAAGCCACCCGGGCCAAGAATAAACCAAGCCAAGCCATGAAGAAAACTAAACAAGGAATCAAACAATACAAGATAAAATATGTACACGTATTCCAAATACGTAATACGAACCACAGGCATTACAACTCTACCCACTTTAAAAGAATTCCGTCCTCGGAATTTAATCAAGAGGCTAGAAGAGCAATGACAAGCTACATTAATCACATGTAAGCTATAACTAGGCAGACAATCACTCATTCAAGCAAGGAATCGAAGGCATGAGGCATAAGAAAGACATTATACCTCACGAGTCAAACAAGTCGGGATATCGCGATCGGATATCATCCTCACGCTCCCACGTTGACTCCCCCAAAGAGTGATGACCCCAAGCAACTCGGACTAACTTAATAGTCTTGTTCTTGAGGATCTTCTCTCTCCGGTCCAATATAGACACGGGCCTCTCCTCATACGAAAGGTTGGTACCAACAACCAATTCCAAATGATCCAGGATATGGCTCGGGTCTGGGATATACCGTCGTAATTGGGATACATGGAACACGTCATGCACCTCGCTTAGCGACGGCGGAAGAGCGAGACGATAGGATATATCTCCTACTCGCTCCAGAATGTCGAACGGTCCTATATACCTAGGACTAAGCTTGCCCCGTACGCTGAAACGAATGACGCCACGGTTAGGCGAAATCCTCAGGAATACATGATCGCCGACCGAAAACTCGAGAGGGCGCCGATGAGAATCGGCCCAATGGCGCTGGCGATCTTGGGCAACTCGAAGATGATCCCTGACTCTTCTAATTACTTCAACTGTCTGGGCAATCATTTCTGGACCGAGCATCTGTCTCTCTCCAACATCATCCCAGGCTAGCGGGGATCTGCACTTCCTACCATATAGTGCCTCGAACGGTGCCATCTGGATACTGGTCTGGAAACTGTTGTTGTACGAGAACTCCACCAGGTGCAGGTGATCTTCCCATGAACCACCAAAGTCAAGTGTGCAAGACCGCAACATATCTTCAAGAGTCTGGATCGTGCGCTCCGACTGGCCATCTGTCTGCGGGTGATATGCTGAACTGAACTGGAGATGAGTTCCCAAAATCTCTTGCAAGCTACGCCAAAAGTGCGACGTAAATCTTGAATCTCGGTCCGAGGTGATACTGACTGGCACACCGTGAAATCTGACAATCTGCCTGAGGTACATCTCTGCTAGCTGAGTCGTCGACTGACCAACTCTGAATGGAAGAAAGTGAGCTACCTTCGTGAGCCGATCAACTATAACCCAGATAGCATCTCTACCAGCTGGGGATCTAGGTAATCCAGTCACAAAATCCATGGTCACATGCTCCCACTTCCATTCTGGAATCGGCAAGGACTGAAGAAGTCCAGCCGGTCTCTGATGTTCAGCTTTAACTTGTTGGCAAACCAAACACCGAGAGACAAACCGAGCTATCTCCCGCTTCATGCCATTCCACCAAAAGTGCTGACGAATATCACGGTACATCTTCGTACTACCAGGATGGATGGAATACTGAGAACTGTGCACCTCTGACATGATCTCCTGTCTGATATCTCCACTGGGTACACAAAGACGCTTACCATGTCGAAGTGTACCATCCTCATGAATGCATAACTCTGGTCTTCGTCCTGCCTCACACTCTGCTCTGAGTCGCTGAAGCTTAGAATCTGCCGACTGCGCCATCCGGATCCTCTCGACTATAGTGGACTGAACTTGCATACTGGCCATCAATGCCACGCTGGAAGGGAGAACAACTTCTATACCCATCTTCTGAAGATCGGCTAACAGCTCTGGTTGCGCTGTTAGGAAATAAACTCCGGCTCTCCTGCTCAATGCATCCGCAACAACATTGGCCTTCCCAGGATGATACTACAGGTTGACATTATAATCCACAAGTAGCTCTAGCCATCTCCTCTGACGCATGTTAAGATCCTTCTGAGTGAAAACATACTTCAAGCTCTTGTGGTCGGTGAAAATCTCCATCCTATCTCCGTACAAGTAGTTCCTCCACAACTTAAGTGCAAACACCACTGCTGCCAGCTCCAAGTCATGGATTGGGTAATTTCTCTCATGATCACGAAGTTGTCGTGATGCATAAGCTATTACCTTTCCATGCTGCATCAGAACACATCCTAGGCCTCTGCCTGAAGCATCACAGTACACTGAGAATCCTCCAGTCCCATCTGGAAGCGTGAGAATAGGAGCTGTTATCAGGCCTCGCTTAAACTGCTCAAAAGAACTCTGACACTCTGCTGTCCAGGCAAACTGCGCATCCTTGCGGGTCAACTGCGTCAATGGCACTGAAATTCGAGCAAAATCCGAAATAAAACGCCGGTAATAGCCGGCCAATCCAAGAAAACTACGAACCTCTGCAACTGTGCTGGGCACTAGCCCTGACTCAATAGCCACAATCTTCTGGAGATCCACTTCTACTCCTCCTCTGGTGATGATATGACCCAAGTATGAAATGCGATCGAGCCAGAACTCGCATTTACTGAACTTGGCATATAACTGGTGCTCTCTGAGAATCTGAAGAACCATACGGAGATGCTGCTCATGCTCCGCCTCACTCTTGCTGTAGACCAGGATGTCATCCAAGAACACAATCACAAACTGATCCAAGTAAGGCATGAAGATGCGATTCATGAGGTCCATGAATATTACCGGCGCATTGGTTGCTCCAAAAGGCATAACAAGGAACACCCAATGCCCATATCTCGATCTAAAAAATGTCTTCGGGATGTCCTGCTCTCTGACTCTGATCTGATGATAACCTGAGCGCAAATCAATCTTCGAGAATACTGAAGCACCCTTGAGTTGATCAAATAAGTCATCTATCCTCGGAAGAGGATATCTGTTCTTGATTGTCACTGAGTTCAAGGTACGATAATCAACACATAACCTGGACGTACCATCCTTCTTTTTCACAAGAAGCATTGGGGCTCCCCAAGGCGATCCACTAGCATGAATGAATCCTTTGGTCCTGAGTTCTTCAATCATCTTGTACAATATCTCCAATTCTGAAGGCGCCATCCTGTAGACTCTCTCTGACACTGGGGCTGTCCCGGGAATCAAGTCTATGGTGAACTCGATCTCCCGCTCTAGCGGCATACCTGAAAGTTCTTCTGGGAAAACATCTGGAAACTCATCCACTATCCTGGGCAACTGAACTGCTGCTACTGCCATCCGCAATATCGGGAGAGAAGACTCAACTTCGCCTCGGGAGAAAGAAAACTCTGGCTCTCCTGGAATGCTAAAAACAACCCTGCCAATGTGGCAGTCTATTCTAGCATACTGGTTCCTCAACCAATCCATCCCTATGACCACATCATAATCGGCCATCGGGAATTCTATCAATCTAGCGGGAAATTCTCTACCGCTAACTACGATCCGACACGAGGAAAATACTCTATCTACTCCCACAAGTCCGTTACCAGTAAGTATATTGAGCCTTACTGATAATGACTCGGGCTCCAATCCTACCCGTGTCGCGAATCGTGCAGACATAAATGAATGCGATGCACCAGAATCAAATAAAGCTGAAGCTGAAAAGGAGTTGACGAGAATAGTACCTGCCACTACCTCACCTGGTGCCAATCCTTCCTCCACGGTCATCGCCATAGCCTGACTGTGCCCTCGGGGTGCTGGTCCCCTCTGCTGAAATCCTCGCTGCCTGCTCTGACTCTGGGCTTGGACTTATGCATACTGCTGGGGGTTCTGCTGCTGGAACACTTGGGTCTGAGGCGACAAGGGCCTCGGCAATGGATACTGCTGCTGCTGCTGGACCGGAGCTGGTCCTCTTACCGAAGAGCTAGAAAGGTTGGACGATGATGAACCACCCCTATTCGGACAGGACCCAACCCTATGGTCTGGTGCTCCACAAGCCAGGCACAATCCCTGTACCCTGCGACATTCTGCCATCACATGGCCTGGCTTCCCACAATGAGAACATCCCACTGCGGAAGACTGCTTCTGCTTTTGCTGCTGCTGCTGAGGGTACGTCGGGGTGGAATGCTGAACCGACGTTACTGAGGCCGCTCGCCTCGGAGCTCCAATAGTCAAAGCCCTGGCTGCCGGGGCTGGTGCTGAAGACTGATTCATCTGGCCGTGAGATCTCTTCCGACCTCCGGCCCTGTCCACGATCCTGTGGGAGGTATACTCATGCCTCCTAGCTGCTCTCAAGACTGCATCAAAAGTCTGATACTCAAACTGCTCAACTGCCAATAGAATCCCCAGGTGAAGCCCCTGCTGAAATCGCTGGGCTCTATCATATTCGATTGCCACCAAGGTGGGAGCAAACCGACTGAGTCTGGAAAACTCGGCCGCATATCCGTCGACCGTCCTGCCTCCTTGCTTCAGATTGGTGAACCTCGTCTGTAGATCGTATCGAGCTACAGCATCGAAATACTTGGTCTGGAATCTCTCTCCAAATACTGCCCAAGCAATAGGGGCCACTAATCCGACGGCCTGCGCTGCCCACCAGCTGCGGGCAAGATCCAATAACTGTAAGCGCACCACGGCTACCTTCTCATTCTCTGGGGTCCTGGCTGCTTCGAGAATCACCTCAGTGTCCTGAAGCCATGCATCTGCTGCGATAGCATCTTCACTACCGTCGAAGAACGGAGGGTTCAAGCACTTGAAGCTGTTGGCCACGCTGTTCCCTGGATGACCGCCTCTGGTCAAAGCATCCGCCACTGCCTGTTGCAAGGCATCTCTACGACGATCTTGAGAAGCTATCAAGGTCCTGACGAGTCCTACTAATGTGCCATCATCAGGTTCTACAGGTTGAACTGGGGGCTCTTCTCCAATAGGCTCGACTCTGGAGGCTACTCCGGAATGCTGGGCTTGATCTCCAGGTTGCTGCTGGTCCATGGGAGGTGCTCCGCCTTGCTGATCGGTAGGACCACGAACAATGCCGCTGAAGAAGACGACATAGGGAACAATAAGGAAGGACCAGGACAGATCAACGATACAAGCATATGATCGGGACAAGAATCCAGGAATTCAGAAGATACGAGCAGAGATCAAGGACGAATACTGATTGAGACATCTATTCGGTAAACCCTCACATATCTTGATTTACAAGACCTGCATGGTCCACCACTTAAACCATGTCACGCCCCAGAACCAGAATACTGGAGAGCGGGGGCAGACATAGCCAGCTACGTATATTGAAGTGCAACCCACCTCGCTATACGGTCATGGCTGTCTAGGATACATGAGGGTTTATCTACAAGCCAGCAGTCTCTTAGGGTCATGAAAAGCCTATTGTCTCAATCACAAGCAAGTAAGTAAAAGTTACAAGATGTATGATCATTAAATATACAATAGTAAGGCGTCCCAAACATTACATATTCAGTTGATCATGAAGCTAGTCGTTACAAAATGTTAGGACTAGCAAGAGTTTAGTCATACATGATCAACCCTAGGATCTGTCAATCATGTTACAGCCCGTAGGCAGACAGTAAGTAAAGTGCAATCGAGCTAAACAGGTGCTCGTCGGCTAAACGCCTCAAAAGAATATTTTTACAATAGAGTGGGAGAGCCAAAAATAACCCACTCGTTGCCAGGGTTCTGTCTAGTGGCCACCATCTGGCTGGAAGGTCGGTAGATCCTCTGGAGCTGCTCCGAAATCTGGCCACACAAAACCAGCTGGATCAGACCCCAGAAAGAGCAAGTGCCACAAAGGAAGCTTCACTTAGGAACTAAAACCAGCAATCAGCACAAGATACAAATAAAAGTAAAAACTGGAAATAAAGAAAATACATCAGGATGATATACGACGAGATAACCATGGAACTATTCAGATAACCAGGTTACAACCTGTAAACCAAACAAGGACCGGGGTTGTAACCCTTCGTCTGAACAGAACTTGGAATTCTCACCATTTATCGGTAAAATAAATACAAGCATTCTGGTCATTCAATAATCTGGAACAGGATCAGGGCAAGACTAGACTGGTTAGACTCCATCCAATCACTTCATGGCCAAGCAAGAATTACGACTTGATACTTTAACTAACTAGGGTTGTCACAGGCCTAATTACTAATAAGATGCAATGAGATTACTCCACAGCCATAAGCCCTGCAGACCATCCAGGTTACCCGGGTTAAAAGATTTAGAGTTGAATTCAGGTGGGTACATCGTCCAGAAAACGCATGTACCCTTAGGTAGCTTGAAGGGTGCAACACATGACAGTGTGCTGGAAATATGCCCTACTCGACGGCAGGCTACAGATCCCAAGGCGTGCCCAGGTAACGGGATTGCCTGTAGCTGGAAAATCTCTTCATGACTACTATGTTATTCTAGTTATTAGCCTTAGTCCAATTTTAGCAGGTACTCCTGACCGTGGTACTCAGGAGTCCCTGTCCTAGGCATGATGCAAGGCAAGACTGGTTCATTTGTACAAGCACAATCATCCACGGTGTCCAGGTAATTTATACAGGTCATGTCATGTCAGGTAGCCGTCGCAACAGCTATTCAAGATAAATAAGGTCAGGTGTACTTGTCAGGAGTGCGCCACGATGGGCCACTGTCATGTCATGTCAGGTTAGTCATGTCAGGAGTGCACCACAACGGGTCACTGTCATGTCACGTTCAATTATCATGTCCAAACATATCAAGTAAATTCGTGATTATCAAGTTCATGACAAAAGGCGTAAGGATATAAAATGGACGTAAAATATCTAATAAAATATCAATATACAGGGCGATAGAAGAGCCATGCGGCTAAGGCATATGCGGCCAGGAATGATCTCATGCGGCAAGAAGAGAACAGCCCATGCGGCTGAATCAGTGGTTCCATGCGGCCAAGGGTTTGGGTTCAACATGGAGCAGGCGCGCGGCTTCATGCGGCTAGAAGGAAGCCCAAGGCGCATGCGGCTCAGGGTTGCTGGAAGTCCATACGGCCAGGGAATGACTGGGCCTCATGCGGCTGAGGGGAGGGAATTCCATGCGGCTCGATATAGCGGGCACACATGCGGCTACATAAGCAAGGGCGCATGCGGCTAGGTTCAGTCAAGGGCGCATGCGGCTCACAGGAAAGGGTTTTCTTGCGGCTAGAACAAACTCGGGTTCATGCGGCTCGCGGAGCAAGATCCATGCGGCTAGGTCAATGCGATTGCTTATGCGGCTGGGGGGGGTGACAGTTGCATATGCGGTTTAAATAGTTGCTCCCAGTAATACGGCTAAGTCCATATAGACTCATGCGGCTGATGAGAAATGAGCCCATGCGGCTATGAATGGGACTCAGCCTCATGCGGCTGGGACTAAGTTCCATGCGGCTGGGACTAAGTTTCATGCGGCTTAGAAGTACACGGGTTTCATGCGGCTGGGGGCGACTTGCCGCATGAATACTCATGCGGTCAAGTACAGCCATGCGCCAGGGAACTGTTCTTCTTCTCCAAATTTCCGAGGAGAAGAACACTATGAGCCCATGCCTTCCAAGTTTCATAAAACCTTCATTCGGAGCCCAAATCCGAACTTCCATAGGTCAAAATGGGGTAGAACGAGATTCTCTACAACATGAAACCATCAAAACACAGAAATAACAAGATTAAGTAGATCAAAACCCAAGAAATCCGAAAATAACGTAAATATAGATCTACAAGAATCTAGCCATGGAAAATGAAAATGCCAAGTTCTAAAGTTAGTCAAAATGCTGTAAGGAAGAGAATGAAGCAATAAAATTGGAGTTCCTCCATGAATCAAGTTGCACTTGCTTAGACCTCTCTCTCCTCTCTCTGGTAGGTAAGGAAGTAATGGTGGAGAAGATGATGAGATTAATGAAGAGAGGGAAAGAGAATGGGTTAATAAATATGAGTGGTGGTGGTAGGTAGGGGGTTTACCTTGGTTCATAATGAACCAAAATAATCCCAACCGAACCAAGCCACCCGGGCCAAGAATAAACCAAGCCAAGCCATGAAGAAAACTAAACAAGGAATCAAACAATACAAGATAAAATATGTACACGTATTCCAAATACGTAATACGAACCACAGGCATTACAACTCTACCCACTTTAAAAGAATTCCGTCCTCGGAATTTAATCAAGAGGCTAGAAGAGCAATGACAAGCTACATTAATCACATGTAAGCTATAACTAGGCAGACAATCACTCATTCAAGCAAGGAATCGAAGGCATGAGGCATAAGAAAGACATTATACCTCACGAGTCAAACAAGTCGGGATATCGCGATCGGATATCATCCTCACGCTCCCACGTTGACTCCCCCAAAGAGTGATGACCCCAAGCAACTCGGACTAACTTAATAGTCTTGTTCTTGAGGATCTTCTCTCTCCGGTCCAATATAGACACGGGCCTCTCCTCATACGAAAGGTTGGTACCAACAACCAATTCCAAATGATCCAGGATATGGCTCGGGTCTGGGATATACCGTCGTAATTGGGATACATGGAACACGTCATGCACCTCGCTTAGCGACGGCGGAAGAGCGAGACGATAGGATATATCTCCTACTCGCTCCAGAATGTCGAACGGTCCTATATACCTAGGACTTAGCTTGCCCCGTACGCTGAAACGAATGACGCCACGGTTAGGCGAAATCCTCAGGAATACATGATCGCCGACCGAAAACTCGAGAGGGCGCCGATGAGAATCGGCCCAATGGCGCTGGCGATCTTGGGCAACTCGAAGATGATCCCTGACTCTTCTAATTACTTCAACTGTCTGGGCAATCATTTCTGGACCGAGCATCTGTCTCTCTCCAACATCATCCCAGGCTAGCGGGGATCTGCACTTCCTACCATATAGTGCCTCGAACGGTGCCATCTGGATACTGGTCTGGAAACTGTTGTTGTACGAGAACTCCACCAGGTGCAGGTGATCTTCCCATGAACCACCAAAGTCAAGTGTGCAAGACCGCAACATATCTTCAAGAGTCTGGATCGTGCGCTCCGACTGGCCATCTGTCTGCGGGTGATATGCTGAACTGAACTGGAGATGAGTTCCCAAAATCTCTTGCAAGCTACGCCAAAAGTGCGACGTAAATCTTGAATCTCGGTCCGAGGTGATACTGACTGGCACACCGTGAAATCTGACAATCTGCCTGAGGTACATCTCTGCTAGCTGAGTCGTCGACTGACCAACTCTGAATGGAAGAAAGTGAGCTACCTTCGTGAGCCGATCAACTATAACCCAGATAGCATCTCTACCAGCTGGGGATCTAGGCAATCCAGTCACAAAATCCATGGTCACATGCTCCCACTTCCATTCTGGAATCGGCAAGGACTGAAGAAGTCCAGCCGGTCTCTGATGTTCAGCTTTAACTTGTTGGCAAACCAAACACCGAGAGACAAACCGAGCTATCTCCCGCTTCATGCCATTCCACCAAAAGTGCTGACGAATATCACGGTACATCTTCGTACTACCAGGATGGATGGAATACTGAGAACTGTGCACCTCTGACATGATCTCCTGTCTGATATCTCCACTGGGTACACAAAGACGCTTACCATGTCGAAGTGTACCATCCTCATGAATGCATAACTCTGGTCTTCGTCCTGCCTCACACTCTGCTCTGAGTCGCTGAAGCTTAGAATCTGCCGACTGCGCCATCCGGATCCTCTCGACTATAGTGGACTGAACTTGCATACTGGCCATCAATGCCACGCTGGAAGGGAGAACAACTTCTATACCCATCTTCTGAAGATCGGCTAACAGCTCTGGTTGCGCTGTTAGGAAATAAACTCCGGCTCTCCTGCTCAATGCATCCGCAACAACATTGGCCTTCCCAGGATGATACTACAGGTTGACATTATAATCCACAAGTAGCTCTAGCCATCTCCTCTGACGCATGTTAAGATCCTTCTGAGTGAAAACATACTTCAAGCTCTTGTGGTCGGTGAAAATCTCCATCCTATCTCCGTACAAGTAGTTCCTCCACAACTTAAGTGCAAACACCACTGCTGCCAGCTCCAAGTCATGGATTGGGTAATTTCTCTCATGATCACGAAGTTGTCGTGATGCATAAGCTATTACCTTTCCATGCTGCATCAGAACACATCCTAGGCCTCTGCCTGAAGCATCACAGTACACTGAGAATCCTCCAGTCCCATCTGGAAGCGTGAGAATAGGAGCTGTTATCAGGCCTCGCTTAAACTGCTCAAAAGAACTCTGACACTCTGCTGTCCAGGCAAACTGCGCATCCTTGCGGGTCAACTGCGTCAATGGCGCTGAAATTCGAGCAAAATCCGAAATAAAACGCCGGTAATAGCCGGCCAATCCAAGAAAACTACGAACCTCTGCAACTGTGCTGGGCACTAGCCCTGACTCAATAGCCACAATCTTCTGGGGATCCACTTCTACTCCTCCTCTGGTGATGATATGACCCAAGTATGAAATGCGATCGAGCCAGAACTCGCATTTACTGAACTTGGCATATAACTGGTGCTCTCTGAGAATCTGAAGAACCATACGGAGATGCTGCTCATGCTCCGCCTCACTCTTGCTGTAGACCAGGATGTCATCCAAGAACACAATCACAAACTGATCCAAGTAAGGCATGAAGATGCGATTCATGAGGTCCATGAATATTACCGGCGCATTGGTTGCTCCAAAAGGCATAACAAGGAACACCCAATGCCCATATCTCGATCTAAAAAATGTCTTCGGGATGTCCTGCTCTCTGACTCTGATCTGATGATAACCTGAGCGCAAATCAATCTTCGAGAATACTGAAGCACCCTTGAGTTGATCAAATAAGTCATCTATCCTCGGAAGAGGATATCTGTTCTTGATTGTCACTGAGTTCAAGGTACGATAATCAACACATAACCTGGACGTACCATCCTTCTTTTTCACAAGAAGCATTGGGGCTCCCCAAGGCGATCCACTAGCATGAATGAATCCTTTGGTCCTGAGTTCTTCAATCATCTTGTACAATATCTCCAATTCTGAAGGCGCCATCCTGTAGACTCTCTCTGACACTGGGGCTGTCCCGGGAATCAAGTCTATGGTGAACTCGATCTTCCGCTCTAGCGGCATACCTGAAAGTTCTTCTGGGAAAACATCTGGAAACTCATCCACTATCCTGGGCAACTGAACTGCTGCTACTGCCATCCGCAATATCGGGGGAGAAGACTCAACTTCGCCTCGGGAGAAAGAAAACTCTGGCTCTCCTGGAATGCTAAAAACAACCCTGCCAATGTGGCAGTCTATTCTAGCATACTGGTTCCTCAACCAATCCATCCCTATGACCACATCATAATCGGCCATCGGAAATTCTATCAATCTAGCGAGAAATTCTCTACCGCTAACTACGATCCGACACGAGGAAAATACTCTATCTACTCCCACAAGTCCGTTACCAGTAAGTATATTGAGCCTTACTGATAATGACTCGGGCTCCAATCCTACCCGTGTCGCGAATCGTGCAGACATAAATGAATGCGATGCACCAGAATCAAATAAAGCTGAAGCTGAAAAGGAGTTGACGAGAATAGTACCTGCCACTACCTCACCTGGTGCCAATCCTTCCTCCACGGTCATCGCCATAGCCTGACTGTGCCCTCGGGGTGCTGGTCCCCTCTGCTGAAATCCTCGCTGCCTGCTCTGACTCTGGGCTTGGACTTATGCATACTGCTGGGGGTTCTGCTGCTGGAACACTTGGGTCTGAGGCGACAAGGGCCTCGGCAATGGATACTGCTGCTGCTGCTGGACCGGAGCTGGTCCTCTTACCGAAGAGCTAGAAAGGTTGGACGATGATGAACCACCCCTATTCGGACAGGACCCAACCCTATGGTCTGGTGCTCCACAAGCCAGGCACAATCCCTGCACCCTGCGACATTCTGCCATCACATGGCCTGGCTTCCCACAATGAGAACATCCCACTGCGGAAGACTGCTTCTGCTTTTGCTGCTGCTGCTGAGGGTACGTCGGGGTGGAATGCTGAACCGACGTTACTGAGGCCGCTCGCCTCGGAGCTCCAATAGTCAAAGCCCTGGCTGCCGGGACTGGTGCTGAAGACTGATTCATCTGGCCGTGAGATCTCTTCCGACCTCCGGCCCTGTCCACGATCCTGTGGGAGGTATACTCATGCCTCCTAGCTGCTCTCAAGACTGCATCAAAAGTCTGATACTCAAACTGCTCAACTGCCAATAGAATCCCCAGGTGAAGCCCCTGCTGAAATCGCTGGGCTCTATCATATTCGATTGCCACCAAGGTGGGAGCAAACCGACTGAGTCTGGAAAACTCGGCCGCATATCCGTCGACCGTCCTGCCTCCTTGCTTCAGATTGGTGAACCTCGTCTGTAGATCGTATCGAGCTACAGCATCGAAATACTTGGTCTGGAATCTCTCTCCAAATACTGCCCAAGCAATAGGGGCCACTAATCCGACGGCCTGCGCTGCCCACCAGCTGCGGGCAAGATCCAATAACTGTAAGCGCACCACGGCTACCTTCTCATTCTCTGGGGTCCTGGCTGCTTCGAGAATCACCTCAGTGTCCTGAAGCCATGCATCTGCTGCGATAGCATCTTCACTACCGTCGAAGAACGGAGGGTTCAAGCACTTGAAGCTGTTGGCCACGCTGTTCCCTGGATGACCGCCTCTGGTCAAAGCATCCGCCACTGCCTGTTGCAAGGCATCTCTACGACGATCTTGAGAAGCTATCAAGGTCCTGACGAGTCCTACTAATGTGCCATCATCAGGTTCTACAGGTTGAACTGGGGGCTCTTCTCCAATAGGCTCGACTCTGGAGGCTACTCCGGAATGCTGGGCTTGATCTCCAGGTTGCTGCTGGTCCATGGGAGGTGCTCCACCTTGCTGATCGGTAGGACCACGAACAATGCCGCTGAAGAAGACGACATAGGGAACAATAAGGAAGGACCAGGACAGATCAACGATACAAGCATATGATCGGGACAAGAATCCAGGAATTCAGAAGATACGAGCAGAGATCAAGGACGAATACTGATTGAGACATCTATTCGGTAAACCCTCACATATCTTGATTTACAAGACCTGTATGGTCCACCACTTAAACCATGTCACGCCCCAGAACCAGAATACTGGAGAGCGGGGGCAGACATAGCCAGCTACGTATATTGAAGTGCAACCCACCTCGCTATACGGTCATGGCTGTCTAGGATACATGAGGGTTTATCTACAAGCCAGCAGTCTCTTAGGGTCATGAAAAGCCTATTGTCTCAATCACAAGCAAGTAAGTAAAAGTTACAAGATGTATGATCATTAAATATACAATAGTAAGGCGTCCCAAACATTACATATTCAGTTGATCATGAAGCTAGTCGTTACAAAATGTTAGGACTAGCAAGAGTTTAGTCATACATGATCAACCCTAGGATCTGTCAATCATGTTACAGCCCGTAGGCAGACAGTAAGTAAAGTGCAATCGAGCTAAACAGGTGCTCGTCGGCTAAACGCCTCAAAAGAATATTTTTACAATAGAGTGGGAGAGCCAAAAATAACCCACTCGTTGCCAGGGTTCTGTCTAGTGGCCACCATCTGGCTGGAAGGTCGGTAGATCCTCTGGAGCTGCTCCGAAATCTGGCCACACAAAACCAGCTGGATCAGACCCCAGAAAGAGCAAGTGCCACAAAGGAAGCTTCACTTAGGAACTAAAACCAGCAATCAGCACAAGATACAAATAAAAGTAAAAACTGGAAATAAAGAAAATACATCAGGATGATATACGACGAGATAACCATGGAACTATTCAGATAACCAGGTTACAACCTGTAAACCAAACAAGGACCGGGGTTGTAACCCTTCGTCTGAACAGAACTTGGAATTCTCACCATTTATCGGTAAAATAAATACAAGCATTCTGGTCATTCAATAATCTGGAACAGGATCAGGGCAAGACTAGACTGGTTAGACTCCATCCAATCACTTCATGGCCAAGCAAGAATTACGACTTGATACTTTAACTAACTAGGGTTGTCACAGGCCTAATTACTAACAAGATGCAATGAGATTACTCCACAGCCATAAGCCCTGCAGACCATCCAGGTTACCCGGGTTAAAAGATTTAGAGTTGAATTCAGGTGGGTACATCGTCCAGGAAACGCATGTACCCTTAGGTAGCTTGAAGGGTGCAACACATGACAGTGTGCTGGAAATGTGCCCTACTCGACGGCAGGCTACAGATCCCAAGGCGTGCCCAGGTAACGGGATTGCCTGTAGCTGGAAAATCTCTTCATGACTACTATGTTATTCTAGTTATTAGCCTTAGTCCAATTTTAGCAGGTACTCCTGACCGTGGTACTCAGGAGTCCCTGTCCTAGGCATGATGCAAGGCAAGACTGGTTCATTTGTACAAGCACAATCATCCACGGTGTCCAGGTAATTTATACAGGTCATGTCATGTCAGGTAGCCGTCGCAACAGCTATTCAAGATAAATAAGGTCAGGTGTACTTGTCAGGAGTGCGCCACGATGGGCCACTGTCATGTCATGTCAGGTTAGTCATGTCAGGAGTGCACCACAACGGGTCACTGTCATGTCACGTTCAATTATCATGTCCAAACATATCAAGTAAATTCGTGATTATCAAGTTCATGACAAAAGGCGTAAGGATATAAAATGGACGTAAAATATCTAATAAAATATCAATATACAGGGCGATAGAAGAGCCATGCGGCTAAGGCATATGCGGCCAGGAATGATCTCATGCGGCAAGAAGAGAACAGCCCATGCGGCTGAATCAGTGGTTCCATGCGGCCAAGGGTTTGGGTTCAACATGGAGCAGGCGCGCGGCTTCATGCGGCTAGAAGGAAGCCCAAGGCGCATGCGGCTCAGGGTTGCTGGAAGTCCATGCGGCCAGGGAATGACTGGGCCTCATGCGGCTGAGGGGAGGGAATTCCATGCGGCTCGATATAGCGGGCACACATGCGGCTACATAAGCAAGGGCGCATGCGGCTAGGTTCAGTCAAGGGCGCATGCGGCTCACAGGAAAGGGTTTTCATGCGGCTAGAACAAACTCGGGTTCATGCGGCTCGCGGAGCAAGATCCATGCGGCTAGGTCAATGCGATTGCTTATGCGGCTGGGGGGGTGACAGTTGCATATGCGGTTTAAATAGTTGCTCCCAGTAATACGGCTAAGTCCATATAGACTCATGCGGCTGATGAGAAATGAGCCCATGCGGCTATGAATGGGACTCAGCCTCATGCGGCTGGGACTAAGTTCCATGCGGCTGGGACTAAGTTTCATGCGGCTTAGAAGTACACGGGTTTCATGCGGCTGGGGGCGACTTGCCGCATGAATACTCATGCGGTCAAGTACAGCCATGCGCCAGGGAACTGTTCTTCTTCTCCAAATTTCCGAGGAGAAGAACACTATGAGCCCATGCCTTCCAAGCTTCATAAAACCTTCATTCGGAGCCCAAATCCGAACTTCCATAGGTCAAAATGGGGTAGAACGAGATTCTCTACAACATGAAACCATCAAAACACAGAAATAACAAGATTAAGTAGATCAAAACCCAAGAAATCCGAAAATAACGTAAATATAGATCTACAAGAATCTAGCCATGGAAAATGAAAATGCCAAGTTCTAAAGTTAGTCAAAATGCTGTAAGGAAGAGAATGAAGCAATAAAATTGGAGTTCCTCCATGAATCAAGTTGCACTTGCTTAGACCTCTCTCTCCTCTCTCTGGTAGGTAAGGAAGTAATGGTGGAGAAGATGATGAGATTAATGAAGAGAGGGAAAGAGAATGGGTTAATAAATATGAGTGGTGGTGGTAGGTAGGGGGTTTACCTTGGTTCATAATGAACCAAAATAATCCCAACCGAACCAAGCCACCCGGGCCAAGAATAAACCAAGCCAAGCCATGAAGAAAACTAAACAAGGAATCAAACAATACAAGATAAAATATGTACACGTATTCCAAATACGTAATACGAACCACAGGCATTACAACTCTACCCACTTTAAAAGAATTCCGTCCTCGGAATTTAATCAAGAGGCTAGAAGAGCAATGACAAGCTACATTAATCACATGTAAGCTATAACTAGGCAGACAATCACTCATTCAAGCAAGGAATCGAAGGCATGAGGTATAAGAAAGACATTATACCTCACGAGTCAAACAAGTCGGGATATCGCGATCGGATATCATCCTCACGCTCCCACGTTGACTCCCCCAAAGAGTGATGACCCCAAGCAACTCGGACTAACTTAATAGTCTTGTTCTTGAGGATCTTCTCTCTCCGGTCCAATATAGACACGGGCCTCTCCTCATACGAAAGGTTGGTACCAACAACCAATTCCAAATGATCCAGGATATGGCTCGGGTCTGGGATATACCGTCGTAATTGGGATACATGGAACACGTCATGCACCTCGCTTAGCGACGGCGGAAGAGCGAGACGATAGGATATATCTCCTACTCGCTCCAGAATGTCGAACGGTCCTATATACCTAGGACTAAGCTTGCCCCGTACGCTGAAACGAATGACGCCACGGTTAGGCGAAATCCTCAGGAATACATGATCGCCGACCGAAAACTCGAGAGGGCGCCGATGAGAATCGGCCCAATGGCGCTGGCGATCTTGGGCAACTCGAAGATGATCCCTGACTCTTCTAATTACTTCAACTGTCTGGGCAATCATTTCTGGACCGAGCATCTGTCTCTCTCCAACATCATCCCAGGCTAGCGGGGATCTGCACTTCCTACCATACAGTGCCTCGAACGGTGCCATCTGGATACTGGTCTGGAAACTGTTGTTGTACGAGAACTCCACCAGGTGCAGGTGATCTTCCCATGAACCACCAAAGTCAAGTGTGCAAGACCGCAACATATCTTCAAGAGTCTGGATCGTGCGCTCCGACTGGCCATCTGTCTGCGGGTGATATGCTGAACTGAACTGGAGATGAGTTCCCAAAATCTCTTGCAAGCTACGCCAAAAGTGCGACGTAAATCTTGAATCTCGGTCTGAGGTGATACTGACTGGCACACCGTGAAATCTGACAATCTGCCTGAGGTACATCTCTGCTAGCTGAGTCGTCGACTGACCAACTCTGAATGGAAGAAAGTGAGCTACCTTCGTGAGCCGATCAACTATAACCCAGATAGCATCTCTACCAGCTGGGGATCTAGGTAATCCAGTCACAAAATCCATGGTCACATGCTCCCACTTCCATTCTGGAATCGGCAAGGACTGAAGAAGTCCAGCCGGTCTCTGATGTTCAGCTTTAACTTGTTGGCAAACCAAACACCGAGAGACAAACCGAGCTATCTCCCGCTTCATGCCATTCCACCAAAAGTGCTGACGAATATCACGGTACATCTTCGTACTACCAGGATGGATGGAATACTGAGAACTGTGCACCTCTGACATGATCTCCTGTCTGATATCTCCACTGGGTACACAAAGACGCTTACCATGTCGAAGTGTACCATCCTCATGAATGCATAACTCTAGTCTTCGTCCTGCCTCACACTCTGCTCTGAGTCGCTGAAGCTTAGAATCTGCCGACTGCGCCATCCGGATCCTCTCGACTATAGTGGACTGAACTTGCATACTGGCCATCAATGCCACGCTGGAAGGGAGAACAACTTCTATACCCATCTTCTGAAGATCGGCTAACAGCTCTGGTTGCGCTGTTAGGAAATAAACTCCGGCTCTCCTGCTCAATGCATCCGCAACAACATTGGCCTTCCCAGGATGATACTACAGGTTGACATTATAATCCACAAGTAGCTCTAGCCATCTCCTCTGACGCATGTTAAGATCCTTCTGAGTGAAAACATACTTCAAGCTCTTGTGGTCGGTGAAAATCTCCATCCTATCTCCGTACAAGTAGTTCCTCCACAACTTAAGTGCAAACACCACTGCTGCCAGCTCCAAGTCATGGATTGGGTAATTTCTCTCATGATCACGAAGTTGTCGTGATGCATAAGCTATTACCTTTCCATGCTGCATCAGAACACATCCTAGGCCTCTGCCTGAAGCATCACAGTACACTGAGAATCCTCCAGTCCCATCTGGAAGCGTGAGAATAGGAGCTGTTATCAGGCCTCGCTTAAACTGCTCAAAAGAACTCTGACACTCTGCTGTCCAGGCAAACTGCGCATCCTTGCGGGTCAACTGCGTCAATGGCGCTGAAATTCGAGCAAAATCCGAAATAAAACGCCGGTAATAGCCGGCCAATCCAAGAAAACTACGAACCTCTGCAACTGTGCTGGGCACTAGCCCTGACTCAATAGCCACAATCTTCTGGGGATCCACTTCTACTCCTCCTCTGGTGATGATATGACCCAAGTATGAAATGCGATCGAGCCAGAACTCGCATTTACTGAACTTGGCATATAACTGGTGCTCTCTGAGAATCTGAAGAACCATACGGAGATGCTGCTCATGCTCCGCCTCACTCTTGCTGTAGACCAGGATGTCATCCAAGAACACAATCACAAACTGATCCAAGTAAGGCATGAAGATGCGATTCATGAGGTCCATGAATATTACCGGCGCATTGGTTGCTCCAAAAGGCATAACAAGGAACACCCAATGCCCATATCTCGATCTAAAAAATGTCTTCGGGATGTCCTGCTCTCTGACTCTGATCTGATGATAACCTGAGCGCAAATCAATCTTCGAGAATACTGAAGCACCCTTGAGTTGATCAAATAAGTCATCTATCCTCGGAAGAGGATATCTGTTCTTGATTGTCACTGAGTTCAAGGTACGATAATCAACACATAACCTGGACGTACCATCCTTCTTTTTCACAAGAAGTATTGGGGCTCCCCAAGGCGATCCACTAGCATGAATGAATCCTTTGGTCCTGAGTTCTTCAATCATCTTGTACAATATCTCCAATTCTGAAGGCGCCATCCTGTAGACTCTCTCTGACACTGGGGCTGTCCCGGGAATCAAGTCTATGGTGAACTCGATCTCCCGCTCTAGCGGCATACCTGGAAGTTCTTCTGGGAAAACATCTGGAAACTCATCCACTATCCTGGGCAACTGAACTGCTGCTACTGCCATCCGCAATATCGGGGGAGAAGACTCAATTTCGCCTCGGGAGAAAGAAAACTCTGGCTCTCCTGGAATGCTAAAAACAACCCTGCCAATGTGGCAGTCTATTCTAGCATACTGGTTCCTCAACCAATCCATCCCTATGACCACATCATAATCGGCCATCGGGAATTCTATCAATCTAGCGGGAAATTCTCTACCGCTAACTACGATCCGACACGAGGAAAATACTCTATCTACTCCCACAAGTCCGTTACCAGTAAGTATATTGAGCCTTACTGATAATGACTCGGGCTCCAATCCTACCCGTGTCGCGAATCGTGCAGACATAAATGAATGCGATGCACCAGAATCAAATAAAGCTGAAGCTGAAAAGGAGTTGACGAGAATAGTACCTGCCACTACCTCACCTGGTGCTAATCCTTCCTCCACGGTCATCGCCATAGCCTGACTGTGCCTTCGGGGTGCTGGTCCCCTCTGCTGAAATCCTCGCTGCCTGCTCTGACTCTGGGCTTGGACTTATGCATACTGCTGGGGGTTCTGCTGCTGGAACACTTGGGTCTGAGGCGACAAGGGCCTCGGCATTGGATACTGCTGCTGCTGCTGGACCGGAGCTGGTCCTCTTACCGAAGAGCTAGAAAGGTTGGACGATGATGAACCACCCCTATTCGGACAGGACCCAACCCTATGGTCTGGTGCTCCACAAGCCAGGCACAATCCCTGCACCCTGCGACATTCTGCCATCACATGGCCTGGCTTCCCACAATGAGAACATCCCACTGCGGAAGACTGCTTCTGCTTTTGCTGCTGCTGCTGAGGGTACGTCGGGGTGGAATGCTGAACCGACGTTACTGAGGCCGCTCGCCTCGGAGCTCCAATAGTCAAAGCCCTGGCTGCCGGGGCTGGTGCTGAAGACTGATTCATCTGGCCGTGAGATCTCTTCCGACCTCCGGCCCTGTCCACGATCCTGTGGGAGGTATACTCATGCCTCCTAGCTGTTCTCAAGACTGCATCAAAAGTCTGATACTCAAACTGCTCAACTGCCAATAGAATCCCCAGGTGAAGCCCCTGCTGAAATCGCTGGGCTCTATCATATTCGATTGCCACCAAGGTGGGAGCAAACCGACTGAGTCTGGAAAACTCGGCCGCATATCCGTCGACCGTCCTGCCTCCTTGCTTCAGATTGGTGAACCTCGTCTGTAGATCGTATCGAGCTACAGCATCGAAATACTTGGTCTGGAATCTCTCTCCAAATACTGCCCAAGCAATAGGGGCCACTAATCCGAAGGCCTGCGCTGCCCACCAGCTGCGGGCAAGATCCAATAACTGTAAGCGCACCACGGCTACCTTCTCATTCTCTGGGGTCCTGGCTGCTTCGAGAATCACCTCAGTGTCCTGAAGCCATGCATCTGCTGCGATAGCATCTTCACTACCGTCGAAGAACGGAGGGTTCAAGCACTTGAAGCTGTTGGCCACGCTGTTCCCTGGATGACCGCCTCTGGTCAAAGCATCCGCCACTGCCTGTTGCAAGGCATCTCTACGACGATCTTGAGAAGCTATCAAGGTCCTGACGAGTCCTACTAATGTGCCATCATCAGGTTCTACAGGTTGAACTGGGGGCTCTTCTCCAATAGGCTCGACTCTGGAGGCTACTCCGGAATGCTGGGCTTGATCTCCAGGTTGCTGCTGGTCCATGGGAGGTGCTCCGCCTTGCTGATCGGTAGGACCACGAACAATGCCGCTGAAGAAGACGACATAGGGAACAATAAGGAAGGACCAGGACAGATCAACGATACAAGCATATGATCGGGACAAGAATCCAGGAATTCAGAAGATACGAGCAGAGATCAAGGACGAATACTGATTGAGACATCTATTCGGTAAACCCTCACATATCTTGATTTACAAGACCTGTATGGTCCACCACTTAAACCATGTCACGCCCCAGAACCAGAATACTGGAGAGCGGGGGCAGACATAGCCAGCTACGTATATTGAAGTGCAACCCACCTCGCTATACGGTCATGGCTGTCTAGGATACATGAGGGTTTATCTACAAGCCAGCAGTCTCTTAGGGTCATGAAAAGCCTATTGTCTCAATCACAAGCAAGTAAGTAAAAGTTACAAGATGTATGATCATTAAATATACAATAGTAAGGCGTCCCAAACATTACATATTCAGCTGATCATGAAGCTAGTCGTTACAAAATGTTAGGACTAGCAAGAGTTTAGTCATACATGATCAACCCTAGGATCTGTCAATCATGTTACAGCCCGTAGGCAGACAGTAAGTAAAGTGCAATCGAGCTAAACAGGTGCTCGTCGGCTAAACGCCTCAAAAGAATATTTTTACAATAGAGTGGGAGAGCCAAAATAACCCACTCGTTGCCAGGGTTCTGTCTAGTGGCCACCATCTGGCTGGAAGGTCGGTAGATCCTCTGGAGCTGCTCCGAAATCTGGCCACACAAAACCAGCTGGATCAGACCCCAGAAAGAGCAAGTGCCACAAAGGAAGCTTCACTTAGGAACTAAAACCAGCAATCAGCACAAGATACAAATAAAAGTAAAAACTGGAAATAAAGAAAATACATCAGGATGATATACGACGAGATAACCATGGAACTATTCAGATAACCAGGTTACAACCTGTAAACCAAACAAGGACCGGGGTTGTAACCCTTCGTCTGAACAGAACTTGGAATTCTCACCATTTATCGGTAAAATAAATACAAGCATTCTGGTCATTCAATAATCTGGAACAGGATCAGGGCAAGACTAGACTGGTTAGACTCCATCCAATCACTTCATGGCCAAGCAAGAATTACGACTTGATACTTTAACTAACTAGGGTTGTCACAGGCCTAATTACTAACAAGATGCAATGAGATTACTCCACAGCCATAAGCCCTGCAGACCATCCAGGTTACCCGGGTTAAAAGATTTAGAGTTGAATTCAGGTGGGTACATCGTCCAGGAAACGCATGTACCCTTAGGTAGCTTGAAGGGTGCAACACATGACAGTGTACTGGAAATGTGCCCTACTCGACGGCAGGCTACAGATCCCAAGGCGTGCCCAGGTAACGGGATTGCCTGTAGCTGGAAAATCTCTTCATGACTACTATGTTATTCTAGTTATTAGCCTTAGTCCAATTTTAGCAGGTACTCCTGACCGTGGTACTCAGGAGTCCCTGTCCTAGGCATGATGCAAGGCAAGACTGGTTCATTTGTACAAGCACAATCATCCACGGTGTCCAGGTAATTTATACAGGTCATGTCATGTCAGGTAGCCGTCGCAACAGCTATTCAAGATAAATAAGGTCAGGTGTACTTGTCAGGAGTGCGCCACGATGGGCCACTGTCATGTCATGTCAGGTTAGTCATGTCAGGAGTGCACCACAACGGGTCACTGTCATGTCACGTTCAATTATCATGTCCAAACATATCAAGTAAATTCGTGATTATCAAGTTCATGACAAAAGGCGTAAGGATATAAAATGGACGTAAAATATCTAATAAAATATCAATATACAGGGCGATAGAAGAGCCATGCGGCTAAGGCATATGCGGCCAGGAATGATCTCATGCGGCAAGAAGAGAACAGCCCATGCGGCTGAATCAGTGGTTCCATGCGGCCAAGGGTTTGGGTTCAACATGGAGCAGGCGCACGGCTTCATGCGGCTAGAAGGAAGCCCAAGGCGCATGCGGCTCAGGGTTGCTGGAAGTCCATGCGGCCAGGGAATGACTGGCCTCATGCGGCTGAGGGGAGGAAATTCCATGCGGCTCGATATAGCGGGCACACATGCGGCTACATAAGCAAGGGCGCATGCGGCTAGGTTCAGTCAAGGGCGCATGCGGCTCGCAGGAAAGGGTTTTCATGCGGCTAGAACGAACTCGGGTTCATGCGGCTCGCGGAGCAATATCCATGCGGCTAGGTCAATACGATTGCTTATGCGGCTGGGGGGGTGACAGTTGCATATGCGGTTTAAATAGTTGCTCCCAGTAATGCGGCTAAGTCCATATAGACTCATGCGGCTGATGAGAAATGAGCCCATGCGGCTATGAATAGGACTCAGTCTCATGCGGCTGGGACTAAGTTCCATGCGGCTGGGACTAAGTTTCATGCGGCTTAGAAGTACACGGGTTTCATGCGGCTGGGGGCGACTTGCCGCATGAATACTCATGCGGTCAAGTACAGCCATGCGCCAGGGAACTGTTCTTCTTCTCCAAATTTCTGAGGAGAAGAACACTATGAGCCCATGCCTTCCAAGCTTCATAAAACCTTCATCCGGAGCCCAAATCCGAACTTCCATAGGTCAAAATGGGGTAGAACGAGATTCTCTACAACATGGAACCATCAAAACACAGAAATAAAAGATTAAGTAGATCAAAACCCAAGAAATCCGAAAATAACGTAAATATAGATCTACAAGAATCTAGCCATGGAAAATGAAAATGCCAAGTTCTAAAGTTAGTCAAAATGCTGTAAGGAAGAGAATGAAGAAATAAAATTGGAGTTCCTCCATGAAGCAAGTTGCACTTGCCTAGACCTCTCTCTTCTCTCTCTGGTAGGTAAGGAAGTAATGGTGGAGAAGATGATGAGATTAATGAAGAGAGATAAAGAGAATGGGTTAATAAATATGAGTGGTGGTGGTAGGTAGGGGGTTCACCTTGGTTCATAATGAACCAAAATAATCCCAACCGAACCAAGCCACCCGGGCCAAGAATAAACCAAGCCAAGCCATGAAGAAAACTAAACAAGGAATCAAACAATACAAGATAAAATATGTACACGTATTCCAAATACGTAATATGAACCACAGGCATTACAATATGTCTATGGCGCTATCTCCTAGCGACGTAGATATTTGTCTCGAGACCTCCACTAACAATGCCTTCTTCTGCTCCATCTCTAGATGTTGTCGATAAGATTAGATCAGCTTGTTACGATGATGACTACATTGCACGTCAACATGGCGGTGATGCAGGCGTCTATTAGCACCATACAGGCCACCATTGGTGTCCCAACGACTGTTGGTCTTTTCAGTGACTCTTCTCCTCTATTGTTGCCCCAAACACTCGTAGCACCACTATGTCTAGTACTTTTGGTGCCTCTACTACTTCCTTTGCTGTCTCCACCCGTATTATATCTTCTATCGCATTGACGAGGATCCCAAGTTTACTTCTGACAGAGGTGTTTAGTTCACTATCACCTGATATAATGAACTCAATTCCTCTGGACGTCTACAATCATCTACTGGACCAGATACCACTGTTAAATCAATAAAAAAATTTATGATTTGAGATTTGTATTATTGTGGTGATGTATATATGTACTCTCAACAGTGTATTTATTATAGATATATAGACATATGGCGATGTATTGTTGTTGTGTATGTATGGATGTGGATTTAAGATTTATATTATTGTGATGTTTATATTTGTCTTTTGTGTAGTTCCAGCGTGCATTTTATGCTGATGAAGGTCCGATTGGACAAAAATTTTATAGTTGTGCTGGGTGGTTGATATATATACTGTGACTGACCGGTTATATATTGTGTGTTTGTACTGAGAGTACTGTAGTTCAATTTTTTTTCTAGTTATGTGTAGCTTAGTGACGGCTACGCGTTGGTCAGGCAATAGGCAGTAACGGCTATGCGACACCTAGGCGACGTATATAGCCATTGCTACTAAGATTCTCAAGTGGGCGACGGCTTAGCGATGTGCAGCTATACGACTCATAGGCGACATATCACCAAGTGAGTATCAGACTCTAGTTCCAATATACCCAATATTCATCGTTGGTACGTCACCACACATACGCCACGTATGATGCTTGCCCGTCGCTGATCGATCATTTATCCAATGGAGATCTCTAGTCCATCGCCAAGCCAACGCCTAGGTCGTCCGTCGCTGACTTAATAATAACTCGTCACAAATTTGTACGTTGTCATGTTGTCATCAAGTATCGAAAGTTTGATTTCATGGTAACAAAAAAATAGTGACGGGGCATTCACTGAAGTCCCTAATTTGTCTTATTTCAATTGCCAAGTCGTCGCTAATCTAGTTTAGCCATTTTGTCGACGAATCCGTCTGTCGCTAAAATCTTATCTTTTTGTAGTGTACTTTTATGTCTTGAAGAGGTTTCAACATGGACTCATCTTTTTTTCTTACATTGCAATCTTTTTATTGAGTTATCCAAATCATGATTTGGTGAAGTCTATCTATATATGCATATCATAAAGTTCCATTAATCTGTTACTTGAAGTTGATGTTGTTCATCCTTAAAAACTGATACCAATCATCCTTGCAGATAGATGTTGATTATTCCTAAAGACTACTAAATATTACTTAATGAGTTGTACACACTTAATGGAATTATTGTAGTTAGTTTGTAACCAACCCCAACTAATTAATTACGACAACTAAATGGAGATCCTCACCTCTTATAGATCTCAAGTGATCGCTATGTAATAGTCTAAAGGTATATGAATATATTGTAAGGAGAAAATATTTTGGAGGATTACATACAAAATATAATAAGAGATTTTTATTTCTCTTACTTACTTTTCTTCTATCAAAGTTCCTGAAGAACCCTTTAGTATTTTAGACTACAACACTATTATTAATTATAGAAAGAAATATCAAATACATTTATGGTCAAAGATTTTTCATAACCAACTTGACTTATTCGTAATAATTAATAAAAATAAAAAGTACAAAAGATTTACTAAAATTTCTAAGATTTGGACTATCCAAACTAGCTAAATCGGTACTAACCTTGGGAGATTCTTGTGGATCATTTAACTGGACAAGACGGTCAATGTGTTGTTGGATGCTTATGCATAGAAGAAATTGGCCAGTGGGATGGGCTCACCACGTGGCAGCGGTGAATGATGATCCTTCCAATGGTATAATACAACATGGTAATATTAGAAGTCGAAACAAAACTAATCAAATAATTGTGAACTATTATTAAGATAGGATTGCCAAAACACTACAAGAAAAAATGGCTTTTTTGAAGGTTAATCCCTGTCAAGAAAGGGTTATCTTGACGGTTGTGAATCCGTCAAGTAGGCCAGAGTCAAGAAAAGTCCTCAATTTTCTTAACGGTCTCTGATAGGACTTTTTTTTTTTGACGGTTATTAACAGCCATATAAAATGTTTTTTTTGACTGTTTTTAGCCGTCAAGAAATCAGTTTTGAAAAACCGTCATTATAGTTGAAAACTTTTTTGACTCCGACCTAGATGACAGTTAAAAATCGTCAATAAAAGGCCCTTCTGCAGCAGGATTAAGTTAATTGTTGACATTTTATAACCGTCAAGAGAAGCTAAATTTTGTACAACCAAAATTATATTTATAATTATATATTATAAATCCAACACACACATAATATCAATAATTCAGATGATATATATACATCAAATAACTATAAAATCCAAATTTTATATTAACAAACTGTATACTGTTCATACACCACAACTTCCAACACATCCAACACACATTCAACCACAAACATCCAAGACTTGTCCAACCACAAACATATCCAACCAAATTGTATGTAGTTTCCACACATTTTAAACATCCAAAACTGATAATTATACAAATAAAACCAAAACAGGTAGCAAATCCGGCCGGAGCACATCCCTCCCATATTCACAGCACTTTCATTTTTTCATGTAGTTTCTGAAAGATGAAAAGAAATATATTTAATCATTTATGTCACCGAGGACAAAATGAAATGACCACAAGGCCTAAAAGTCAACCCAGTAAACAAATTCTAGTCTCAAACTGTTCACAAAATATTACAAAGAGAGCCAATTCTGTACATAATCAAATATAATGTAATAATGAATTTCTTTTCTTTAGCTCATTAAATATAATTCTTGCAAAGTCAACAAATTCACAGGTAACCCCTTCATTTGTCTAGTTTCCATGTAATTAGCCTACTGATTATACTAAAAACCATAATCCATCTTATTGTATATCATCAATAAATGGTATAGACAAGTGGAAGTTTTTGGCATACTTAAAAGTTCCCATGTAATTAGTCATCCAGTGGACCATATATGTATCATTATCTTACAAGTATAAGACACAATACTTCCACGACACTCATTCCTACACATTCTTTAGGAGCTACCTGCAGCTACCAGAGCCCCTTCTAATACACACACATATGTAAAACTGATACATACTCCTGTAGGCTAAAAGTTACCTACTGCTACTACCTATCTACATGCACACAGAATTGAATCTGACTGTTCTGCACAGACTATCCTTATTACCTATTCCCAGGCCAAACTGCTACTAGTGCATTTAATAAACTGCACAATAATCCAGCTATTTTGGACAAATTTCCCACTAAATATGCATTCTAGAATTTTAATCATAGGTTATTTTGGCAGTTAATTTTGTTTGAGCTATAGAAGAGATGGTTATGGTCACACACCATGTGTCGATAATCATTAGTAACATGTAGTAGCACTGCAGTTATGGCTTGCGCATATGAGCCATGTTTGAGATTTAAACTATACTAGTTCTAATGTCAAACTGTCTATCTATATAATTTTCTCAAGAAATACCCATTTCTCTCACACTTCAAACAAAATTGAGCTAACATCCTTAGTAATGATGTGTGTGTCTGTGTGTGTGTGTGTGTGTGTGTGTGTGTATATATATATATATATATATATATATATATATATATATATGATTCTTCTTTGTAACTAAGTAAATTTGTATTTATTAGTAGGGCTATACCTATCCAACAGGTACCTATTAGTAGGGCTATACCTATCCAACAGGTACCTAATGTTAAGTATCCTTTATTAACTGTCAGTATATATATATATATATATATATATATATATATATATATATATATATATATATATATGATTCTTCTTTGTAACTAAGTAAATTTGTATTTATTAGTAGGGCTATACCTATCCAACAGGTACCTATTAGTAGGGCTATACCTATCCAACAGGTACATAATGTTAAGTATCCTTTATTAACTGTCAGTATATATATATATATATATATATATATATATATATATATATATGATTCTTCTTTGTAACTAAGTAAATTTGTATTTATTAGTAGGGCTATACCTATCCAACAGGTACCTATTAGTAGGGCTATACCTATCCAACAGGTACCTAATGTTAAGTATCCTTTATTAACTGTCAGTACATATTCTTGCTACAACCCATATCTGAGGCAACAGTAGTACAAGAATTCTACCTTTCCTTCAAGATACATATGACATATAGCAAGCAAACATCACTGCCTCTACATTATGTATCAAATTTCTAGAATAACTGCATAACCTTTCGATATCGTCCGAGAACAAGAATTAGCATAAGAAGAAATTGTTGTAGTGGTGACCAACTAATCGATTTTTGTTAGAATCATCAACCGAGCAAGGCAATTAAAAGTTCTTCGCTGTTGCAACGCTGAACGAATGATGCTTTTGAATCATCACACAATAAAAACAAAGTTAAAATGCAATAATTAAATAGATAGAGGAGATTATATTTCTTACTAAAAAGACCATCCACAAAGCATCTACAACTGATTTTTTATTATTAAGGTTGGTAATACCAATGAAACTTCAAGACATAAAATGAAACTTCAAGGCAAAAAATGAATATTTCAAAGAAGTGCATACAGTCACTAGGTTGATGCTAAAGAATGGTGTTTTCTGTTGACAATGAAGGCAGATAAACCAATTGTACTTGATTACATTTCTAGCTTGGCACCCAACTCCAAAGATGAAGTCAGCGAAGTTTACTAGAGAGCTTGCAGAAGGTGTTTTCTTCTTATAAAGATGAATCTATATAAGGCATCCATTTTGTTCTTTTGTTTTCATTTATTCAAAACTGCATCAGCAAACTTGCTAGTAAATAGCTTTAAACATAAAATGAAGCAACATATGGCCACAGAGAGGGAAACATGGATGAATTGAAAAAATGGGACAAACCCCACCTCTAGGGGCAGTGGATTGTTGCCATACCAGTCAAAAAATCCAAGTACCTACAATTTTCATAGCCATAGTTGGGTTCTTAGATGCCGGTAGAGCCTAATTTTTGTTGTTTGTAGGAAAAAAATGGTTTGATATTTTACCGAAAGCCAAAATTTCCCCCATGATGTTATAGAAGTTGCACTGCCATGGTCCAGAATCCATTTTCTCCGTACAAAAATTAATTAAATCTTGATTGTTCGAATGGTACATTCTTAAAGTTGCCATCATCTCACACATGCATGCATATTGAAGTAAGAATATGCGCAGTAAGCTGCATAGCCTAACATAGCATGCCACAGCTTGTGCCCAATATTTCAAACTTGCTTTCACTTCTTCAGGACTGTCCCCTGCAGGATTTAATCAAAAAATATAAAGAATTTATCAATCGCCAATTGAAAACTGTAATTTGCAGCAAAAAACAAGAAGCAAAAAAACCAAAAATGTCTTCGTTTTCTGATCTAGATTTCTTCTTTTAGAAAAATTTCAGATTTAAATAGCAGGTTTTCTTTATAATCATAAAAAAAATAGAAGCCACAAATTGAAGCATCCACAAATTGAAGCGAACTAATAAACACAGATAAAATATTATATGAACGTGTAATGAAAAGTAAGAACACATATTTTGACAATATCAGGCCTTTTAATGTAATAAAAAATCTTAATATATAACAAATAGGGCTAAAAGATTTATAGGAATGTTGCAACATTTGTTTAACCCATGCTGACAAAAATATCTATGGTGGACACAGACACAGAAGAAAATAACATCAGAAATAGAGAGAATCACATAAAAATCTTATAAAAATCATGAAACACGTCTTCTTACTATTTAACTAAAACACCTAATTTGAAGTCGTCGTCGTCGTCTATCGTCACACAAAGAAATTAAATTAAGAAGCCTAACAATTTTGAAAAAAACATGTAAACTTTAAATTATTGCATGCATGCATGCATGACGCAATAGTAAATCATACATCCATGTTTATAATCAATATTTTTTCCTTCTCTTATTCCCATGTGCGTGCAATCTCACATGCCTAAATGCTCTAGTTTTACATGTTGCAAACATCAAGTTGGCAAGCTTACTTAGTTCCAGAAATAAATGCAGGCAACTACACTTGTTACATAGCCAATATATAGCCTAACTTGCTCTTAAAAATATAGCCCAGCTTACTCAGTTTTCACAAGTTTTCACACCAATATATAGTCTAAATTGCTCTTCAATACCTTGAACTTCCACCATTTGCATATTGCTACACCTGTTGGGCGGGTCCAACTCAAAAAATCCAAACCAACACGAACTAGCCCAGAATAATTCGGTTAGGATTTGCTTCCAATACAAGCAAGTGTATACATATATGGTTAGGATTATATGTGCTATTAACATATATGGAAAGGTCGTGAGATGATAAGAACCTAACTACTATTAACATACCTTTGCTTACAGGAGTACGTTGTATCTGTGTGGCTCAGTTGGAAAGGATATTCTAAGCAGCAGAATTAAGGAATGGCTCAGTATGGGAAAGACTAGAGAGTTGTTGTTAACATCCAGTATGCTAATCGGAAAACTTACTGATACTCAAAGCCGTGATACTCAGAAGTTAAAGGAAGCATATAGGAGCAACATAATCACAAAATTGCCCAGAGAAAGTTAAAGCACAAACATAACATATTAAAGGCCTTCATGATACTCAGAAACAAAGGCAACATCATATATGTAGGGGAAGAACCAAGTATGAAAGGAACATACAACTATACTGATACCTCTAAAAACTTATTCATACTAAAAAACAGAGGCAACAATGTACATAAAATTCAGCAAACTCAGTCCTAATCATAGCCCATAGAAAAACTCATATTATGGTTCAAAAGAAGTATTTCTTACGAAAAAATGTATGCACAGAGTACTCCCAATCGAAGGGGCTGCTTGGCATCATGTAGATGATAAAACCGCAAGAACTTGAGTGCTAATAAAATAAAGGATAAGTATCAGAAAATTGAAGATTCCTAGCTGCTTTATTCATTTCCTGTCACAGTTAAACTGAAGATTCATAATGCATGGGGCTACAAAGTTCATATATGCTCCCATATTCCAAATGGAAATTTTTTGTACTCCATTATCAGAAACCAAGCATCATAGCCCAGTAGATGAAAAATTCATGAATAAGTCAAAATTTTCCTAACAGTCACTAGTACCAAGCAATCACATAAATTCATGAATAAGTCATATATACCAAACAATCACAGAAATATTGGCCTCAGAAACAATTCATGAAAAATTTCAAAAAACAGAAGCATTGCTATCACTTATACTCTCAGGCAAGTGAAGAAAATGATACTCAAAGTATCATGAAAGAGAGAACAACATCAGCATATAGGAGGAAGCAAGCAAAGATAGTATCTTACCTGACTCGGTATATTAACCATATTAAATTTAATAAAAAACATAGATGAAAACAAGCATTACTAAGTAGGAAATAACTAACCATATTAAATTTAATAAAAAACAATAGCAGGAAATAACTAACCTTATTAAATTTAATAAAAAATTAATTAGTAAAGGAATATTTGTGGCACAAAAACTTTCATGACGAAGTCTATTTTTCTCATTATTTACTAAGTATAGATAGATATAGAACAATTTTAATTAATAAACATAGATGAAGATATTTTTGGAACAAAAACTTTTACGATAAAATCTATTTTTTTATTATATAGTAGTATAGATACAAAATCATGACAAAGAAACTAGCAGCTCATCAGTAGAGGTTTTGGACTCCACAGTTCAATGAATTAAATGTGAATAAAAAGTTTCATATATGCATTAAGTTTCTGATTATCCGTGGGAAGAACTCTCACCTGAGGTTGCTTTGCTCCTGTTTCTTCTAGTAAATAATTATGATCTGCCTCAAATTGTCATGAATTCTCCTCGTCAAATTGTCAGTAAGAGTTATATACAGACAATAGAAAGACAAAGCAATGCTCGTTTGCCTCAAATATGTTAGATTTTATAACATCAGACTGTGAACTATTCCCAAGCATTTTTAACCCAAATTTACATAAGTGGTGGTAAAAAAACATCATGGTCATATTGAAGCAGATGGATGCACCCAAGCACATCAACAAGAAATGTCAGTTTGACGCAGTAAAAAGTTTGCAAGATTACATTTAGACCTTAAATCTCCTAACAATTATTGTAGACGAAAAATAACACATACCTTGAGAGATCTTCTGTGCGGATTGTAGACGAAGGAGATAGCCATCCTGGGAGGCTTCTTGGTCAGAACCTCCGCAAGAAGGGGAGAGATCTCATTGTCACACGCAAACACGTTGACCTCCACCACCGTCAATCCCCCTCCTCCACCACAACCATCGCCGCCGGCATCGACCAGAGTCATCTCCATCTTCGCCAAATCTCCTTCTTGAGAGGGACAAATTGGAGACAATTCTTTTGATTAGTAAATGCCAACAAACCAGAATTAATAAATGAAGGAAGTCAAAAGAAAAAAAAACTGTCAATAATACTCGCAAAAAATCCTAAATTCACTTACAAAAATCAAACCCTATGATTTCACTCACGAAAAAAACCCTAGAGAAACCCTAATTTCACTCACAAAATAGATTAGGGCAGCAGACGGAGCCAGGCACAACAAGCGAGCAGTGGCGGAGCCATACGCAGCGGGCGACGAGCGCGTGGCCTACGACACTCATGAAAGAGAAGAGGAGGGCGAAGAGGAGGCCACCGAGGAGTGGTGAAGGAGAGGGATTTGTTGAGGGAGAGGGTTTTCTCGAGAGGGAGAGGGGTTTTCTTGAGGGAGAGGAGAGGATTTCGAAGTGTTTAGGGTTTTCTCAGAGGGAGATCGAAAGTTCTGGTCTCTAATTTCTCAATTAAATTAGGGAATCAACCGTCAACAAATATCAAAAGTTTGATAAATTTATCATAATGGCAGCTGAAAAAGATATAGAAATGTTTTCACATATATAATAGTTGACGGTTATTATCGAACCGTCACTAATAAAATAATATTTCTTGACGGATTCTCTAAAACCGTCAACTATTGTGCTATACAATTGTTAAATTGACATAAAAATGTGTCTTTTTTTGACGTAAGGCTAAAACCATCAAGATAATCCATTTTTATTGATAATTTTTTACGACCATCAAGAAATAAACCGTCAACAAATGCCAATTTTTGTACTAAAAAATCATGTATCATTATACCATTGAATAGACTTACCATTCATCTATGCCACGTGTTGGACTTGGGTGGGGTTTCCAACCTATATGGAGAATACCCCGGAGTGTGACGAGTGCTATATATTTGACCATAATATTGGCCCAATAATTGTATCATATTATTTTATTATGATAAATCGATTAAGTTTAGCATTATATTATCAGTAATCTTTATGCAATCAATATAGCATATTTACTTATACATATACCTTTTAGTAATATGTGCTTATTGTTTTACATATCAGTGATATTAGCTTTCATTAAATCCATCTTATATTTAACCGAGTTGTTATAATAAAAAGGGAAAAGTTAGCCCAATGATCTGACTATATTTTTATTGTGATTATTCAATTAAATTTAATATTATGATATCACTAATATGCCATCACTGTAGTATTTATACTTAAACTTAGCATAGTCCTAATATGCACTAAATTTATCATACTTGATTCTATGTATATTGCTTTGTTCGTCTAACATATATTTGCAGAAAAGCAATAAGCAAGATCAACATGGACATATGCCATAAAGAAATCATGGTGGGCCAAAGACGATGGTATGATGCAAGATTTCTCTGAACCACCCGGCAACATCTCCGAAACCACGCATTCGGGGCTCTGCTGCCCAATCAATGGACGAAAGTCGAGGGGGCAGTGCCCTCCCATAGGGATTCGTGGGAAAAGCTCCCAAATGTATTCAGATTTCACAATCTGGGTACCTTTGGACAGCTGCCATCAAGGAAAGATGTCATCATCTATCAAGTAAAGAAGCCAAGCCATGCCATCATTATTTCAAGACTTTGAAGAAGACTTCACCAGCTACAGTCCATCTGGAGTCTATAATAAATCTTAGAAATAATTGTAAACACAAAAAATGGATGGCAAAATTGAAGGCTAGAATAGTTAATAATCCAAGGACACTTTTTAACAGATAGGCGGATGATCCGACGGATCTCTGAGGAAATTCGACGGATTATCTGAATGCAACACAGAATACCGTCTGTGAACTTTTGGATTATGCGAGAGACGTCCGCAGGAATCCGACAAAAAATTTGAATTATTTTTGTTCAAAATCTAATGTTCGGACCTGTCCCATCAGTGAGCCCAATGGCTCTTTTGTAGTTGTTGTCATACGCAGGCGGATGATTCAACGGACTTTCGTGAAAATCTGATGGATCTTCCATCATTCGATTGAAAGTTGTATTATTTGCACTTTCCATTCTCTTGGTTATATATAGCCTTGAACCCCTTCATTTAAGGTTGATGCTTTGAGCCTAAGAATTTTTAATCTACCAAAGCCAATCCACAAACAACTCTACCAAAGCTTTTCACTTGCCTACTACAAATTGTGTTAGAGTATTCTTGAGTTGTAAAAGTGAGATCTTCATCTTTGTTATGAAAAGATCAAACCATCTTGTAAAGAGGTTGAAGTTGGAGAGTCTTTGGATCAAAGCTCTCGTGAAGTTGGAGAGTCTTCGTATCAAAGCTCTCATGTATTGAATTCGGAGAGGCATTCGGATAAAAGCTCTCGTGTAAGAAGTTGGTAAGTCTTCGGATCAAAGCTCACGTTGTACTATTTGCGATAATAGTATATTAAAGACGAAGAGATTTCCAGGACTTGAGTATCCCTTGGAGGATACCAGGATACATCGGGTGACGATATTTTTATTGTTTCTTCTCTTGTACTCATAATTTTTAAATTGTGCATTAGCAATCCTTTAGTGCTTGATTAGTAAGCTTGACCCTACTGACCCCCTCTAGGGTGATTTCACATATATGACAAGCATATATATGATTGAATTTCTATATCTTTGACTTTGATAATATATATATGATCAGATCTTTCATTATTGGACTTTACATATAATTAGATTTCCATATATGGTAAGACTATGTATAATTGGATTTTTATATCTTTGAATTTGACATATATATATATATATATATATATATATATATATATATATATATATATAAGACTTTCCATATTTATTGGACTTCCATAAAAATATTTCAAATATATGGTAACCCTAGTCCAAGCAAGGATTTATAAAAGGTTGATGCAACTTGATGAATATCATCAAGGTTATAAATTTTAGAAGAGTGAAAGAGGGATTAACGATTACATCGAAGAGGAGATCGATTTCAGATAATTATTTCTCGTCATTTTTGTTCTTTGCGAGTCTGTAATCAATTTTCTATTCCATGGATTTGTGAGGATCCGTTTAGATCAGAGGGAAGCTTGTAGGAGTTTTTGTATTTCCTATTCCAATAATGGAGGCATTTTAGGGTTGGACTCTGACAGTCCCGTATTTTTTCGCAAGGCTTTTTCACGTAAAAATTGCTTATTTTTTAATCTGGTTTTTTCGTGATCATTGGCTATGTGGTTTTGTGCACTTTTGCTTGGTTCTCTTCCAACTTCTTAATTTGGGGGAACAGTTTTTGTATTTCATTCCCAACGGAGTGACCTCAGAGCTTTGGTTTTAAATGAGCTATCAAAGTTGACAATCAAACCAATAAGAAGAGATGGACGCGAGGCTGGTGCACATGGTAATCTAAACGATATGAAGTACAACTATTGGCAGATCAAGATGAAGTATTTGTTGTTCGTAAAAAACTGTATTTTTTTATATATACTTCTGATAGGCCCACTGATAAATCTGAAGAGGACTGGAGGTTCGAGCATATAAAAGTATATGGGTATATATAGCAGTTTGTTGACAAGGACATGTATAATCATGTTGCCAATATTAAGCATGCAAGAGGACTTTGGGAGAAGCTGGAATCTTTGTATGTAAAGAAGACTAGGGTAAAGAAACTTTTCCAGATTCGATAAATAATGGATCTGTGGTACAAAGATGGTACGTCTATTACAGATCAATTTAGTGAGTTCCAGGGTGCGGTTAACTAGCTATCCTCTATGGGAGTGACGTTCGACGACGAAGTTTAAGAATTGTGGTTGCTGTGTATGTTGCTAGACTCATGGAAGACCATACGTGTGTCCATGATCGCTTCTGCTCTAGAAGGTGTGCTCAATTTGGAGTTTCCTAAGAGCGGGGTACTTAATGAAAAGATGTGGAGGAGATCTCATGGCACTCCATCCATAGCCACCCAGAGGTGTTAGTTTTAGAAAGCCATGAAAGAAGTAAAAGCAAGGGTCCGGCTGGTGGCTGGGACAAGAGAAAAGGCAAGTCCAAGGGTCAGAACGACGACTCCTAGTGCTACCATTATGGCAAGAAGGGCCACATCAAGCGAAACATTTTCGTTTAGAAGAAAGAGAGAAGAAGGACGAAAATGGGGAATCAAAAAGAGAACTTAACTGCTCTTTTGACAAATAGAGTAAATATGATCATTGCAGGTGATGAGATACGTCATGAACCTAGCTTACGATGATAATTCTTAGCTACCGGACTTAGGGGCTTCAGCGCACGTATCTCATAGCAGGGCATTGTTTGTCACTTACACAACAAGAGACTATGGAGTATTGAAGATGGGCCACAGAAATGAGTCAACACTACAAAAAATAGCTTTTCTGAACGGTTTATTTCTTGACGGTCATGAAAAACCATCAAGGAAAGGGGTTATCTTGACGGCCTTAGGCATACGTCAAGAAAACACACGTTTTATGTCAATTTACCATATTTGTACCATAATAGTTGACAGTTTTAGAGGATCTGTCAATAAATACCATTTTTTGACGGATTGGTGATAACCGTCAACTAATTTATATGTAGAAAAATTGGCGTAATTTTTTCAGTTTCTACTATAGTAATTTTTTTAAAATTTTATATTTGTTGGCGGTTGATGGGAGTAATCCTACAAACTTTCCATCGTTCTCAAAAAAATCTTCTTAGAAGACCCTCTGTCTCCCTCATAAGAGATTTTTGCTTGAGAAACCCTTTTCCTCCTCAGAGGACGCCTACAAGTCCCCTCTCCCTCCTCTCCCTCAACAAAATCCTTTCCCTCGCCTCTCCTTATGCTCTGCCTCTGACCTCTCGGCGTGAGAGGACCAACCATCCTCATATTTCATATCCATCTCCATCACCATTCTTCCTCCCTTACAAGCCATCTTTCCTCTCTTCTTCTTCTTCTTCTTCTTCTTCTTCACAGGTAAAGACGTAGCAACAACAATAGCAGCAACCAGGTGCAGGCAAAGCACTTCGTCGTCATCAGCCTCTCCTCTAAGCCCCTCCACGTCTACTCCAACCTTAAATCACAGAGCATAGGTCAGTAACAAATTCTCTCTCCCATTCTATCCAATTTTTAAGAACTTAATTTAAAGGTTTTACTGATCTTGAAGTTCGATTGATTGAGTTAGGGTTAGGGTTCTTTGATCTGTGATTTTGTTTGGTTTACTTCATTTTGGATTTTTTTAAATAGAATTAGGATTCTTCTTCTAAAGAGGTTATATGAGGAGATCTTAAGTTGTGATCTTTTTTCTATTCAGAGTTTATCGACAAAGTCTATTTTTTTGATTTTTTTTTCTTTTTCTTACTCTTAGTTGATGTATGTTCGTATCTCGGCTGGTTAGAATAGTTAGCTAACGAGGGAGCACAGACACTCCCGATAGACATTGGGCACAACATGACTCCCTAGTATACACTAGGATACATTTCTCTTTTTCTTACTCTGTGATCGTGTTAGTTTTTCTTCCCGCCACTTATTTGATTAAATGTATGCTTCAGAAATGGAATTTTATTTCTTTTAGTGTTTTCAGAGGTGACTAGTTTGCAAATTTATTTTACGATTGGTATAGTATTTCCAGAGGTGACTAGGAGGAGAAGAGTGAAGGTGTTCGGCCCTCCGGCTTAATGGAGAGTGCATAAGGATCGACGGCTACACTAGCTTATACATGAGGATATGGACTACGAGGTTGGATCGCCCCCTGCAGGTTGAGTTGGAGGATCAGTTTGCACAAGAGCTGCCCAATTTGAAGCCAGGAAAAGTTGGATGTCTCTGTAGGATCGATGGCACCTCTAGAGGTGGGTAAATAGAGTGTAGCAAAAAATATTTCCCAATTAAAAATTAAGTAGGTGAGGCAAGTATATAAATAAAACTTTAATGCAATAAAGTAAAGCAATAAGTAAGTGGAGGCAAGAAAGCAATAAGCAGACATGGAGGGTTATACTGGTTTTCCTTTTAGAGGACTAGTCCAGTTCGCGAAAACTCTTGCTCGCTATAATCCACTATTTTGAATAGAGATTACACCGCGTGCTTTGCTCCAAAGAACATGCCAACTTCAACACCGCCGTGTTTTTATCTGATGCCCACAATCAAACTTCAACACCTTTTTGCAGAAAACTTTTATACTCCAAGCTTTGTACAACTCGAATACTCCTAATCGAAAACCATCGGCACTTAGAAGAATAGGAGCTGTCTTGGAAATAGGAATATTAAAGCTCTTTAAGTAGATAGGAAGCTTTGGAATAGATAGAGAAGATGAAGAATGAATGAGTGAATATAAATGTGAAATTCTTCTCTTTTTATAGGATTTTCTAGGACAGAGTTCGGGCAGAACTCAATAGGGTTAACGTTCATAATTTTGAACGATGTAGATCCAAAGGAGTAGGAATTTGCAGCTGACCAGGAGTGATTTGACTTGACCGAGTTCGGTCCGAGTTCGTGCAGAACTCTGGCCGAGTTCGGTTAGGCCAAATCTAGGTCACTTTTGTTTATGGAGCTTTTGAATAAACAAAGGTTTAGGTTTTTGTTTTGGGTCAGGAAAAAGGATTTTGTGAGTAGGGTCTTCTAAATTTGTCAGTGATCCCGACGCACAAATTTTCTAGACTCAATAAAAAAATTACAAAATAAAATATAAAAGACTTTGTTTCGATGAAATCTGCGATCTTCTGTTTCTTTTCATATCAAGCTGTCAATTATTGAAACCAGTTCGACCATGGCTGTATGGGCCAACAATCTCCTCCATTTTGATAATTTGAAAAAACTACGATTGATACTTTAAGAAATAGTTCAGCTTGGTTCGAAAGAAGACTTGATGACATACGAAAGTAGCTTTGCTTGGATCATTGGTACAATTTGTACAATGCATTTGCTCCCCCATAAAGTACAGTCAAGTTCTGTTACTCTCCGATAACAAAACATGTAGGCTGAACATATTTAAAGTCTAAAAGACAAAGACAAAAGCTCCAACAAAAAATGCTTAGAGCCAAAAGTTGTTAGTTGCATAATAATGTAGTACATTTAGCATTATAATCACAATATGAAGTAAAGTATCACATTTCCCCCCTGTTTTATCACATATGCAAAATGATATAACGATAAGAATAGTACTCAGCACAAATAGAGATGTATATGACAACTTTTAGATTAGTCACATCATAAAACATAGTGCTGAAAAGGAAGCTTATATATATATATATATATATATATATATATATATATATATAACTGAAATAGGAGAAAATGCATACAAGTCAGCAAAAAACAAACTGATAATGCTTGAAAGAAGCATTTATCACTAATACATAAAAAAAACTAAAACAACTAAAACATAAATAGTGACATTCTATCACGAGAAAACATCATCAATCGTCATCCTCATCATCATCATCAGCACCTGTAGCCCTAGAAGGACCGGTCGCAGCAGAACGGTTGGGATCATAATGGGAAGCAACAGGGTCAAAGTATTACCGAACCTCTAGATCATCAATGCGATATCCAAGCACCGAGGGATCACGAACCATGGGAATGGGACCACCAGGGTTATGAGCAAAATTGTATGAAACATCCCTCATAGTGTTGGATATGGCCTGAAGCTAAAGAGTAGTACGAAAATCCATGGACCGAAATTGATCCATCATCAGAGCCTAAAGGAACTCAAGAGTAACACCACCAGGAGGATGAGAAGGATGGGAGCCAGCATCTGATGGGTCAACTGGAGGTGTTGGAGGAGCCTGAAATGCAGAAATGGAAGCAGTACGATGATGCTCACAAAGAAAAGCAGGAGCAGCATCTTTCGGACAATCCTCTAGATGACCTCAAAATACTGAAAGATGTAAGGCTGATACATCACAAAGAGAAGTCATCGTGGTTGCTTGCGACACTTTCCCACAATGACGATAATAGTCTTTGGCAAACTGAAAGGGACATGGAAGTGAAGGTGATAAATAGTAGAAAGCTCCATGTAAGAAATCTAATCAGTAGATGTAACCTTCTAAAGAATAGCAAAAAAGATCATCCGATGTAGATCATAGAAGTAGTTGCTCAAGTTGTTGACCCAAACCGGATCACAGTCAACCTGATTTAGATGATTAACAAACAGATATATGATATGATCTAATATGACACATCGAGCTCAAGACAGAACATCCCCTGATCGAGACAAGACGTCGTCTACAAGCTATGTCTTTGCTAATGTACTTAGTCTCGAGTCTATAATCTTTATTTTTTTGAGTCTAGAAATTATGTACGTTGAGTCGCACTGAGTCCTCTCAATCCCTAGCCATACTTTCCCAAGCTCCACTATACAAATAGACCAACTCCTATATCAAACTAAACCAACTTATAGCCATATAGAGCTTATGGCCAGAGGAAGGCAAAATTTGGGCAGAACTCTGTCTAAGGCAGAGTTCGGGCCGAACTCTGTCCCCTGATTTTCAGCACCCTAAATTTTAGGGCCTGCTTGATACAAGCTGTCCAACGTTCAAAAATTTGAATTCTTGGGACAGAATTCGTATCGAACTCTGCCTCCCCAGAGTAGTATAAATAGAGCTTGAATTCTCTCATTTCAAATTATCTCTTACCTTCAAATATTCAAGCTTTCTAAGCTCTACTACTCCAAGCCTCATTATTCTATATCTCCTAAGCCACAACTCTCCTTAGCCCAAGGTGCTCAGTGCGATATCAGCTAGAAGTTGTGTACATGAGTGAAAGAAAAGTCACTTGGAAAATTTCAAGTTTCGCTTTTTGCGAAGTTGAAGTGTTCGAGCGCTTCGATATAAAGGCTCGTATTTTGTAAAGAAGTTTGTGTGCTCTTCGGACTAAAGGTGCGTGTGTATGCTATTTCACAAATAGTGGATTTTAATCCTGAGCAAGAGTTCGTAGGCCTAGACTAGTCCTCCACGAGGAAAACCAGGTTAAATCGCTGTATTTGTGTATGCTCTCCTGATCTCTCTTAATTTCTGCATTACTACTCTGATTATATTTTATGTTGGTAGTTGCTTCTGGACTTGGTATAGAGTTAATTTTTAATTGGTTATTATCGACACAAACTCTATTCACCCTCCCTCTAGAGTTGCCTACACGTTCTTCAATTGGTATCAGAGCAAGGACTATATTGTTAGGCTTAACATCCTTAGAGTAGATCATTGTTTATTTGTGTATGACATCGTATTCCTCCTCCTCAGATAAAGAGGGTTTTACTTCTAGTAGCATGGACAATCATGTTTCTTCTAAATGCAAGAAATACTCTAAGTGGAAAGCTATGGCTAAACAATCCTTAGAGATTCTTGAGGACTTTCATTCTACAAATGAAGAACTTTCAGAAAAGGTCATTCATTTAGAAGAATCTAATGAGTTTTTGAGAAATAAAAATAATAATTTATTATCTAGACTTGATTCTCAAAACTCATCTTGTGTTTCTTTAAAGAGTTTGAATGAGACTTTAATTTTGAAAATCTAATATCTTTCCTCATCAATAGAAGATCTTAAGAGGCAAACACATGAGCTAAATCATTTGTATGGTTCTTCTATTGACTCTTTAAAGAAACAAAATAATGATTTTATTTCTAGAATTGCTTTATTTAAAAAAGAGAATTATACTTTAAATGCTAAATTTGATTCTTTTACTTGTTTGCATAATAATTTGCTATTAGAACATGATATTCTTAAGACCAAATCCATGCATACTCACTCTAAAGATATTCATTATTCTAGTATGTCACATGTTCATAATCATGCTCATTCTGATACATGTGCACACACTAGTATTAGGTGCTTCTATTACTCTCGCATTGGACACATGAGTGTAACTTGTCCTATTCGTAGACATTTGTCTACCAATGCTAGAGTAAATAGTATATGGGTCCCTAAAGCTAACAAATATGGATCCAAGTTTATTTGGATACCAAAGTCTTCGCCTAATGTTGTAGGTGGAGCTACTTGTATCGTAACATAGTACCGAGGAGCGTGTTGGTGGTTGCAAAGCTCAAAGTTCATCTTCCAAGCAATTGCACCAACACAAGTGTGGCCACTAAAGCCACTTTGGTAACATACTAAACGATTCTCTTTAAATGGTTTATATTTGTAGAATCTAGCTTGTTTTCCTTGATGTCTTGCTACTAGCTCACATTAATATCCTTTAGTTGCTTATTATATAAATCAATGTGAGACATAATACTAGCATACTTAGTTAATTTTCTTATTTTTTTTATCTAGCATGACTAGTTACTTAGCTTAAATGATTAGTTTACACTATGTAGTCTATCGCTTATTTTCTATTAGTGTGACACATTTATATATGCATGCTCGTTATTCCTAATATTTATTTATAAAGCATGCATATCACTCCAGTCCATAGGTCCTTGGTTTTGATTTAAGTTAATATGATTTTAACTCTCCGTCTTTAAAAGTTTTGAGATAGTTACTTCTGCCGATTTGTATTTAATATGTCATATTTATCTTAATCGGTATTTGTGAATATATATGTGTTTAGCACAAGCTTCTTATCACTTGACAAGTATACACTTATACTTCCATTTTACCTTGTGCTTACATAATATATTCATTATTGTTTTTCATATTTTATTTTGATTAAACCTCTTATGAATTAATTATGTATTTGCCTAATAAAGTCTATTTATACGTGTTTTTGGAATTTGTGATAGTTTTTCAAACATTCATTAAGGATACATGACTATATTAATTAAATCTCCATTTGCATGTAGATCATGTATTTCTTATATTGATATATATTTTTTTGTATAAATAACTTTATGTGGGCATATGAGTTAAGCTATAGTTTTATACTTTTTTGAAGAATATTTAATTATACTTGATTCCTTCAAACTTGTGCTTATCCTATACTTTAGCTATTGATTCCTTGACCAAATTTATGCATCTCTTCTTGAATCAATTAGCCTCTTCCTTAAAGCATCTTTTGATAATATCTTCTTCTTTTTTTGAGTTTATGGATACATTCCTTTTAATTGATTTTTGACCTTTTCCATGTATGCATATTTGTTATATATATATATATATATATATAAATATATATATATATATATATATATATATATATATATATATATATATATATATATATATATATATATTAATGATTCCTAACTCCTGATATTTATCTGTTTTACTTTTTCAAGTTAGGATTTTGAGAGAAAATGTTTATTAGTATCTTGCTCATGACTATTATGGAAGTTCTTTTAAGGATCACATGATTTTGTGTTTTACCTTGCTTGTTAATTTTATCTCCTTAATTAGTGCACAATTTCTAGTCTATTTCTTTATATTTTACTATGGTGCACTATGAAAGCTTTTGTGTCTCTTATTATCTTTATCTCTTAATTAGCTTTATTGATCTTAATGATCTTTCTTTGCTCATTTCTTGGACATATGTTTCTTCTGAACTATTATTGTCCAATGATACTTTTGCAGCATATAAGAATACATGTAATTGATACATCATATTTCTTATGTATTTAGCTACTATGGGTTGAGCTTTTGCATTGAGATTTTCCATTTCTAGAGAATACACTTCCATAATGGCTATAATTTTGAATTCTCTAGATCAATCTATTATTTCATTATCTTGGGTTAATCTCAATACTTTGCAAAGCGATTTGTTCTATTGTGTTTTCATGAACATCTCTTTTGTCCTTTACTTGATGAGAGTCTAATTCATTTACTTGCTATCTTATACTCTTATCCTTGCTTAACAAAGGGTATATAAATCATTTTGATCATTCAAAATGTATTACCCTTATTATGAACTCTATGCTTAAGCATGTATCTTTAGTGTTAGTGACTTAAGATTTAATGAGCACATTTATCTTGTTAATGGCCTACCTCATTAATCTTAATTATTTATGTAGCTTGCTTATTTATGATATATTGTTAAGCTATATAATTTGGTTCACTTTCACACATCTAGCTATTATTATTTTTTTTCAATCTATATATGATATGCTAGTTTACATAAACAAGATTTGTAATTCTCCTAGATGTTATTTGTAACCTATTTTAGATACATATATTTGTTCTCTAAAAACTAGTTTTATAATTTCTTGAATAGATCATGTTTCTCTTGGAGGTTTGTGATTCCTGCTTTAAACTTTCTTCCATACTAGTCATTAGCAAGTATCTTTCAAATTTCTCTCACTTTTAAGTCCTGATTTTATCATATTATCATTACATTTCTTTGTAATAAATTTGCAATCATTTAAATAAGATTGACTCTTTTCTATATTTTCCATTGGTTTGTTTATATGGTTTTTAGATTTTCTCTTGATGAGATTTATGACAGATCATAATTATTCATTGGTTTACTTTATGAATCATCCAAATGATTGAGTAGTCTTAAATTATCTTATTATGTGATTGTCAAGCTAATTTATTACTCTACTTTGACTACTCATGGATTGTCACATATGGGCCTTTGTTATTTGAACTTTGTGGGTAGTCATTAATTTACCATTAGCAAGGTCTGGTTTTTACCCGTTGATGGATACATATATGGTAAAACATACCTAGTCTATAAAAAGTAATAAATTGGTTGATTCATTCTTAATTAGATAATTATGGATTTTTTTTTTAGTTTTATTTTTATTTTTGAGCTATATTGGGATTCTCATCATGATGGTTTTAATGGACCTTATTTCTTTTCATGATGATCTTCTTCTCAAAAGGTAAGATGCATTGATATATTATATTTAAATATGAGATTCTTCTATATAGGCTAATGTATGTCATCTTTTGATTAAATATGCTTAATTAAAATATTATTTTGATCATTTATCTTTAGTGGCTATTAATTGGATATCTCTTCTTAACTAAAGATGATATTATTCGTTTTATGACTATTTTATAGCCTTATATGCATTGAGCTAGTGGGAGAAATCTATAGTTGATTTAGCCTTAGATCTTGAAGTTATCATTTTCTATGCTATAAGTGCTTTGGAACTAAATACGCATATTTTGAGGGGGAGCACATTAATTTGTCCAATTCATTTATACCCTTTACTATGCCGTATACCTAACTCATCTTAGACCCATATTTTCATCATTATTCATATATAGTGATTGAGGTCATGATACTGTTATTTCGGGAAAGGTTTATGAGAGTATATGGAATTGTTTTCATCATATTATCTCTCTATTTTATATGAGTTAAATAAGTCATCTCGTTAATATTAACTTTCGTATCTTATCTTGATGACTATTGTGCTTTCATTGATTTGGTTTTTCTTGTATGCTTAATTGATTTGGCTTTCCTTGTTGAGGACTTACCCAAAATTCATAATTTTATCTATATTGGTAATAGTTTGAGGGAGAGCATTCAAGTCGACTGAATTTTTCTTTCTCAAATATTTTTCTCCTTTACCTTCATATTTATCTAAAGGGTATTCATATAGCATGATGAGGTAATTGAGTTCAAATGCATAAACTTGGATAAGCAAATAGAATTGCAAATAATAGGGTTATTTTATATCAATTGCTCTATTTTATATTGATCATTCCTTTACTTATCTGTAGACAATTGTGACTATCATGGTTTCATTGATCAATTTTTCAAGTTTATGTAATTCAATATCTCAATTGGTATCTTTCTTCTTTGATATCTATTATTTACTCCCATTGTTCTTCATTTAGTATACATTGATCATGACTGTCCATGCCTTTCTCATGCTCTGATTCATTTACTTAAGATTGATTTCATTTCTATCCTTTTACTGGGGAGCTTTACTTTGTGTCTATTTTGCTAAGTGACAAAAGGGGGAGAAACATGTGATGTGATATTTTATGTAATTGTATATGCATATCTGTCATAATCTTATGTACAAGAACATGAATATTACATTGTAGGGGAGCCATAACATATCTGCAAATTTCCTCTCTCCTTCAATATGTGTTCAGGTATGAATATTGAGACATACAAATATCTTTTTGTCAATTATCAAAATAGGGGAGATTGTTGACCCAAACCGGATCACAGTCAACCTGATTTAGATAATTAACAAAGAGGTATATGATATGATCTAATACGACACATTGAGCTCAAGATAGAATATCCCCTGATCGAGACAAGACGTCGTCTACAAGCTATGTCTTTGCTAATGTACTTGGTCTCGAGTCTGTAATCTTTCATTTTATTGAGTCTAGGAATTATGTACGTTGAGTCGCACTGAGTCCTCTCAACCCTAGCCATACTTTCCCAAGCTCCACTATACAAATAGACCAACTCCTATATCATACCAAACCAACTTATAGCCATATAGAGCTTCTGGCCAAAGGAAGGCAGAATTCGGGTAGAACTCTGTCTAAGGCAGAGTTCGGGCCGAACTCTGCCCCCTAATTTTCAGCACCCTAATTTTCAGGGCCTACTTGATACAAGCCGTCCAACGTTCAAAAATTTGAATTCTTGGGACCGAATTCGGACCGAACTCTGCCTCCCCAAAATAGTATAAATAGAGCTTGAATTCTCTCATTTCAAATTATCTCTTACCTTCAAATATTTATGCTTTCTAAGCTCTACTCCAAGTCTCATTCTTCCATATCTCCTAAGCCACAACTCTCCTTAGCCTAAGGTGCTCAGTGCGATATCAGCTAGAAGTTGTGTGCAAGAGTGAAAGAAAGACACTTGGAAAATTCTAAGTTTCGCTTTTTGCGAAGTTGAAGTGTTCGAGCGCTTCGATATAAAGGCTCGTGTTTTGTAAAGAAGTTTGTGTGCTCTTCGGACTGAAGGCGCATGTGTACACTACTTCACAAATAGTGGATTTCAATCCTGAGCAAGAGTTTTCAGGCTTGGACTAGTCCTCCACGAGGGAAACCAGGTTAAATTGTTGTGTTTGCTTATGCTCTTCTGATCTCTCTTAATTTCTGCATTACTACTCTGATTATATATTCTCTTGATATTTGCTTTCTGGACTTGGTATAGAGTTGAATTTTTAGTTGGTTATTATTGACACAAACTCTATTCACCCCCCTCTAGAGTTGCATACACGTTACTTCACAAGTGTCTAGGACGAAGAGTGTCTTGAGGTTGAGGGTTTGGTGCACATAATAAATCACAAAAAGAGTCAAAAGTTGTACCATTTGGAAATTGTACTGAGGTGATATCAACTAATGCTTCCCCAACATTGGAAATGTTAAGCATAATTTCCAAATCATTGACATCAAACTCAATATAAATTCTGCCATTTTTTTATTTAACCGTGCCATTAGTGACCAATAAATTGCAATAGAACATGCGGATAGCATTAGAATAAATTAGAAAGCTAGATTGAACTAAATCTAGTAACTCAAAGTGTTCAAAAACGTGTGTGGATCGGGAAACAAGTTAAAATTAATAGGACATCCCGAACAAATCTTTTTTTTTGATAAAAATCACTAAATCAATCATTGGATGCATCTTATTACACAAATATGAAATCATCAAAGAAATCACCATCCGGCATGGAAGGACTAAACAAAGAAAGAGTCTTGAGTAGTAGAGGACGAACCTTCATCAACTTTCCTCTTCTTTTTGGAAGAATGAGAAATTTTGGGAGCCTTTGAATTAAAAAGATGAAAATAGTATAAATATACTGAAATCGAAGGTAAACAGTGGAAGAGAACCTCGAGAAAGCTCTGAATCCAAGATTTTAGAGTTTGCGAAGCTTGGAGGAAGGAGAACTAGGAGGTTTGGGTTAGGGTTTTCGGTAGAATTTTGGGTAGCTTGGTGAAGAAGATGATGATTTTAGGGTTATAAATAGAGGGGAACCCGACTGTCCAGTTTCTGTTCTGATTCACCCCTGACCGATTTTGGCCCAAGTTTGGCCAGAACTCTGACCGAGTTCGGTCCATGGGTAATCAGGACGGAATTGGAAAGTTTGTGATATAAGTTTTAACATAAATGCGAAATAGGACTAGAAATACTTGGATTAAAGAAGTATAATTTGTATTAATAAACTAAAAGACACAAACCGTATAGAATATTTCGGGTTAGCTGTAGGGGCCAAATTCCAGCTAGCGGTAGTCCGAAGACACTTGGCACCGTATCGCTTAGAATTTTACGTCTTTTTGTCATAAGGGCCCTTTTGGCTTATAACCAAAATATTTTCTACGAATTTATGAATTTCAATTAATTAATATTTAATTATATTACTTCAACATCCAAAATTTCTAATTCTCTTCGTATGAAGTTAAAACGACTTCAGCCAAGGGCTTAGTGAAGATGTCAGCTAATTAATGCTCAGTGTCAAAAAAAAATAAACTAATATCTCCTTGCATAACATGGTCTCTAAGGAAGCGATGTCTAATTTCTATGTGTTTAGTGCGAGAATGACATACATGATTCTTCGTGAGATTAATAGAACCAGTGTTATCATAGTATATAGGGATATGGTTAAAAGAAAATTGATAATCTTCCATTATTTGCTTCATCCATAAAATTTGAGCACAACAACGTCCTGCAGCAACATATTTAACCTCGGTTATTGAAAATGCAACATAGTTTTGTTTCTTAGAAAACCAGGAGACTAATGACTTTCCTAAAAAAATAACATGTGCAACTGGTACTTTTATGATCAATATTGCATCCAGCAAAATCTGCGTCCGCGTGACCTATCAGGTCAAACGAATCAGTTTTGGGATACCAAAGACCAGTCGTCAAAGTACCTTTAAGGTATTGCAACATACGCCTACCGGCGCTTACATATGATTTTTTAGGACAAGCCTGATATCTAGCACATAAGCATACTGAAAACACCCGGTCGACTTGCAGTTAAGTAAACTACCAATCATACCCCTATACTTACACACTTTAGTTAGTGTACCACTTTCGTCTATATCAAGCTTTGTAGATGTTGCCATAGGAGTGCCGATCGGTTTGACATTGTCCATGTCAAATTTCTTCAGCAGATCTTTCGTATACTTTGCTTGATTGATGAATATCCCTTGTGAATAATTCGCAGTCCAAGGAAGAATGTTAGCTCTCTCATCATGCTCATTTTGAATTCACTCTGCATACACTTAGCAAACTCGTTACATAGCATCTCATTAGTTGATCAAAAAAATTTGTCATCTACATATATTTACACTAAAAAAATATTTTTATCTAGAGATTTTATAAAAAGAGTATAGTCAACCTTCCCTTTTAAAAAATCGTGTTCAAGCAAGAAGGAACTAAGGTGCTCATACCATGAACGAGGTGCTTATTTTAGACCGTAGAAAGCCTTGCAAAGCTTGAATATGTGATCATGATTTTTAAAAGCTTCTTCTTTAGAAAATCTTCCATTTGAAAAAGGTTATTTTACAAAAATCGTGTTCAAGCTAGAAGGAACTAAGGTGCTCATACCATGAACGAGGTTATTTTATAAAAATATCTTCTTTTATAAAACCATTTAGAAAAGCACTTTTGACATCCATTTGAAAAAGTTTAAAACTTTGAAACATGCAAAAGCACAAAGCGTACGAACGGACTCTAGTCTAGCAACTGGAGCATACGTCTCATCATAGTCAATGTCTTCTTTTTTATTATAGCCTTGAGCTACTAGATGTGCTTTGTTGCGTGTGACTGAACCATTCACATCTAACTTATTTTGGAACACCCACTTGGTACCAATGATCGGATGATCAATAGGTCTTGGAACAAGTTTCCAAACTTGATTCCGTTCAAATTGTTTTAGTTCCTCTTGCATTGTAGAAATCTAAAATTTAATATTAAACTCTTCTAAAATATTTTTATGTTCTATTTTGGAAGTAAATGCAACATTAGCAACTCTATCTCTTGTGCTTGAGCGAGTACTTACACCTCTTGATATATCACCTATTACCAGTTCTTTCGGATGATTGGTGTAAACCACAGTCATTTCGGCAGACTCTCCAGGTAGAAGGATGGTGTATCTTCAGATGTTCTGTTTGAAGGAGTTTTCTCTTCTTCATTGTCACTGTTTGTTGCTTTGACTATTCAGCGCGTCGAATTTGACATTTATCGATTCTACAACAATAAGTGATCTTTTGTTGAATACCCTATATACTTTGTTCTTTGCAACATACCCCAAGAATATGACCTCATCAACTTTTTTATCAAAATTTTCCAAGTTGTCTTTAGTGTTCAAGATATAACATCTGCAACCGAACACCTTGAAATAGCTGATGTTAGGAGTTTTATTAAACCATAATTCATACGGAGTCTTCTTAGAGTTTGGTCTAATAAGAGCTCTATTCAAAACATGGCATGTTGTATTAACAGCTTTAGCCCAAAAAAAATTTGGAAGATTATACTAGTTAAGCATAACTCTCGCCAAGGGTTCTATTCCTTTTCTCTATAATGCCATTCTGTTGAGGTGTTCTGGAGCAAGAGAATTTATGTGATAAACCATTTCAGTCACAAAAAATTTTTAAGTCATCATTATCAAATTCTCCTCCATGATCACTTCAAATACAAGTAATCATGAATCCTTTCTCATTTTGTACCTTTTGACAAAAAGATACAAATTCAGAAAAGGTCTCATTTTTATTTGCAAGAAAGTAAACCCAAGTATACCATAAATAGTCATCAACTATCACGTAAGCATATAGCTTACCGCCATGACTGGCGACTCTACTTGGTCTAAACAAGTCCATATATAATAATTGCATAGCTCTAGAGGTACTTACAGCGTTTATTGATTCGAAAGAGGATCTAGATGCCTTGTTCTTTTCACATTCGACATAGACTATATCTTTTTTGAATGTTATATCAAGTAAGCCTCTTACCAGTTTCTTGGTGGACAATCTTATAATAGTGTCCATGTTCGCATGTCCAAGACGCATATGCCATACCCAGCTTTCATCTTGAGTTATGAACAGACACTTCCCTGTACTGTTAGTACTTTCTGACAGATACAATACATATATATTGTCCTATCTTATTCCTTCAAATAAAGTTATTCCAGAAGTTTTATCATAGACAAAACATTTATTCTTAACAAAATTAATTCCATAACCATGATCAGTCAGTTGACTAATACTCAACAGGTTATGTTTTAATTCTGTTACTAAGCATACATCTTTAATAATGGGTGAGGGAGAAGTACCTATGTCTCCAATTCTAAATATATGTCCTTTTAGGTTCTTCCCAAAGGAGACATAGCCTTCTTTCTTCATCGATAGAGTTGCAAATAAAGTGTTGTCGCCTGTCATATGTCTGGAGCAACCACTATCGAGGATTCACTTGCTTTTAGTAAGAGGAGGAAGGTCCGCCTACAATACAAGTTGAAGATGTAACCTTTGGTACCCACTTTCTTGAGGGTCCTGATTTGTTAGCTTTTGGAACCCATACATATACATTCATATCTACTAGCTTTCTAATCTTACATTGGTGTGATACATGTCCTTTTATACCACAATAATGACATGTAGCAAAAGTGTTAGTGCTAGGTGTAGTCCGAAGATCATATATATGTGTTTTTTGAAGAAGTGTGTGTTTTCTTGTTGTGTGAAAAGGTATACAATATGCATGGCTTCTGGCAGTTCTAGCAGTGTTGGTCGTGTTGTGTTTGTGCTTGACCTTTTGACTTGTGTGCACTTGAGCTATAGGTTTGTTAACCTGTTTGCACAGCTTAATCTCTAACTTTTTAGAGACGTCACAGGCTTCATTGTACTTAGTCGTGAGTGCATTTATTCTATAAGCATCAATGTTGTACTTCTTTTTCTCTAATTCATAGAGATCGCTAAGTTTACATTTTCTTGATTAACTTTGTCAAACTTTTCAAGAGTATCATGTAAGCCTAACTTTAAAGAAGTAACCTCATTTGTGTTGCTAAAAGAATCTATAATATCTTCTAACATTTGAGATTACTTAGAAAACTCAGATTGTACAAATTTTAGCTCTTTCTTGACATATTGTACAAATCCATCATTTTCCTCTAATCTTTTAATAGATCAGTGAAGGCATTAAATAGTTCATCAAATGTAAATTCTTTATAGAGAGGGTTTGATATTAACTTAGCATCTGTAGCCATAAAGTAGAGATTTGATGTATTGCGAGGCATCTTTTATTCTACAGAGTCACTAGCTTCGCTTTCACACCAGATGCTTGTGTTAGCATAGTTTCTGGTTGAAGTCCTTCTCTTGCTTGACTGATCATGCCTGCTTCCCTTTCTTGCAATAGGATAATCTTTCTTGATGTGACCTGTTCTCTTACAGCTATAACAAATCGGTTCTTCATTGTCTTTGGAATCTTTCTTTTTCTTGCTTGACTTCTCATACTTAAGGAATCTTCTAAAATTCTTTGTCATGAGGGCCATCTGCTCGTTGTCCGAGCTGTCTGTCTCACTTTTGTCATCAAAGGCTGTCTTGTGGTTATCTTTGAATGCTATCGCCTTCTCTTTTGGTGCAGGATCTTCAAAATCTTTAAGGTCTAGCTCATGCGTCAGAAGCTTTCCTATAAGGGTTTCAAGAGTCATCATTGCGAGATCATTCCCTTCAATAATGGTCGTCGCTTTAGGATTCCAATTCTTGGTCAGCTCACGAAGTATGTAACGCCCCAATCCCAAAATACGTAGGACTAGAAACGTATCATGCCAGCTGTCTACATACAAAGTATACTCCAATATATGGATATCTCGTATGTACACATAAGCTGTAAAATGTAGTAACCATTAAGCTAATCTCATCCACAAACCAATATATCATAAAATCAACTTATTAAAGTCATTTGTACAAACGTTGGGCGGAGACAAAGTCCACTACCAACTATCTCAAAATAAAATGTATAAGAAGTGAATCGATAAAATATCAAACGAACCAAGTGCAATTCTCTTCGAAGAAAGAAAGAAGATCACGGCCTTGGCTAGAACACCTGCAGTAAATCATGAAAGCATACACCTGGAGAGATAACCAGGTCCTCAGAGGGACGTAACAAGAAACAGGAAGAACATGCCATGTAACTGCATAAGTAAAAAAAATACTATAAACTACAACACAACAGGGTACCTAACCATCTATGTGATATGCACTTTGAGGACAACGTTCTACGCAGGGGCTGTAACGGATTCACACAAGCAAGTAATAAAGAGTGGCCGTCAAGTAGCGCTCATCCAAGACACTATCGGTCGGGCAGCAAGTAGCGCTCATCCGAGTCACTATTACCCATAAATGTGTAAAAAGTAAATGTAGCCCCTACGCTAGTAGCTGTCCCCTCCCTCCAATGATACTATACATGCATCGTAACCACGACACACCAACACGTGTCATTTCCAAAACACGGTTTATATTCAATAACTGTCAAGTCTTCTAACATGAATCTATTGACAGTTATTCCTACGCATGCGCACGGGTGATCAGCCAACACGTAAGTGACTACTACATGATACTCATAACTCACACACAACTCATGATACAATCGTGACAAAGTTAATGATATGCATTCTATTGACGGAAGTCTCTTAACTCTAGGTCCACAAGTAAAAGAAAATAATAAACAAGGAATATAGATACAATAAACGAAATAAAATGCAACTAAATGTAAGCAGTAAAGATGGCAAGGTATCTTGCCTGATTTCGTGCTGTAAATATGAAACGCCGCTCCTGCGTCCACGCCTCCGGAACCCGACGCTCCTAGATAATATAATTAACTAATTTAAGTCACTACTTATGAAACTTACGATACGACTTAATTAGTCAAATTAATGTGTTAAAATTATATTCAATCTCTCATGGAACCATTTAGATCCATACAATCACACACAGGTTCCACGAGACATCGAAACACAGTTTTTGGGTTTCTAACTTTTAATTAGTCGGTTATGTCCCTACTTCAATAACATACTTAAAAATCATAAAAAAATCAAAAAAATAATATTTAAACTAATTTTCTACAGATTTATCTCTGAAATTCCAGAATTAATATTTCTAAAGACATTTATGACTAGTTGATTAATAAGTCAGCTAGTCTACCCGAAACTCGCCCGGAACATAGTTAATGACCCAAAATTGCTAAAATAACCAAAAATATATTTTAAACAGCAATAAAATAATTTATTATATAGAATAATATCAGAGGTACAAGGGTTGAGTTATACTACAAGTTTGGGACATTCTAGGTCAGCCGGTTACCCGAAATTAGCTAGTTTTGACCTACAATTTTTTCGACCAGATTTGAGTTGCTAAAATCGTAGAAAAATACTTAAAAATCCTAATTTATGTATATGAACACACATAAAATTCAGTTTCAAAAATAGGCACCAATAACTCAAAGTTCCTTTACAATGGGGTTAATTTTGATCCTACCGACACATGAATATTACGCATATATTTCATGAAACCTTTATGGATGATTATACCTAACAAAAGCCATCAAAATATGATTTCTACAGAATTAATAACATATTTCTATAAAATTTTAGTAAAGGTTTTTAGAAGAAAAGATTTGGGTTCTTACCAAAGATCCTTGCTAGAAAGGGTGATGATGACTTCTCTTCACCAAAGCTCCAATCTTTTCCGCTATACTCACTTGCTAATCCTATATTGGTGAGTATGGGAGAGTTGATAATGGCTATAGAGGATTGGATGGGGGAGATGGAGTTTTTAGGGTTTGTTTTGAGGGGTTTCGGGGATGTATGGTGGAGGAGATGAATTTTTGTGAAGGATGGAGAGATGTGCAATGGAGGAGATGATGTATAGATGCTATGGGGAGTTTGTTGCTGCTGAAATTATGGAGAGGGAGAGGGGTTTTGGTCATCCAAAGGTGAGGGAGAGAACGATTAGGATTTGGTTAAGGTTTGAGATAAGTTGGTATATTTAAACATATCCTTAAATGAATTTTAAGCAATCTAGGATTTAAATCCTATTTAATTTGATGCATTTGGCCATGGGGGTGTTGCTTGGCCGAAAGTAGCATGGTGGGGGTCCACTTGGCATGATTTGGTTGTTTGGTGAGTTGGCAAGTTGATTGGATTGAGGATTTAAAAAGGGGTTTCCTAATATAGAACTATTTAATTCTATCTATGTAATTACACTACAAAATCTAAATTAAATACAAATAAATATAATTATTAATATTTATTAATGCCCAACATATCTACATAGGGTTGGATTTGGCTTGGAAGAGGTTTGGGAAGGTTCGGTGCAATCGGGTCTCCTAAAAAGTCATAAAGGCTTTCTTAACTAATTAATTAAATAAAAATATAACTTGTGCCATAATTTGAATGGTTAACATGTAAGAGATTATAATATGACCATGGCATTCCTAACATGGCTAGCATACTAGTTAAAGCACCCGACTGCGCTAGGCATGCCATACTTTCTAGTCGTCTTGCATATTCAAACTCAACCATGGCTATAGTCCTTTTATATAATATAAATAAGATAAAAATAAATTAGAATTAAATAAAATCCAAAAATAATTTAAATATTCCTTTGAATTATAAGGGTTTTACATCCTACCCAACTTATGATAATTTCGTCCTCGAAATTAAAAATAATCATAATATCAAGAATTGCAAAATTTTGTACGGAGGGAGAGTAGGTACGTCAAATCTTAGTTCAATTTTTGAAAGGATGGAGGGGTGGTTGTCATAGGAATCCCAATTGACCTCATATTCTACAAGATGGGGTATGCTTCCTTCCAGACTCTACCCAACTTATAGAAGTTGACCACCTGTAAAGATCGTCGTCATTACAAGACCTTGAGGAGGACAATTTCTAGGGAGGGGCACGAGAATAATAGACACTTCTGACCGCAGTCTTGGATTCTAAGTGAGCCTCGATAACACCATAATGTTCTTGGTCAATAACAACTATAAGAAAGTTACTACAATCAAACATTGTCGCTGTAGGGGTCATGCTTCTAACAAGCTGGTAGCGACCTCTTGTTGGAATATACTAAGGTGTGTCGATTCAGAAGGATTTGTTCTATGTCTAACATGGAAAACTAAGAAGTGAGCTTAAAAACTTACGGAAGAAGAATTTATGGCCAAGTGATGAGAATCAATGATAATTAAAGAACCCAGGCTATAGAATATGATTAGGCAAGTGTTTTGAAAACTCTAAGTCAAAACGACTAATATGTGTGGGCTGATATTTGGTGTTGTGTAGGAGGTATGCGCTTGCTTGTTGGAAAGCATATGTCATAGGTGTGCGTCTTGCATAGATCTTGAGTATTCAGTTTAGTTAAGGGAATGGATCGATATTTGTATGGGTGAAATCGAATAGGTCGAATTTGGGTCTCTATGGTTTGTTTTGAGGAAACAATGTGTCATACACGTGGTGTAAATTTTAAATGGAGCACTAGAAAGTTCGTTTGCGTAGGACATGTATGTCATGTGAGTAGCATGACTAGTCTAGTTCGTGAGTGTGAACTTTGTCGAAAGAAAAAGGCTAGCGTTGTGCTTCAATTATCAAAATCACGGTCGAGGGTATCACATGATACGAATATGGGTCGACGTTATGAACCATTGAATTATTAGTCTAATTGGAACCAGATCATTTCCAACCACTTGTTAATTCCAAAATCTTATGTTCCTTAGAGAGGCTTGCGATCTATTTGCCTCTAAAAAATTTGCTATTGATTTAAACAAAAATGATTCTATGATTGACTTGAAGAATTTAGGTTGCAATCTGTTACCGTAGTTACCTAAACGCACGAGCAAAGGGATATAAAATGCAAAATAAAAGATCGTTTCATAAATTCCATACAGACGGAAGAACGGTCACGATTGTAATCCCATTCTGAGAGGTAGAGTATAATAAGTTCAATGTTCTACCCCACTTATAGAAGTTGGTTAATCGGGGAAAGCACAGTAATAGGGCTTCTAAGAAGGTCAAATTTCAAGGAGGTATAAGAAGTATGAGGTATTTCCAATCATAGTCACAGACTCTATAGGAAGTCTAGGTATTATCTATTTAATATGGCCCATATATTAATTATGTTTGGTCAAGACAATATGAGAGGTCTTGGTCAAGTATATCCGGAAGCAAGTTGGTACCAAGAGATGCATAACATAGGCTTCGAAGAGATGCAGTTACGAAATCTATGGAAGGAGAATTAGTGAGCCAAGAGGTGGGACCTATATAATAGGGGTGAGGGCCTATTTCATCAAGTTTGGTTTTATAGTCCCAATATGGCGATGGGCTATGATGGGTTTAACTGAGTCTCAATAGGTTCCCTAATTGGAATTCAATCTTTAATTGCATGAACATTAGATTTTAATCTATAGTGGCTGAAAAAAATTTTGTGGAATTTTAAACCATCCCTATTAGGTGTCACGCCCCAGACCCGAAACACCGGGGGACGGGGACGGACTTGGCCAGCTACGTATTACGGGTAGAAGAAATACCGAATAATACGATCAATGCTGTAAACTAGACAAGGGGGTGCATACTACATACAAGTCTCGCTAGGGTCACATGACATCTATTGTCTCAATCAATGAATCAAGTAGCAGTAAATAAAGAGCATATATGATAAAGCAGTAAGGCGTCCCAAACGCTCGGTCAAAATGTTCTTGAGATCTGGCTTTACAAAACATAGCCAGGTGATATGATAAGGTATATACAATCGCTATCAGCTGCAGTCTGAATTAATTACAATTATGTAAAAGCAAGTGCTAGACAGTCCGACTAACAGGTCGGTGCCAAAACGGCAAAAGTAAAGTAAAGAACAAGACGAGTAGGGAGTCAAGGAACCCACTCGTGGCCTCCTGCGGTCATCCTTCTAGTATTGACCATCTTGAGGGTAGAAGTAAGCTGAGTCCTCGAGAGCTGGCTCTAGATCTGGCCATGTAAAACCAGAGAGGTTAGACCTCCAATAGCAAGCACCACAAAGGAAGCACAACATGAAGAATTAAAACCAGTAATAAGGGTTAAGGATATAAATAAGATAAATAGATCTTTGCCTCTTACTAAGGTACGCCTAGCGTCTTGACACTCCGAACCAACTCCCCAACCAAACAAGGACAGAAGTTGGTCCGTCATGTCAGGACGTTCAGCTTACCTCAATAGTTGGCAAAGTAGGATACAACCCACAATCAAATCAGTTTAAGCGGCTAGGCAATTATTACGGCTTACTACTAGTGAGCTCCAAGTTACCCTGGAACCATGTATTAGGGAATTTCTCAGTTCTTACTATAGACAAACAAGGCTGGTCGATCCAATAATCAGTTGCGCCATGCGGGGAAACGAGTCCCAGCGGGACGCTCGTCGATCGGGAAAAGTAAACCGGATACCACTCCCTGCCCGTGTGGTAGATATGCAGTATCCGTGGGAACCAGCCGGCGTGTCGGGACACTATTTGTCCCAAGGACGGCCGTCATGTAAGAACTCAGAAATCTATTCTCTCCATACAGTAATTATTTTATTTAACTTAGTTGGCCCTATGTTAATTGAAATCTCATGTCGTGGATCATAAGTATTTCGCATGAGTACTTTCGTACAAGGTACGATATGCGTAACTCTACAACGATGCCAGTGCGGTTGGGTTGTTGGTCCTACATAGCGTAATGCAACAATCAAACCTATCCATGGGATAATCATGCCTTGACAGTAGGATACACGTGCTGCTTTTGTAATACAAAATTAATTATCGGTGCCATAGCACCTACTCAAATTCATGTACATAATTATAAGTTGGAGATCAGCACGGTTACATTGTCAATGATCGGGATCAGCCAGTTGTTCTCAATGGTTCATACATGAACGTGTCCCATTTAGTACAATAAGACGACTAGCCAGTCTCTTAGTTCCATACATAGGAACGCATGATCAATATTAAGTCAGGATAACAATCATTGTCAATTCGTGACAAGGCATGGTAGTCAAAAGTTCTATATCAAGAGTAAGAGAAACTTGCATAAAATAGTTGGTAACATATTCTTGAAGCCAAGGAAAAGATCTACAACTTTCATGTTGGAAGCTAGGAGAAATTCGGGCCAAAAAACAGTCAAAAAGAGCATCAAACAATCAAAATCAGCCAACAATCAACCTCATGCGGCTAGAAATTCTTATGCGGCTCAAAAATTCTTATGCGGCTCAAAAATGCTCATGCGGCCAGAAATTCTTATGCGACTCAAAAATTCTTATGCGGCTCAAAAATGCTCATGCGGCAAGAAATTCTTATGCGGCTCAAAAATGCTCATGCGGCCAGAAATGGTCATGCGGCTAGAAATTCTTATGCGGCTCAAAATTCTTATGCGGCTCAAAAATGCTCATGCGGCCAAAAATTCTTATGCGGCTCAAAAATTCTTATGCGGCTCAAAAATTCTTATGCGGCTCAAAAATGCTCATGCGGCCAGAAATTCTTATGCGGCTCAAAAATGCTCAAACGGCCAGAAATGGTCATGCGGCCAGAAATTCTTATGCGGCCAGACACTATTCATCGTCCCTGCCACAATCAGGACAGATGAACATAGAAGTTTGACCAAAATTATTTCGGCCATAACTTCCTCAAATCAAGTCGGAATCTAACTTTTCAAAAGCCAAAATTGGGTAGAATTGAATTCTCTACAACATAGAACAATCAAAACATGGAAATGATGAAGTTTGATAGATCGAAACCCAACAAAACCAAAAAGAGGAAAAAACTTAGATCTACACAAAGCTAACCATGGAAAACAAAAACTACAAGACCTAAACATGTAGAGAAAGAAGAGACAAACACAATGGACTAAAATAAATGGAGATGCATGAAATCCTCCATGATGTGCAAGATGTACTTACCTCTCACAAGTGGGTTAGGGTTTGGTGGAGGAGTAAATGTGAATGAATGAAGAGAGAGAATGAAAGAAGAAGTTTTATATCAAGGTCAAGTGGATCTCCACCATTCATTCTCTCCACCAAACCCAAGCCATCTATTCCTTTCCATGTTGAACCAAACCAAACCAAGTTGGTTTACCATGAATCGAAATGAACCAAGAGCCAAGAAAAAGCAAAAAATAAAATACAGAAAAATAATTAACATAAAATTAAAAGAATTAAATATAAAATAAATGCATGACAGATACTAAATAAATTCAGGCAAGCGGTATACGTATAAAAATATGCATTCCGGGAACGGGGAGTGACATTAGGTTAGGGTAATGTAGAATAGGTTCAAATTCAAGTGGTTGGGCAAATTTCTCGTCGGGTTGGTAGACTAGGTTTTGTAAGTCGTGAGATGCGCCTTCCGTGACTTTTGTGTTTAAGTAGCACACAAGACCTCTATTGAGTGGCACACTAATGTCATGTGCGTAGAGGGCTTCGAGTAGATCACAACCATATATTGGGCCAAAAGATTTGAGTCAAGGTTGGATCTCTAACTGCAGTCCGAAAGTACATTGGTATTATGGTAAGGGTTATCGCTAGTCCATTTTGACCTGAAAGTCGTATCATAATCACTACAAGAATACCGATCATTTACGACACGCGAAACGCGCCGTAAATGAGCTCTTACGGCATACATTTTGGTGCCGTAAAAGTTCATGCCGTAAATGAGCCTATTATTTACGGCGCATTTTGAATGCCGTAAATGTAAACATATTAACGCCGTAAATGAGTTTTTTACAGAATCTCGACGACCATTTACGGCATATTGTGTGTGCCGTAATTGCTCTTTCATGGCATACATGTGCGCGCCGTAATAGATATTTTTCTCTGAATTTCGACAACCATTTACGGCAAATTTCGTGTGCCGCAATTGCTCTTTCACGGCATACATATGTGCGCCGTAATAGATATTCGTGCTAGGTCAAATACGGCGTATAGATGCACACCGTAATAGTTATTCGCACATGATCAAATATAGCATACATTTTGATGCCGTAAAAGATATTTGCCATTTATGACATATGTAGCGTGCTGTAAATAATATTTTATGAATTATTTTTATCTAATAATAATAATAATAATTTATTATTATTATTATTATTATTATTATTATTATTATTATTATTTCCATACCAATCCGGCCTATTTATTTAAGCAAGGATATCATTGGTAAACAAAGTATATAACATAACAAACATAAGTTAAAAAAATAGTTGATTACTGGCATATAATCCCAATCAAACTACAAAAGTGAAACGTAATTCAAAAGAACCCAGACACGTGATATCATAAAAATAATCGGATTCAATAGCCAAAATACATTAATAGCAAACAAAAGGCCATGCCAAAGTATCATGCCATATTGTTTCATGAACTACAAAAGTATTTTAGTACTGAATTATAAGAACAATACAATATTTCAATACAAATTGAGCTTGTTTCATAATTTGTCCTACTTTGGGAAAAAAAATGTAAATTGTCTTCTATGACAAATTTCGGCTCAAATGGTTGCAGAGGTGAAGATTCAAACACAAAACCCAAATATTTTCATTGATTTATAACCTGCACAAACATAAAATGTGTTTTAGTTCATTATATCCAATTTGATGTATATATAAACACAACAATGAAAAAATATACATAAATAAATGAGTATTATGGACACAAATTAATGTATGAATAAACACAACCATTGCTCAGTCAATCGTCCCATTCCGTCCATATTGAAATTGGTAATATGCACACAAATAAATAAAAATCAGCTGTTGATGGATAACTTTTCTATCAAGGATTTAATAAATAAATTCAAGATGAGTCTCACTGATTTAATAAAAATCAGCTGTTGATGGATAACTTTTCTGGCGCTAGTTTTTGTTGTTGATGTTGTTGTCTGTGTTGTAAATGAATGACAATACATGCATACCGAGTGCTCCCAGCATCAATAGAAATTAATCATAAATGATATGCTTCAGTAAACCCACTTTATGACTAAAGCATCACTTGTCAGCTAATCAAGTCAACAGTTACTCCGGACCCTCCTAGAATGTAGAAGTCCGAATAAACTAACAAAAATCAGAATAACGACCCTTACTCTATAGTTAAGACAATTTCTTTCAATAAACAATTAAAAGCTCCTAAAGTCATTACCTGTGTTCCAAAGGCACGAGAGTTCTGTCCAAGGTTGTGGCTTGTTCCGGCTTGTAATGCCTTCCTATCACCCATCATAGCTTCGATTGTATATGTACAAGCAGCACTAGCAAATGTCTCTGCCCTTGATTTCCTACCTGCAATAACAGGTATTGCAGCTTGCTCGTAAGCAAATTTTGTATAGACATCAATCATCTGCAATGCCTGTAGTGAATCAAGACAAAAAGAAAATCAATACACAAAAGGATGTACTTCTATGAACAATCCAGAGACGCAGTTTCAGACCTCCTCCTCTGCCTCTTCAGCTGTTGAGTGAGCTGTATGACCTTCTTGCCACAGGAACTCCAGAGTCCTTACAAATGGCTTTGTTCTCATTTTCCATCTTGTGACATTTAGCTTGCATCAGGAGGAAAGCATATAAAAGCAAAATTATATGGCAAAGAGAGGGAAAATCAGAAATTATAATTGACACTTACCTGATTAATCATCAGTGGAAGATCACGATAACTGTGAATCCATTGAGTAAACATGTGATTCACAATAGTTTCACTTGTTGGTCGTACCTGCCAGGCCCTCGAAGATGAAAATGAAACATTTAGATTGAAGACATTAAAAACTAAACTACTGTCCACACTGGAAATGCCAGCTTTTCCTCCTACCATCCTCCCGTTCTTTCGCACACACTCATAAGAGGTCTCAGTAAACTAAAGAAAAAGGAAGCATGACATACCACAAGTTTTTCCTCAAGTTCCTTTCCTCCTCCAATGGTAACAAGAGCTAACTCTGGGCTGAAACCTTCGACATGGCTGGCTTCTTTTTCTATAAATGAGTAGGGTATGAACTACAGCAACAGAACATAAAAGATAGAAAGGTTACTGATAACTTGAACAGCAAATTAACATGAAGGCAAGGACACTTCTAATGCAACTTGCGACTACAACGCAAGAAAAAGACACAAATTAAGAAAGTGAAAGATTTTTTTGAAGTGCATATGATGCTTAGTATCAGATTTTTTACGAAACTCAATTTGGATCCCATCTGTTTTGTCATTATATAGGCAGGTAGGGTATCAGCAAACAATTAATGGAACACCTCTCAGGAATGAAGAAAATAGAAGAAGAGATGGTATATGCAGTTAAATAAAGGGAAGAAAGTTATCCACATTCGCCTCCACATGAGATAATATTAGTTACAAGAGAAAAGGACAATATAAGTAAGATTTCCTTGTTCTTTTACCAATGTCATTTACTTATTGTTCAAAATATGGTGAAAATAGAAGGAAAATGTTCACGACAGAATCTCAATTCCTCTACAAGACCAACAGTATGCAAACTCTTAAACCAGGAAAACCTTCAGTAAGAGGCATGCCAGGGTGTCGGAAAGAGACAACAATAAAGCTTTTGCTGTTGTTTATCTCAATTGAAGGTACTCCTAACTTCCTTGGAAAGAAATCATTATGTACCTTATTTAATGTTGTATGCTAATTATCCATCTCAAAACTCTCAGTTGGACAACAATCAATTCATTGACAGATAATCTCTCGATTGCGTAACATACTTATCCATCAAGCATGGCTACTCATATAGATATCCAATAAAAATGTAGTCCATTTTGGGCATTCGGAACAGAAGCACATAATAATGCAGAAAACAATGTTCAGTGCTACCTTATTTTTATTTATTTCATGTATGTGCTTATGAAAGAAGCTATGTACCTGAGGGAAGTACATGTTGCTATGACCAGTTTCCTTAAATCTGACATTCAAATACTCCTGCAAAAAATATCAAGCAAAAGTAACATACATAAGATTTATATGAACATCAAAATTCTTACCCTGGGTTTTGACAAACCCGTCTTCCTACTAAAGCTATATATACTCATCAAAATATGCTTTTATTTCATTAAAAGAGGCTCAAAGAAAAAAGTAGGATCAGCAGTTAATCGTGCTTTGGTAAGATTAATACTAGGATGGGTCACCTCCAAGGAAGTCATCATGTTGCACCTGCTTCATAGAATTCCGCTTATCATGTGCATATGGTCTTACATTTTCACTGCCGGTCCCAAAGACCGGATAACGGAGGAGGCTCGTGTTATGTAGCCAGCGCCTAGCATAAAACATTTCCCAAACTCAATGAGATGATATTTGAAAATACACTTACATAATATGAAGTAACTGAACAGAAAACATATCATTACATCTAACTCTTAATACATCTTAATATTTTAAGAATTTTCGGAATCCCAGGTAGAATTGACAATGAATTAGATAAAATTCAGAGGCATCCAAATCTTTTATTGAATTTAGGTCATGTAAATCATGATCAAACAATTATGATTTGCGATCCTGTTGTCCATATCAAATTTCCTCCTGTAGTTATAAGATACCAAATATAGTGGAATCCTATCCAAAAAGGAAAAAAAATTAGCAATGCAAATCTATATAGAAATCCTCCATATAACGTTGAAGCAACATATCCGGTCCATATCAAATTTCCTCATGCAGCTATAAGATACCAAATATAGTGGAATCCTATCCAAAAATGAATTTTTTTTCCAGCAATGCAAATCTATAAAGGAACCTTTACACTATATAAACAAGAATCAAGTTCGAGAACATAGCTTGCTGTTGACGTCTAGAATAGATGACTCCCATTAATTATGAATCTTCTTATTGTGTCACTACAGTAATATTTCTTACCAATTTTAACAAGCAAAGGAACCTTCTTCCTACTAGTAACATAATTTGCTAACTTTTAAAGGAGAAACTGAAGATATGTTTTGCTTGAGTTAGACAAAGGCATGGTGTACAAAAGTTTCTCTTAATTAGCGTACTTTTATACCCTTTGTTTTCCTAACTCTGTTTGACAATGTACAATTTTAAGTATAGAAATAATATTTGGATATGGAAATATTTATGCCAAATTATTCTCCATCATAATTACATACTCTGATCTATAATTAGGATCACACCATCAAAGAAACTCAAATAAAAAATCCAAATGACTGTTGTCAAATGGCATTTCTTGTGCCTACAAAAACATATAAGTCATCACCGTGACTATTGTCACTGGATAAAATCCAAATGACTGTTGTCACTGGATCTTTGTGTAAAGACCAATAATAATAACTAGGAACATTCAAAGAAACTCAAATAATAAAATCCAAATGACCGATGTCACTGGATCTTTGTGTAAAGACCAATAAGTCATCACCGTGAACATTCAATACCATGATCTAGTGCCTACAGAAACATATGCCTACCTATAACTAGGAACCAAATGACTGTTGTCAAATGGCATTTCTTGTAGCAGGCCTACATATAACTAGGAATTAAACACAATCATCATGGGTAGAATTGAGTTCAACAGCTAGTTTCAAAAAAACTAGTCAAATAGAACCAGTCCATTATGTTTGCTACATCTGCGATTTCCTTGTCCAACTTCTGCCTTCTATTCCTTATACCTTTTCCTTTTGTTCAAGTACCTATAAGAGCAATCCTCCATATAACGTTGAAGCAACATATTAGAAGAAAACGTTTGTCATATTTCCGGAATGAAAACATAAATTTGATAATAAAATTTTATGTCCCTCCTGTTGTGAGCTTGATCAGTGGTAGCAAGTGTTCTGCAAAGAGAAGAAACCTATTCAAAGGGTTCTTTATAACTTCTACGAATTTCTCGATAATTCCCAATTATAACAAAGTACATCCGCCCTCGTATTAAAAGAACTAAAATCTAAACAAAATTGATAGATATTCGTGTGATAAAAACAACGCTAGTTAGAGCTTGAACCATTTGTGAATCATCAAAGAAGAAGAAGAAGAAGAATTACTAAAAAAAAAACCTTCTCATGTCGGTGACGAAATCTGCTGGTTTGTGGGCAACCGTCCGAGAGCTGGTCGGTGATGGAATCTCACCGACAGAAACCTGCTGATGTGAGCTCGGGTTATTTTTTCCCTAAAATTTGCCTAAAAATTTCTTCCCTAACATTTTCCTTAAAATTATATTTGCCCTAAAAACTGCTAATGTGAGCAAGTTTTAGGGGAAATGTTAATTACCTGGGGCTTCACCCGTTCGGAGGAGAGAGAGGTGGTCCTCGGAGGAGAGAGAGAGAGAGAGAGGAAGAAAGTGCCGGTCCTCGAAGGAGAGTGAGGCTTCACCCGGAGAGAGGGGGGAGAGGCGGTCCTCGGAGATGAGGCGTACCCGCTCGGAGGAGGGAGGGGGAGAGAGAGATTTCACCCGCTCGGAGGAGGGAGGGGAGTTTGATCGGGAAATTTCTCTAAGAAAAAGAGGGAAATGAAAATGAGTTCCCCCGCACATTTCTAACACATTTGTCATGTGAAAGTGACATGTTAAAGGATTTTTTATATTCAATTTTTACTAAATTTACTAATGATTTTAAGGTGTTACCAAATAAATAAGAAGTGTTATTTATATTAAAATTCAGTTTTTGCTATTTATGCTAACGGTTTTTTTTGTTTCTAACAGTTTTTTTTATCGTTGGTAATTACTAACGGTAAATAAGCGTTAGTAATTAAAAAAATGGTGTTGAAAAATCACTCTTTTTGTGTAGTATAAATATTAGTTTCGGCGACTAAATTTTTTTGTCGTTTTAGATTTTGTGGCCTAAAGCCTCTATTCTTGTAGTGAATTATAAGAAAATTTTTAAGGCCGATAGTTATGCGCGAAAGAAAAAATATTAGGGGTTTAGGCTATGGGTTTTGTAAATGTTGAGCGCTGGTTTTGTAAATTTGTATGTTTTCACGCCAAATATGCTATAGTCTGTTTTTTTATCATGTAAAATAAAAACCTACGCTTCTTATCCTAGTATTCGAACATGAGATCTGCTTTGACATATAAATAAAGCAATAGATGAATGTTATAGATTCTACAACATTCAGGAAACGCTATAGATAGATATTTTTATAGCACTGCAGAAAGAACGCTATTGTTGATAACATTCTATAGCGGGGACACTTGAACGCTATAGAAAAACTACTATTGTAGGCCATATTTGTTGTAGTGTTAGAACCTTTAGCACCACTCGCTAATTCATTTTGTCTTCTTTGTGCTTCTTTACTACCAAAATCTTGTGTACTTGCTCCACTTGCTTTGTTGTGTTTTTTTCTTTTGTCCTCTCTCACTAGCGAAAATCCTCCAAATCCAAATTATGGATTTCACTATTCAAATCCAACACCAACCAAACATAGGATTTGGATTTATGATTAATAATTAAATTATAGTCATGATCAATAATTAAGCTATTAATTAATTATGATTAATTATAGTTATTATTATTTATAAATTAATAATTAACGATTACTATTTAACGATTAGTAATTAATAATTGACGATTAGTTATTACTAATTATAAAATTAATAATTAATAATTATTTTATTTTTTAAATAAAAATGATTAATAATTAAAGTTTAATAATTAATAATTAATGATTAATAATTAATAATTAATAACTATAAATTATAATTAACGATTAATAATTAATAATTAATAATTAACAATTGATAGTTTTTTATTAACAATTAATAATTATAAATTATAATTATTGATAAATAATTAATAATTAATGATTAAGTAACTATATTTAAATATTTTAAAAATAATAATTATAAATTAATATTATTATGATTAGTAAATTATTAATTAAATTATTATAAAATATGATTCTAATTGTGATTGAAATAATATTAATTAAGATTATAATAAAATAGTTATTAACAAATTATTAGTTAATATTATAATAATACTAATAAATTATTAATTATGATTATAACGAAATTAACTAATTTTTTAATTAATAATACTAAACATAGGATATGATTATTAATGAATATCATAATAATACTAATAAATTATTAATTAATATTATAATAATATAATAATAATACTAGTGAATTATGATTATTAACTAATTAACAAATTATTAGTTAATATTATAATAATACTAATAAATTATTAATTATGATTATAACAAAATTAACTAATTAACTTATTTTTTAATTAATAATACTATTTTTTATTAATTAATAATACTAATAAAATAGTTAGTTTTTTTTATTTATTAACTAATTTTTAACCGAAATTATTAAAGTTTTTAACAAAATTATTAAAGAATAACAAATTTTTAATTTACTAATTTTTAACAAAATTATTAAATAATAAATATTTTAAAGATATTATTAAAGAATAATTAATTTTTTCCTCGAAAATCCAACCAAATCCAAGTTTTGGATTTTGTCATACTTTTCATATCCAAATCCATCTCCAACCAAACATAGGATTCCATAGATTTTTCTCCAAATCCATAAAAATCCAAATGCTACCTCGAAATACGGTTTACCAAACGGGCCCATATTGTTAAAAAAATATTGTAAATAAAACGTTGTTAACAAAGTTTTTTTTGTTGTAGTGTTAATTATCTCAAAAGTTTTCCATCGTGCCTGTGTCTAGTTCACGTTGGATATGATTTATTTCGACCAAAACCCTCTCTGTTTTGATAATATGGTCTAGTTTTGAGGTCCACACTCTATCCACACAAATCAAGGGTCCGGATCCTGTTTGGATAAAAAGGATTGGGTCCGGATCTAAAATCCATATAACATAACAAATTAACTCATATCTAAATTCTGCACGGTGTGCACATATCCATGTGTCATAAATAAGTTAGAAAGTTAATTTGCATAAACTTTGTGGGAAAGTTAATTTGAAAGGAGATTTGAGAGAAACAATTACATAGGAAAAAGTTTCTCAGAAGAATCAATTGCACTATACACGGCGTGCACAAATGCATGCCATAAATGAGCTATCATTTACGGCACTCACAAGTGCATGCCGTCAATGAAAAATCATTCACGGCGTGCTCAAATGCATGCCGTAAATAAGTTATCATTCACGGCGCACATACCTGCATGCCGTAAATACGTTTACAATGATGGCTTGCATACGAAATACGCCGTAACAAAGACAAAAAATAACTCATTTACGGCACACAAATATGCGTACCGTAAAAGTGTGTCATTTACGGCACGCAGTTACTGCGTGCCGTAAATTGCGCACCGTAAATGCTATATTTTCTTGTAGTGAATAATAGAGTCCAAGGAGATGTATTTGTGTGGGACATGATATGTCTACTTGAAGGTGGACTCGTTTAAGTTTTGCATACAAATTTTGTTGGAAGGTAACAGCTAGTATTATACTTCAAATATCAAAGTCACGGTAAGGGACACCAAAAGATCTAAAAGAAAGTGGGAGTTCATGAGTCACTAATTTATCATCCTAGTAAGAACCAATTTACCTCAATCAATCGGTGATCCCCAAATTCCTAAAAGTAAGAATGGCTTACAATCTATTCACTCTAGAGACTAGGATATGGTTTTAGGAATAATGAGGTTAGAAATATTTGAGTCGCGATATCGTACCTTGATATTTAGTAATAATAAGTCACGATGTGATCGATAACATGATAGGGTAGTTGTGAATCAGTTTCGAGGATTGTACCCTGAGTCCTAATAAATGGAAATGATCGCGTACAGTGGTATCTGAGTCGATAAGATGGTATGACCCGCTTGTCCATGGTATACGAGAGTCTATCGGTGGAATAACGAACTCTAAAGCACGTCATGGGAAAGATCCCTAACTACTAAGTCGTAAATTTTTATTTGTGTCAAACCTGCCAGACTATAGTCACAAGCGTTCTAGAGGTATTAAATGTAGTGCTCATGCATCACTTGTTGATTACTAATACAATATAATGACGGGGCATCATGCTACATATTTTGGCTAAGCTGGTGAATGTGTTGTTCTAATATTATGTCACTTCTTTGATAATAGAATTTTGTATCTAGAGTAACATCTGCTGAATCTCTAATCTTGGAATGGGTGTCTACCACGGTCCTTGCAATGCTTGTCCTTGTTTTGGTCTATTATTCTTTGTATAAACTGTGGGGGCCTAGTCAAGTAAGGTTGGAGTTAAGGCATACGGGTTGCTAGTTAAGCCAAGAATCAAGATAAATATTCGGAGACTCACAATAAATGATTCCTAGAGATTAGATAGTCTCATAGGTTTGTGGTTTACCCAAGGGTAAGATCTTACTCATCTTTCAAGCTCAAATGACTAGAAGGTCACGATATTACTATTAGGGTCGAGGGAAGGACGAGCAACTTTAGGCAAGGTTGTAGTTATATGGCTTGGCCGATGGTTGCTATACTTGTGCATACAACTACATGGCCATGGGGATACTCTGTATTTATCTATCAAATATGAACGTTCGTCTTTCCAATCAGTGAAAGACAAAAGCAATAAAGAGTTCAAGAAAGATATCATTGAATACAATTACGTAATTCAAAGGCGAATGTGTAATTCAAGAGGAATTGTCAATGCAGTCGCGGATGAGATCCTAGATACCTCCATATCTCAATCCACGTGGGATAATCATATGAAGAGCGAACCAAGTGCACTATGGTTGATCAGACCATAATACATTGATTCTAATTAGACAATATGCTTGTGGGCATCCCCAGTATATATATGTCCTGAATAAGCTCGACAAAGAATAAGCTTGCAAAACTAGGCTATAAATAGCGTCGTTATTTATGGTAGTTTAAAGTATAAGTATGGGAGAATACGTTGAAAGCAGTAATAAATAGTTCGAGTTTCACAAGGATCTAAGTCTTATTCGGTGTGCTTGCGTATACAGTCGTCCTACTGGTTCTTGTATCAGGCCTTAGTTGACCAATGGGTATGGGCTACAAAATACCTATATTCTAGGTAAACATCTCTCCTACACTAGCATATATTCATTATCACTCTGTTACACTTTAATACTAGGTTAAAAGGATACGGGTGGTAGGTTGTAGTCATAATACTCAACTTATGAAGTCAACTAATAGAGTAATTGAGGAATATAACACGTATACTTGTATGAGTTATCTCCTAACCTCCCTATTCAGCATGAAAGGAGAAAGGATTTGCAGTGAAAGGAATCAAGCAGAAGGAAGTCAAGATAATTGGACGAGAGTTTGAGATTTGGAATTGAGGGAGGAAGTCAAGCTTGGGAATGAGATTCCTATATCCTAATCCTATATGCAGGTTCACATCGGTACGGTAGCGTAACCGATGTAACAAACTCGACCTGCATGGGCCACCATAAAAACATGTAATGCCCCAGTCCCAAAATAAGTAGGACAAGAAACGTATCATGCCAGCTGTCTACATACGAAGTATACTCTAATATATGGATATCTCGTATGTACACATAAGCTGTAAAATGTAGTAACCATGAAGCTAATCTCATCCACAAACCAATATATCATAAAATCAACTTATTAAAGTCATTTGTACAAACGTTGGGCGGAGACAAAGTCCACTACCAACTATCTCAAAATAAAATGTACAAGAAGTGAATCGATAAAATATCAAACGAACTAAGTACAATTCTCTTCGAAGAAATAAAGAAGATCACGGTCTTGGCTAGAACACATGCAGTAAATCATGAAAGCATACACCTGGAGAGATAACCAGGTCCTTAGAGGGACGTAACAAGATACAGGAAGAAGATGCCATGTAACTGCATAAGTAAAAAAAATACTATAAACTATAACACAACAGGGTACCTAACCATCTATGTGATATGCACTTTGAGGACAACGTTCTACGCAGGGGCTGTAACAGATTCACGCAAGCAAGTAATAAAGAGTGGCCGTCAAGTAGCGCTCATCCAAGACACTATCGGCCGGGCAGCAAGTAGCGCTCATCCGAGTCACTATCACCCATAAATGTGTAAAAAGTAAATGTAGCCCCTACGCTAGTATCTGTCCCCTCCCTCCAATGATACTATACATGCATCGTAACCACGACACACCAACACGTGTCATTTCTACAACACGGTTTATATTCAATAACTGTCAAGTCTTCTAACATGAATCTATTGACAGTTATTCCTACGCATGCGCACGGGTGATCAGCCAATACACAAGTGACCACTACATGATACTCATAACTCACACACAACTCGTGATACAATCGTGACAAAGTTAATGACATGCATTCTATTGACGGAAGTCTCTTAACTCTAGGTCCACAAGCAAAAAATAATAATAAACAAGGAATATAGATACAATAAACGAAATAAAATGCAACTAAATATAAGCAGTAAAGATGGCAAGGTATCTTGCCTGATTTCGTGCTGTAAATATGAAACGCCGCTCCTGCGTCCACGCCTCCGGAACCCGACGCTCCTAGATAATATAATTAACTAATTTAAGTCACTACTTATGAAATTTACGATACGACTTAATTAGTCAAATTAATGTGTTAAAATTATATTCAATCTCTCATGGAACCATTTAGATCCATACAATCACACACAGGTTCCACGAGACATCGAAACACAGTTTTTGGGTTTCTAACTTTTAATTAGTCGGTTATGCCCCTACTTCAATAACATACTTAAAAATCATAAAAAAATCAAAAAAATAATATTTAAACTAATTTTCTACAGATTTATCTCTAAAATTCTAGAATTAATATTTCTAAAGACATTTATGACTAGTTGATTAATAAGTCAGCTAGTCTACCCGAAACTCGCCCGGAACATAGTTAATGACCCAAAATTGCTAAAATAACCAAAAATATATTTTAAACAGCAATAAAATAATTTATTACATAGAATAATATCAGAGGTACAAGGGTTGAGTTATACTACAAGTTTGGGATATTCTAGGTCAGCCGATTACCCAAAATTAGCTAGTTTTGACCTACAATTTTTTCGACCAGATTTGAGTTTCTAAAATCGTAGAAAAATACTTAAAAATCCTAATTTATGTATATGAACACACATAAAATTCAGTTTCAAAAATAGGCACCAATAACTCAAAGTTTCTTTACAATGGGATTAATTTTGATCCTACTGACACATGAATATTATGCATATATTTCATGAAACCTTTATGGATGATTATACCTAACAAAATCCATCAAAATATGATTTCTACAGAATTAATAACATATTTTCTACAGAATTTTAGCAAAGGCTTTTAGAAGAAAAGATTTGGGTTCTTACCAAAGATCCTTGCTAGAAAGGGTGATGATGACTTCTCTTCACCAAAGCTCCAATCTTTTCCGCTATCCTTACTTGCTAATCCTCTATTGGTGAGTATGGGAGAGTTGATAATGGCTATAGAGGATTGGATGGGGGAGATAGAGTTTTTAGGGTTTGTTTTGAGGGGTTTCGGGGATGTATGGTGGAGGAGATGAGTTTTTATGAAGGATGGAGAGATGTGCAATGGAGGAGATGATGTATAGATGCTATGCGGAGTTTGTTACTACTGAAATTATGGAGAGGGAGAGGGGTTTTGGTCAGCCAAAGGTGAGGGAGAGAAAGATTAGGATTTGGTTAAGGTTTGGGATAAGTTGGTATATTTAAACATATCCTTAAATGAATTTTAAGCAATCTAGGATTTAAATCCTATTTAATTTGATGCATTTGGCCATGGGGGTGTTGCTTGGCCGAAATTAGCATGGTGGGGTCCACTTGGCATGATTTGGTTGTTTGGTGAGTTGGCAAGTTGATTGGATTGAGGATTTAAAAAGGGGTTTCCTAATATAGAAATTTAATTCTATCTATGTAATTACACTACAAAATTTCAATTAAATACAAATAAATATAATTATTAATATTTATTAATGCCCAACATATCTACATAGGGTTGGATTTGGCTTGGAAGAGGTTTGGGAAGGTTCGGTGCAACCGGGTCTCCTAAAAAGTCATAAAGGCTTTCTTAACTAATTAATTAAATAAAAATATAACTTGTGCCATAATTTGAATGGTTAACATGTAAGAGATTATAATATGACCATGGCATTCCTAACATGGCTAGCATACTAGTTAAAGCACCCGACTACGCTAGGCATGCCAGACTTTCTAGTCGTCTTGCATATTCAAACTCAACCATGGCTATAGTCCTTTTATATAATAAATAAGATAAAAATAAATTAGAATTAAATAAAATCCAAAAATAATTTAAATATTCCTTTAAATTATAAGAGGTTTTACAAAGTACCTTCCGAATCTTCTCATGATTGTTGTATTCTTTTCCAAGGGAAGATAGAGGATTAACGATATCTAGAAACCGAGTAAACATATTGTAATAGTCTTATTAGGCTTCATTTTGAAGGCCTCATATTCTTGTTTTAGTCGTGAGATTTTGGACTCCTTCACTTGTGAAGTGCCTTCATAAGTAACCTCAAGAAGTTTCTAAACGTCATGAGACATGACACATGTTGATACTCTGTTAAACTCAGTTCTATCTACAATACAGAATAAAGCATTAATAGTTTTTGCATCAAGACTTGCTTGTTTCTTTTCATTGTCGGTAGATCTGTCAAATGGTTTTTTTAGCTAGATTACCATCTACCACAGTAGGTAGTGGTTTCTTGTAACCATTCATGACAATCGACCATAAATAGAAATCAAGAAACTTGAGGTAAAAGATCATACATATCTTCCAATACGTGTAGTTTGTGCCATCAAATAGGGGTGGCATATTTGTTGATTGGCCTTTACCATTGCTTGGTATAATGATGCCATATCTCAAAGGAGATTAAATCCAACTAGAGAGAAACCGTGCTCTGATTCCAATTGTAAGATCGATGACATCTCTAGAGGGAGGGTGAATAGAGTGTAGCAGAAAATATTTCCCAATTAAAAACTAAGCAGGTGAGGCAAGTATATAAACAAAACTTTAATGCAATAAAGTAAAGCAATAAGTAATTGGAGGCAAGAAAGCAATACACAGACACGGAGGTTTATACTGGTTTCCTCTGAGAGGACTAGTCCAGTTCGCGAGAACTCTTACTCGCTATAATCCACTATTTTGAATAGAGATTACACCGCGTGCTTTGCTCCGAAGAACGCCAACATCAACACCATCGTATTTTTATCCGAAGCCCACGATCAAACTTTAACACCTTTTTGCAAAAAGTTTTATACTCCAAGCTTTGTACAATTCGAATACTCCTAATCGGAAACCACCGGTACTTAGAAGAATAGGAGTTGTCTTGGAAATAGGAAGATTAAAACTCTTTAAGTAGATAGGAAGCTTTGGAATAGATAGAGAAGATGAAGAATGAATGAACGAATAGAAATATGAAATTCTTCTCTTTTTATAAGATTTTCTAGGACAGAGTTCGGACAAAAATCGGTAGGGTTAACGTTCATAATTTTGAACGTTGTAGATCCAAAGAAATAGGAATTTGCAGCTGACCAGGAGTGATTTGACTTGACCGAGTTCGGTCCGAGTTCGGGCAGAACTCTGGCAGAGTTCGGTTAGGCCAAATCTAGGTCATTTTGGTTTGTGGAGTTTTTAAATGAACAAAGGTTTAGGTTTTTGTTTTGGGTCAGGAAAAAGGATTTTGTGAGTAAGGTCTTCTAGATTTGCCAGTGATCCCGACGTATAAATTTTCTAAACAAATAAAAGAAAAATACATAATAAAATATAAAAGACTTTATTTCGACGAAATTTGTGATCTTTTGTTTCTTTTCATATCAAGGTCGGAGTTTTAAGTCAATTATCGAAATCGGTTCGACCATGGCTGTGTGGGCCAACAGTCTCCATCCTCATCGACATTTGTGGCAATATAGGTGCATGTATCAATTGATAGTTGGTAATGATGTGAGGTTTCATCCTTTTGTGCACTTTCGACCTTGGGAATCAGGTCAAACAAAAATGCGCCACTTTTTATTTGTTAGTATCCATTATTTTTGTATTTGTTGGATATTATTGCTGGTAACCTCATTCTTTGTTATAAAGTAAATAATTAATAGAACATAAATGTGCCACTTTTCATCCATTAATAAGGAACTTTACAGGGTTCCACCTCAAACAAAAGATATCTTAAAATCACTTTTACTTAACTCTTTGCTCTTACCCTTCAATTCCTTTATCGCTCACTGGTAGTGATGACTCAAGGGTGATGGATGCGAGGTTTGCACTATTGTCACTCTTCCACTCGTTAACCCCAACCTCCCCAACAGTCTACACATACATACCCAGCACCGAAAAGCATGTGGCCTTGGGTGATTACATGTGATATATGCCTGTAACCAGCCCCTGTTGCTCATAGCAGACCCAACTTTGCTAGATAGAGGTCGATGCCCATTGGTAAACTACATCTTATATTAGAGCAAGATACATGGGAAGGGTTTGTTACTTTTGCATAGTAGGCCTAACATTTTTGACGATATAAGGTTGGTGCTTGTTGGACAGTGTCACATACTAGAGCAAGAGACATGGGAGGTTTTCTTAATATTCTTTTGCAAAGTTTCTCCTTTATTTATTTATTTATTTATTTATTTATTTTTTTAAGAATATGAGAGTTTCTATTGTATATATTATTATTATTATTATTATTATTTCTTTAATTTTTCTGACAGAGTATCAAACTAGTGCTAACATCATCACTCACCTCAAAGTCCATTCATATATGATAATTTGTCTTGTGAAGTGACTTTTGGTTTGATATGAGGCATCCTACTTGGAGATAACCTTGTCAAAGAAATTAGCTGTCTGATATCCTTAGTAGCTCTCTTCTTTGGTTGTTATAAAGCACACATATAATTTGCTAGCTCTGAGTAACAAACTTTATTGGGAGATTAGCTAAACATTTTGTTTAAACACAACAAATCCATATCAAAGATTTTGAAAGCACTTCAATTTTGCCCATTTCAATATAAGAAACTAAATAGTTATTTTCTCATAGCTCTAAAACAATTTTAGCCCATGAAAATCTATTATTTGTTTTTTCATAATAATGCGTCTTGATTATGAGGTTTTGCGAAGGCATATAATTATTCTCTTTTTTTTGGTTTCTTCTACCAGGTTGCTTCCTTGGTGAACTAACAAATAAAGTGTTTTCCGATGTTGTTGTGAGTAAATATCAGGTAAAATTGCGTTCTTGCTTTATTGAATGACTTAAGAGAAATAATTTCATCTTTACTTCCATTATCAACCTTATCGCGTACTACTTTTTATAGTCTACATAGACAGCAGCAACAGTTTGCTACAATAGAAAAGGGTATAACTTGTGCAGCAACTGCTGGTACTATGAAGCCTACATGAGGGGCATAGTATAAGGGGTATGTGTGTAGGAAGCCCTTGTTTTTTTTGTTATAATTTTATAGGCAAGACAGGTACACCTAGATAAAATTCCAAATGATCCCCTAGGAGCACAAAATTTCCAGGCAAGTTTCATATTTCATTTTTTGGCTATAACTAAAATTTTCTCATTATACTGAGATTAGTCTAAACATGGTTGAACACTATAATTATTAGTATGGTTGTCTGGGGGGCATGATTCATAGTTGATAAGGCTTGCTAGAACTGGAATGGGCTCTGTCCCTACACAAACTTCTACTTCAAAAGTTGAAGCAATAAAATTGTATACTAAGACTTCCGCTACAGAACAAGAATTGGATGCTTTTAGGGGATCTTGGAAGCAATGACGATCAACAATGCTCTTAGATGAGGCTTGCTAGATTTCTACTTCAGAAGAAATATGGCTGGTTTTTTTATATTTCTTACAAATATCATACATTTCAACTTGTGTTTTTTGTGATTCTGAGTAACATAGCTACGTAATTGATATGACTAGAGCATCATTTTTTTCGATTATCCTTTGTAATTTCTTGATTGTAGATTTTGAAAGTGCCTTCTACCAATTGGGGCATTCTCACTGAATAATACAGAAGATGTATCCTCTACCATAATTTTAGATATTGTAGCATGGATAACTGTTTTGATCTTGTTTCTATTTCATGCTTTAAATAAACCTTTTCAAGTCCAAATATTGTAAGATGCCTATACGTATGCAAGTATGGCATGTTATAATTTTAATTTTATAGTAATCATGCAATTATTCACCAAATTTGATATAAACACATGAAATTTAGAAAAATTATCTTATAAACTATAACTTATCATTTCTTCTCATTGACATGCAAAAACAAAATAACATTTTTTAGAATTTTACATAACCAAAAAAGTTATCTTATAACCTATAACTTATTATTTCTTCTCACTACGCTGGTTACTAATGCTAACACTTAAACACAAGATACAGTTTAGTGCATACACACGCTTCTATATTTGACAAGTGAGAATAGATAGGATACAAGTACCATACTGTGCACACTTTATTGTCCATTGGACCTTAGTTTTGTTAAGGCATCACTTGCTCTATTTTTTCTTCTAATTACATATGAGGAATAGATGGCCGATCGAGACAAGAAAAAATACTAGAAAATTAAGAAGGTAAAGGGTAAAATTGCACCTACCTTTTTACTATTTTGCTCTTTTTAGTAGTCTAGTCTTCCAAATGTTGTTCACGATAGTTTAGTTGAGTTATTGTACTCTCCTTATTTTCTCCAGGATATTGTTCCCTTATTTTTGTTGGTTAACAAGCTCATTAACATAAATTGGTAACTTGTGCTCTTGTTCTCTCAATGTCACGACCCACACCCAGTGTAGGGGTACGAGACGTGGGTACGTCCAGCCTAAGCTACAGTGTCGCGGTAGTAGAACGCTGTCCTAGGTCACAACATCTAACACAGTATAAATGTACCTGTACAGAATATACTCTCCAATCGGAGGACAATACAGAAGGTACAACTCAATCACAGCTCTAAGATGGATAAACAGCACGATAAGATAAATATGAAATCACAGAGTGCAATACAACCAGAAGAAATAAGTCTTAAGTATTTAACAACACAAATCCCAATCATATGAATAATACATCTCATGAAATGACAAAGAAAGTAATATAAGATAAAACCTAGTAATCTATCCTAGGCAATAGTGTAGCATCCTCAGTGCAAGCTGGATCCTGCCGAGGGTCCAGGTCGCAAGTGTCGTCTATACCGGCTCCGTATAGGTGGGACAGAATACCTCCTCATCTTCTGTAATATTTTCAACAGGTCCGGTCAGGACAGGAGCGAATACATAACTCTCACGTAGTTCATATCATGACAAAAAATATAAAACAAGTAATAGAAAAAATACATGAAATGCTATAAGAGGTGTACATGAATAGTAAGAGAGATATCTGAAAACAGGAAATATATATATGAAAAGTAAGAACTGCAAGTGACTAAGTGATTTAGAGCATAAGATGGTTATGTAACCGGCTTGATTTGCACATGACTAAGTTACAGAGTTGCACATGACTACCTACTTCCGAATTGATCACGTAACCACTTCTACTCTCCAGTCCCCAATCAATACAGAAGGATCTAGTCAAGATATGTTATGTACATGATAGTTTTATACATGAAGCATATGTGAATATGAGATTACATGAGAGCACATGAGTGTACATGAATAATAAGAGTACAAGGAATACATGTTGTTCGTGAAAAGCACATGGCATAAAGTATTCGATGCACCCAAGGGAGATAACATCTCATGAAAAGATCCATATGTACCAATCTACGATAACAATGTGACAGCATCAAGTAAAGTAACCTAGAGCAAGAATATAAGTCCTAGCAAGTATGAAACGATCAGAGCATGTACTCGTCTGATATCCTGAATGACTGATTAGAACAGATGTCCGAACCGGAGTAACTGAGTCCTATTTAGAGCAACACAAGTTATAAAGAGTTCAAATTATAATAATTGAAGTTTACAATACAATCTACATGATTCTAAGTCATTCTAGGTCAAAGTAAACTCTTGGTCAACTCTGGTCAACCTTCTAGTCAAACTAGGTCAATTAGGCCTATTGGGTCTAATTCTAGGTCATCTATACTCTATCTCGAGGTATAGGCTAAGATACCAAGATACAACATGTAGATATCATATATACAATACCACTTA